>VWZE01002694.1:226640-342308 GCA_013396675.1 Eubucco bourcierii | reverse complement strand
AAGTTGGGTGGGGGGTGAGGGGAGTGTGTGCGATGAGAACAAAACCGGAGACTTTCCATTTGTCGAAAAGTCTCTTGAAGTTCCTGACATTTTGGATGAGTTGCTGCTGCATGACAAGACTTGATTCGATGTGTAAAGTGACACTCGAATCTGAAAATTTTCATCCGGCCTAGGCGCACGGTGAAGGTTGAGCTCGAATTCTTAGATTCCAGTCACGAATAGTTACTGTTATGTCTTAATTTTGGGTTGCATAGGAGATTTCGTAACATGGAATTCAATCTTTGTCACTTGTAGTTTTGTAGTTCCCGTTATGCTGATACACGACAGTGATGCGTAGTATGTGGTTGTATAAACATATGGCGTTATTAGGAAGATCTCTGATGTCTGAGCTTGTAACAACTCTTACCTTCCTTACATTGTTTTGAAGATTTCTGGCATACTTACTGAGAGCAGTCATGACCCAACTCATTCATTATGCATTTCAGTATGGGGCAGTTAGGAAGGCGTTTCGATTAAAAGATGGTATTCTGATTGGAGTTTCTTCTTATGCTATTTGCTTTACTGAAAAGAAGTTCGGGAGATTTTATTCTGAACTACATGGGAAGTCTAGTTTTGATAGTATACATTAGCTACACTTAATTCAGATATTCAAACGGTTGTAAACAGAATTCATCCTTTTTAGCTTGTGAGTATACTGTAGTCTCTTGAAGTTTTAATGACAGCTGAATGCTTACACTGTAGTGCTATGATTCCTAATATGCTATCCGTGATTATACTGCTTAAATGTTTATCAGGTATTTTTCAAACATAGGTATTTAAAAATAGGAACACAGAATTAATTCATCTTGTCATTGTTATCACTTAGGTTGTTTATTTTAAAAAAGCACTTAGTGAATGGTAGAAATATCTCAACTCTTTCCAGACTGTGACTGTAAATCATTTATTTACTGTGTGAACTGGTGTTTGAGTTGTAAAGCCTCAGAAGAGCTTATACTGCGGAGGTGGAAAGAATCCAAACTGGAGCGTGGTGCATATTTTGTACACTTAAACTTATGAGGTGGAACAGCTGGTAGCAAAGACATTGTACTGAGTGATGCTGTATGTTCCCATGCACATGTTTCGGACAGTCATGCTATTCCTTGAAGAAACTTCAGTGTCTTCAGAAGCTGCCACTGGGGTGTGTTATGTAGAAGTGCAAGTGCTCCTTGGAAAAAGAGGAACAGCAAATCAAGGGAAGAAAGGTGAAGAGACTGGGAAGTGAGTGGGATAGCATGTGTTAAGTGGTTACATTAACAGAAAAAAAGGTTTTGTCCTTGATTACCGATGAGTAGCAGAGAGAGAATTGCTCTGGAGGCAAGCAGATTTAGTAATCTTGAAAGTCTTTAGTCGTGAGTTCGTTATTTTTGCTGGAACTATTTGAGTGAATACTGTGCATATTTGTTCCTGTGATGAGAGGATGTTGAGATAAATGTCTGCAGTAATTATGAAAGGATTAAATAAGTAAACTGCAAGTAATTGTTTCAAGAAAAATGATTACATTGTTGGGTTAAAGTCTTGAACTTTTCAGTGAAAAGCATGTGTTCACACCAGTCTACCTTGACACTCTGTCCATATACCATACCTCTGCATATTAAACTGATGCCTAAATGCAGGTCATACAGCCTTTAGGGTCAGCTTTTTAGACAACAGATCTATTTCTCTTTAGTTCTGTTTTACAAACTTCAGCTCTGGAAACATTTTTAAAGGTGTAGATTAAATTGAGGGTCTTCCAACACAGGAGGAAAAGCTGGGCAGAAGATAACGACACATTGTGTTTTTATGCAGGTGAGTGTTTTGTGTTAATCTTGTCCTAGTGATTTACAGCAACTTGGAAGCACTACAGATATAAATAGCAGTAATTTTTCATACACAGCTCTTGCAAGGGCATGTTCTACAGCAAGTGGGCACTGATAAGCTTGTGCAACACTGCCTCCCTCTTTTCTTTTTTTTAGCGTGGGGTAAAGTTCATCATTTAACAAGCTTACAGAGCCCAGATTAATACTTTTCAGCTGAACTGTCTGCTGAGAGGGATGGGAACAATTTCTGCTTGTAGATTACCTCTTTCGGATTTCCTGCAACACAGGAAGGTTGCTCCAATGAGGCAACCTTCTTGAAGCTGCATCCCTCTTTTCCCCTGCAAGCATAGTCCCAGCTCCCTCTCTCTGGGTGGCCTGCTGAAGAACGCAACCTAGTACTTCAGTTATCTCTCTGCTTAAGGTAAGATTAGGGGAATCAACCCTCCTGCTCCTGGGGTTGCTGCACTTTGGCAGATGTCTGCCACCCATAAGGGATGTTTGGAGCATGTGCAGCTAGGAAAGTGTGACCAGTTGGGTGACATTAAAGGTTTGAAACTTTATCTTGTTGTACTATATGAATATATTAATAACTTGTATAATGCATTTAGTCTCTGAGTCTTGATCTTTAGTGGTATGTATGCACAGTCTGCCTGGGAGGACAAAGTGTTTTAATATCTTTATCAGTGATCTGGATGAGGGACTCAAGTCTGCCCTCTTAAGTTTGCAGGCGACGCTAAGTTGGGAGGGATTGTTGATCTGCTTGAGGGTGGGAATGCTCTGCAGAAGGACCTGGGCAGGCTGCATCTATGGGCCAAGGACAGTTGTGTAAGATTCAGCATGACCAAGTGCTGGGTCCTGCACTTGGATCACAGCAATCCCATGTAGTGCTACAGACTTGGGGAAGAGTGGCTGGAAAGCTGCCCAGCGGAAGACCCTTGTGGGGGAGCTTTGGTTGACGGCTGTCTGAATATGAACTGGCAGTGTGTCCACTTGACCAAGAAACCCATTGACAACCTTTTGTTAGAAATAGTGGCACCAGCAGGATTAGGGAAGTGTTCGTACCCCTGTGATCAGCACTGGTGATGCCCCACCTCAAGTACTATGTTCAGCTTTGTACCCCTCACTACAACAAAAACGTTGAGGTATTGGAGCATGTCCAGATTAGGGTAATGAAGCTGGTGAGGAGTCTACAGCACAAGTCTTAATGAGGAGTGGCTGAGGAAACTGGAGAAAAGGAAGCTGAGGCAAGACCTTATCATTACAACTACCTGGAAGTGGGTTGCAGCAAGAAGAGTATTGGTTTCCTCTTCCAAATAATAAGGGACAGGACAAGAGGAAATAGCCTCAAGTCACATCAGAGGAGTTTTTGGTTGGCTACTAGGGAAAATTTGACCATTGAAAGGGTTGTCAAGGACTGGAACAGGCTCCCCAAGGAAATGGTTGAGTCACCGTACCTGAAGGTATTTAAAAGGTGTGTAGGTGTGATGCTTAGTGGCATGGTTTAATAGTGGATTTGGCAGTAATGGTTTGCCTTAAAGAACTTAAATGGCATTTTCAACTTAAGTGACTCTGTGAATCTGTGATACAAGTGAAATAATTTGTTATCATTTGCTAAAAGTTTCAAAGTGAACTGGAGAGACTACGCTGGTGTTATGGACATGAACTGAATTGTTTCAGTTATTGAAGTGAAGGTGTGACTTGGACTGCTAATAAATTACCTAATGGTGTCAGGAGCAGACACTGTTTGTTATGGTAACAATAGTATGGTTTCAGTTACTGAAAAGAAACCACCCAACTAGAAGGGTTTGCTATAGCTGCACATTTTGTTGCATACTCAAAACTTTAGGATTATTTAACATCAGTTGTGGCTAAATGGAGAGGTCTTGGTTGGCTGGAGATTGGCATATGTGGTGCCCATCTACGAGAAAGGCCAGAAGGAGGATGCAGGGAACTGCAGACTTGTCAGTCTGATTGCCCTGCTGGAGAAAGTCATGGAGCAGATCTTGAATGCACATGCAGGACAACGAGGTGATCAGGCCCACTCGGTATGGGTTCATGAAGGGCAGGTCCTGTGGCAAGGTGACCTGCTTAGTGGATGGGGAGGAAGGCATTGGATGTTTTTTACCTGGAAAAACTGGCTGCTCGTGGCTTAAATGGGTGGATGCTTTGCCCGATAAAACACTAGTAGGATGACCAAGCCTAGAGAATGGTGGTGAATGGAGTTAAATGCAGTAGGTGGCTGGTCACCAGTGCTCAGTACTGGGGCCAGGTCTTACTAATATTTTTACCGGTGATCAGGACAAGGGAATTGAGTGCACCCTCTGTAAGTCTGCTGATTACATTAAGATGAGAGGGAGTGTTGATCAGCTTGAGGATAGGAAGGCTCTACAGAGGGACCTGAACAGGCTGGCCTGATGAACCAATGCCAGTTGTATTGAGTTTCAGCATGACCAAGTACTGGGTCCTATGCTTGAATCACAGCAACCTCATACTGTGCTGCAGGCTTGGGGAAGAGTGGCTGGAAAACTGCATGGCAGAAAGGGACCTGGAGTTGTTGGTTGACAGCTGTTTGAATATGGAGCAGCAGTTTGTTCAGGTGGCCAACAGGGCAAACAGCATCCTGGCCTGCATCAGGAATCGAAATAGTGACGTGATTATCCCACTCTGCTCAGCACTGAAGAAGGCACCTTGAGTACTGTGTTCAGTTTTGTGTACTGTGTGTTAATTTTTGGGATTTCCTCTTGTCGCTTGGTAGTGTAATCTCAGACTCATCAAATTTTGTGGTCACCTCTGTGTTTCTAAGTGTGCCTTGTGGTGTTATGCTCACTGGTGAAAAATGAGACTAGGTTCTGTAGACAAGCATAAACCTCACACCCAGCACACAAAGAATACTAAACTGAGGGAGTAGGGAGAATGCTGTTTTGTCTGCTGCAGCTTTCCTTTTCATGTGTGTAACCACTGCCTTTTTTCAGATTAATGTGCAGACACAGAAAGGTGCTGTCTGTTTTTTTAGGGATAAACATAATAATAGAATCATAGAATAGTAAGGTTGGAAGGGACCTCAAGGATCATCTAGTTCCAACCCCCTGCCATAGACAGGGACACCTCCCACTAGTACAAGTCACTCAAGACCTCATCCGACCTGGCCTTGAACACCTCCAGGAAGGGAGCAGCCACAGCCTCCCTGGGCAACCTACTCCAGTGCCTCACCACCCTCACTGGAAAGAACTTCCTCCTGACATCCAGTCTAAATCTCCCCTCAGCCAGTTTAAACCCATTGCCCCTTGCCCTGTCATTACGAGACCTTGTAAATAGTCCCTCCCCAACCTTCCTGTAGGCCCTCTTCAGATTCTGGAAGGCTACTCTAAGGTGTCCTTGAAGCCTTTTCTTCTCCATCCTGAAGAGCCCAAACTCTTGTAGCCTGTCCTCATAGGAGAGCTGCTTCAGCCCTCTGGTCATCTTCGTGGCCCTCCTCTGGACCCAGTCCGACAGTTCAGTGTCCTTCCTGTGCTGAGGGCTCCAGAACTGCACACAGTACTCCAGGTGGGCTCTGACGAGAGCAGAGTAAAGGGGCAGAATCCCCTCCCTTGCCCTGCTGGCCACGCTGCTCTTGATGCAACCTAGGACTCGGTTGGCTGTCTGGGCTGCATGTGCACACTGCAGACTCATGTTGAACTTTTCATCAACCCAGACCCCCAGGTCCTTTCTAGCCTTTCTAGCAACCCCCAGGCTGCTTTCTAGCCATTCACCACCCAGCCTGTATGATAGGACCTATTGCAAAGACTGAACAACAAATACAATTATAAAACCTTGGCCTAGCCTTTTGTATGACTAGAGTGTAGTACTAAGCTCTAAGAGCTCCTGGCTTTTCTAGCTCTCAGTGTAGGTATGTGCATTCCTGCGTGTCTTGTGTAAGCACACTTGTGTGCCTCTGAGGGGCTTTACAGTGTTGCTGCTGACAACTGCATTTCTGAAGGTTCTAAAAAAGCTTTGGGGATCACTTTAACTGCAGTGTTTGGAGGCATGCAGAAACATCCCATCAAAAATATTATTTTTATGCTCATTTATGTTCAGTTTGTTTAAAGTCTTGCATGATATTCAAGGTTTTCTGTTTCTATTATAGTAAAAACAGCAGGACTTGTTCTTCAGGCTGTTGTAGTGGAGTTTGATGGTGATAATACTCTCTTCTTTTGACACATCACAACCAGAATAGAAAGCCTTGTCTAGAACCTCATGTTCAGCTGCTGCTTTTTTAATGTGGTCAGTGATTCATTAAAACAAAATGCTTGGAATAAAGAGAATCCAACTGAAGTCAGACTAGTATCCTATCAAGTTTAATATCCTTTTTTAATGTAAAAAATGTGCTACATCTGTTTGTAGACTATATTATAAGAAATTCCAAGCAAGGTTGCTATTTGAAAGATGCAAGCTCTTTCGAAGTTGAAGTTGTTGCTTAAGAGTTTTGTATGGTAAAGTGCTGCATTTTATCTAGTGAGTAGGATAGTATGATTGCTTTAATTACATTTTTAATTACCTTTTTTTTTTTTTTTGCTGATTCCACCTTCTAGTCTGAGTGATAATGCCAGCATCCCCTCCATGTATATATATGTGTTGTGTCTGCTTCCAAGACAACGACTGCATAAATTGAAGAGAATTTTAATTTAAAATGTTGGTAGCTTAGGTGGGCAATGGGAAGTTTTTTGTTGAATTGCTTTTATATATTAATTTCTCAACTTATTTTTCACGTTTTGTGTTTCTCTGTCACCAGAAGGTTTTCTGATGGCTTAATAAACATTGAGCGTTATTTATGTGTAACTTCAATGAAGTTTATTACTTGGGGAAGTTAATGGCATTAATTGTCTGATACTGCCAAAACCTTGAAGCCTGTAGTGCCCCATACTATTCATATAATGGCTTCACCAATTTGGTGACAGTCCTCAAATAGCTTGACCTCTAGTATGCAGCTTAATAATTGTTGGTGTTTCACATCCTGTCGTTCCTCACTGAA
Source organism: Eubucco bourcierii (assembly GCA_013396675.1). NCBI lineage: Eukaryota > Metazoa > Chordata > Aves > Piciformes > Ramphastidae > Eubucco > Eubucco bourcierii. The sequence goes on along the minus strand of VWZE01002694.1, from coordinate 335,465 downwards.
TAGACCAGGACTTTTTATCCCATTTTATTCTTCCAGATTAAATACTGGTAAAGAATTGCATGATTCGTGGAAGACACCAGGAGGCTGCTGGGGAACAGGAGCCGCAGGCATTTCTCTCTGGTGCCACATGTGTGGCATCCCATGTATTAACTCTTTTCTGTTTATGGCAGCACTATGAAATAAGTAAATTCAGGAATTGGCTGTCATCCAGAACAGAGTCCTTTACACCGTTAAACTGTTTAATTATTTGACTTTTCTTTTCCAAGAATCATGTTCTGCTGAAAGAGAGAGGAGAGGAGTTCATCAGAAGGGATTCTTTTGGATAAGAGATGTGGCATTTGGGTATTTCCTCGTTTCATTTCCAAAAGGAGATCGGTAATAGCCTCCTAACCTGCCCTCCACATGCATGTGTGAAATTTTCTGTAACTTGTAAAGCTTGTCAGAAACAATAGATACCCTGTTATCCCACTGTGTGTAGCATTGCTCGGGTGCTGTGTGCCATTCAGGGCGCCACCGTTTAAGAAGGCTGTAAATGCCCTGGAGTACGCCGAGGGAGGCAGTAAAGCTGGTGAAAAGGTTGGAAAGCTCCTTTTGCAAGGAGCAACTAAGGGCTTTGGATTTGTCTAGTTTGGAGAGGAGGAGACCGCGGAGTAACCTCATTGCTCTCTTGCTGCTTCCTGAGGAGAGGAAGCAGAGAAGAATATGCTAATCCCACTCACTGGGATCCACCAGTGGGAATGGTTCAACTCTGCGTCAGGTGAGGTTTAGAATGGACATACATAAGCATTTTGTTACCACCAGTGTGGTCGGTCACTGGAACAGGATGCTTAGAGAAGCGGTTGATGTCCCAAACCTCTCTGTTTTAAGAGACATTTGACCAATGCCCTTAATTCATGTGCTTTAACTTTTCTTCAGCCCTGAACTGATCAAGCAGATGGACAAAATGATCATTGTAGTTTGTTTCCAAATGAAATATTCTATTCTATCAGAGATCATTTTGAAGAAGAAAACTACCCTAACTGTCCTTCAGCTTGCTTTGAATTCTGTGCATCGGATGTATCTGTGGTGGACTGCTCTACTCCATCAGCATCAATCACAGTATTTAAAGCCACAAGAAACTTCACACCTTAGCTGCTGTCTGCTTAGATCTATATGGACAGTGGAGTGTTTGGGGATTTTGTTTGTTTGTTTCATGGGTATTTTTGTTTCCATTTGGCCAAAATACATACAGCTGTTAAGTAATGTGTGATCTGCTCAGGGAACCATCTCATTAGAGAGACAAAGAGGAACAATTTTAGAGGTTGAGGTGTTTATTACTTCCAGGTAATCAAAGATTAATTTTGGTAGGACTCGTATTATTTTTATCAAGTAAGCACCATGCACCTCTTTCCAAGTAAGTGGCCAATGTTCATTACCCTGTGCAGATGGGATACATATTCAGAATCAGGTGAAGAAAAGTTGGTATGTGTTGGTTCAGGTGTGCTGTCTGCAGGCGATAGGATCCACATTCCTCTTCTGCTGACTAGATTCTAGATCTTAAAAGATTGTTGGTGAGGAAGCAATGTGAGGGTGGCATGTATGAGCTCCCCTCTCTGGACCTCCTGCAACTCAGAGAAAGCCCAAATGGATGCTGTGTTGAACCACCTTTTAAGTACCAAGAATCCGTGGACTCAGATGCGCAGTTACTTGCACTTAAAAGTGCTCGAAATTGTGCTTCAGGAACTGTCTGTGTAGGTGGTCTCTCTTTGTCCTAATGTGATGGAGGGTATTAATGATGCAAGATAGGATTTTTTTTTCAAAATTAATATAGCTTATGGCAGCTATGGCAGAGGGTTGGAACTAGGTGATCCTTGAGGTCCCTTCCAACCTTACCATTCTATGATTCTATATTAATTCTGATATTCAGGACTCTTGCCACCTACCCAGTAATTTTTAGTAATAATTGATTTTTTGCAATGGTCGTGAAAACACTTCACAAAGGAATAACAGAATCTAGAATACTTAAGAAATAACTATCAATAACACAACAAATCTTAAACTCATCTGAACTGGAAGGAGGTTCTTCCAGTCAATTATACTGCTTGCCCACTAGAGGGACTCAGGAAGCTCCTTCCTTCTTAGACAGAAAGCACTTGGAATTCAATTAGAGAATTTACAGAGTTTTAATAAAGAGGCTTTTGGGTATTTACTCACAGAATTATGCATCTGGATTTTTTGGGACTAACTACAGTTCCCAGACAGTACCCAAACATTTGCAGGGATTTCTGTTGGTGTCTTGTCAGCTGTTGAGGCTTCTGATCTTCCCAGGCTCTAAAAAAGGTGCTGGAAGAACAGCAGATGATCTCTGACCTGATCCTGGTTCCTCTTGGTTCCAGATTTGGCAGAGAGGCTTACAGAGGTGCGCTCAGAAGTCTTGCAGATGTGCAGTCTTAGCACAATATCACGCTGACTAAACAAGCCTATTGCGTGAAGGCTTTAAGGCCTGTTCCTGGTAAACTCAAGACAGTTCCAGGTAGACAAACCCAAAGCATCAGGGCTTGCCATTGTGCAGCCTACTGACTGTTGCAGCACATGACAGGATGCAATGGCTGTGAGGCAGAGCATGGCAGAGCACTGCCAGAAGCAGAGGGCACAATAAGGCAAAAGCAATAGCAGAAGCACATTGTCTTTACCTGTGCATCTCTTTTTATCAGTGCAACCTGAGTCTAGTGGCTCTTTGGCCACAGATCAGCCAGTCAGAATGGCAGTTAGCCAAACTTAACCATAGTAGGTGAAGTCACACCTTACTTTTACCTTTATAGGGCAAAACACAGGCAAGTGTATAAACATGTGCAGATGCCCTGTAAACAAGTTCGAAGAGACAAAGTTGGTGCTAGGCATTTTGTCCTCCTTTCCTGTGGTTACTTCTCCCATCAACAAAAGGAGGGAGAGCAGAAAACATGTCTGGGAAAGCCAGAACATGTTTAAGCCTATACTGGCCTTCTGTGAAGTAAAATGTAAGGAAAAAATTGCTTTAATGGCCTTGTTCCTTAAGAGAGGGGAAAAAAAAAAAAAGAGAGAGAACATTTCTTGTCACAAATATTGGAAGTAATTTTGAGAGTTTTTTGTTGGGTTTGTTTGTTTGTTTGTTTGTTTTAATATTTTTCTTGGAAAGTGTTGCTCTTAAGAATTCACCACAGTCTTTTCTTGTTACTTTTGTTGAGTAACAACTTTTAAATATTGTAAACTATACAACATCTTTGTGGCTGCTGTGAATTGGAGACTAGGAGCATACTATATAAGTTGGTTTCACTGGAAGTCAGAGAAAATGTTTATAGTTTGTATTCCTAAAGATGCTTCCAAAGCAAGAATACATTTGTTTTTCTTGCCCAGGAAAATTTGCTTATTGCTAAGGTTAAAAATCTCTGCTTGTTTCTGTGCTTAGAGAACAACATTTCTACAGTTGCTTCTTTCAAATAATACAGAAAAGGAAAATCATGTAACTTGAATCATTTCAGTTATTACTGGCCCCAGATACACTTGACAGAAACATGCTTTGCCTGTAATAGTACCAAGAGTCTTGATGGAGTCTCTATGTATCATTTTTGTAGAATCACTAATGGTTAGATTAGTAGTGTAATTAACTAAGGAAACAAATAAACTTGCAAGGTATTGCCTTACTGACGTTTGTCCCTTGCCTAGGGACAGATGTTTCCAAATTAAAACAGAGCCTATGACTTCCTCTTCACCCCTCCCACTCCCCAGCAAATCTTGCATAACAGGGAGAGTGCTGTACTTTGTTTCATTTTATTTGTTTATGTCAAGATGCTCATGTTAAAATTTCGCAATAATTTTGCTGTAAAGATTTTTTTAAAAAATCCTTTATATCATTAATATTGAAATACTCTGTGATTTGGAGGAAACAAGACAATCTTGTTAATAATCAACAGCCTGGTAGTATTGAATCACAGCAGATACAGTAATCATGGAGAAGTGTCTTTCCCAGGAAGGAAGATAGTGATGGACAATTATTTTATCTTTCCAGTTGAGTGTGTTGGCTAGAGAAGAGCAAAACATCTGTTCATTTAAAAGTACCAAAAAACTTCTTGTTCAGGGCACAGCTTTCAGGAGAACATTAACAGCTGCTAAATATCCCATTGAGCTGACTGAATATGGTGAGTATTGGCCTGTCTCCTTTGTTTCATGGCCATTCACGGAGTTTTCATCTAAACTGCCAGGCAGCAGAAACCAAGAGTTTAGGCTCAAAATTAAATTCTCTGAGGGTCTCCTTGCTCGGTTACTGGAGTGTTAGTATTGCTAAGTTTATGCCTTCTGCCTAGTGTTCCCAGTTGTACCTCGAAACATTAACAATGTGCATTTTTTAACACGCAGTTTGGAAAGGTTTGGGCTCCTCTTAAGGCTGAGCAGGGCCCAGTAGATGGGCAGTTCCTGTCTGCCTCATCAACTTTCTTTCGCCTGCCAGGAGTGCCATACTTATAGTACTGGGCACATGAGATTGTCCAGATGCCTCTTAGGAGGAAATTCACTGTGTCTCTGCTAAGGCAGGTGGGTTGAATGAACAGTCTGACTCAGACCATCCTGATTAGAGTGGTGAATCGGTTGTCTCTGCAGTTATGGTTCTCTCCAAGATCATGGTGCTCAAGTCAGAGTAAACACAGCTGGTACAACTGAAAGCAATGTTTGAAGTGCTTTTGTTGTTCTTGCCCAAGAAAAGCTGCTGATTTTTCTCTGATCATCAACCGTGAAAATGATGAGGATCTTTAATGAGAATCCTCTTGCCTTATTTCTTCAGGTGACTGGGCCAGCGGGTGATCAAATCACTAAAAACAGGTGGAAAGAAGTACTGCTGCTGCTGAATTTTGAGTACCTCTGAAATGTCCATGGACAGACTCATAAGGCAGTAAAGGCACACTGAACCATGATCTTGGAGGAGGAAGTAGGGAAGGGAACAGTGAAGGATTTTCAGAAGGGCTTCAAAGGAAGGAAGAATTACGATATTTTGTTACATCAAGTACAACTAAAGGATTAGGCAAATGTACAGTCATTACTAATCTGAGTCAATAGCATAAAAAGGCTCTTTGTGTTAATGAAACTCTGAATATCCTAATGGTTTCAGAAAATTAATGAAACTTGCAGATCCTCATTTCTTATGACAGATGGATGATCTCTGTTTTACCCTTGAGCCCATAAATTGCTTCTTTACTCCATGATTATTTGGCTTATGGGTATTTATTGTCAGTGTTGAAGTTGCATAAGAGTAGAAGAATGGCTGTATGTGGTCAGACAAAATTCTTGGTTAGTCCTATATGCCATTTTTAACAGTATCCAACACAGACAGTGTTGTTGGACAGCCTCTGCTGCACAGTCACTAAACATGCACAGCACACCCTACTGATGTAGCAGAGGATGGCTTGGAGAGATGCTGAAAACCGTGCACAGCACATAACAGCAATCTGTCATATCTTGCCTGTCATGCTCCCCTTTCTCCCACTGCTGCCAGGTGAAGACCAGCCTTTGGCCATGGACATGTCTGTTCCTTCAAGACGTCTATGCCCACTGGGTCCTCCTCTGTCCTTTAAGCTGCCCTGCTGAATTCCCTTTTCAGGGGTTTGTAGTGCAACAGGTCCACTGATTTGTTCCCAAACCATCTCATGGAAACAGCTTGGAAGATTAATACTCCACTTTCTTTATTTCTTCACTTTTGGTTCTCAGACTGTGTTCAGGAGAAACCCTGAAACCTGGTGTGTGAGCATGTACCTTCTGCTCATTCCTTGGAAATCAGGTATCAGATGTTCACAGGGTCCACAGGCTCATCATGGTTTTTTGTAGTGAAAGAAGAACCATGGCAACATGTACCTGGTTACAGACACTCTTCTAGCTCTTCCAGTACCTCTTAGTTGTTTTTTGGCTGGATTTCTCTTTTTATTTACACCCTTACCATTTAAGGCCCTGCCAAATTACAGGACCTACTCAACAACCTCCTCCTGAGCCAAAGCAGTGTCTCTACAAAGAAGTGTCATTTCATCCTTGCGGACTGTTGGCAACAGGACAGTTTGTGGACTTCCCTGCCTTAAATGATGAGGTGTGTGTACAAAATATATTGCTTTCTTTTAATAGCTTTCTGTTGACTTTTCTCCTGTGTGTTATCCAGGTGATCATTGAGCCCTCAGAAGCTTTTGACGTCATCACCTTTCTGTATCAAGAAGTATGGCTTTGAGTGAACATTCGGTTTAATACCTATAATAGTAATTAAAAAACCAAACAAATAGAAAACCAGCCCCAAAACTGAAATAACTGTTCCTTTTGCTTGTCTTGAGCCTGGCAATTGTTAATTATTTATGAAACTTCCCCAATCCTTGTCCTGGATAAGTCATGATAAAATTCTGTCCATGCTGTTAGTGGTTTCATTCAGTCCACCTCTCCATTGTTCTTTTTCAGGCTTAAGATCCTTAACTTATGCAACCTGTCTTTTGTTATGATGCTGTTCCTTACCTTTGATCATCCAACTGCATACCTTTCTTAATTCTCTTTAAGACTGCGGAATGAGGAGAGGGGAAGGGCAGGAGTGCACACTGGATTCTGGATATGGAACACCACAGATGTGTATAGGATCACAATGATATTTTATTCTCTTTCCTAATAATTTCACTTATTTTACAAGAATGTCTTGACTGGAGACTATGCTGTAACCTGTCACACATGAATATGATTAAAATGTCTTTTAAAGAAGTATTTATACTGAAGAGCTAGGTGGATGAATGCATTTCACAGCTACAACTTCCTCAAAATTCACATAAAAGCTGTTGTTAGGTGCCTGTTTCAAGATGATGTACGATTATTTAACCTATGTGCTTTTCTGCCTACCATATGTGCACAGTGAGAGGTTTAATGGGATTAGCTGTGTTCTGGGCTGTAAACCATGAGCTATATGTTTAATGGGTTTGGGGGTTTTGTTTGTTCTTTTTTGGTGGTATTTTTGTTTGTTTGGGGTCTGTTTGTTTGTTTGTTTTTTAAGCAATGGTGTTTTCTCAAAGCAATCTGAGAAATAAGCCAGCAGTCTTGCAAAGGTTGTTTATACCTGTTAACAGTAAGATATGACTGTTAGGCAAGTTTCATGAGAGCTCTGTCATGTATGTATGACAAAGCAGGTTTATCAGGAACCTAGCCACAGATGCAAACGTTAAGCCTAACCTAAAGCACACAGATACAAGAAATACCCCACTGGTCAGTTGAGTAGTCTACCTTGACAGTAGTTTGGCTTGTTTGGCCTCTATCAGTCTCAGCAGCGCATCCTGTTCTGCTGGAGGAGAATATTTGAGTTTTAGTTGCTCTCTGCACTCCACTTATTTGCTCCTCTCTTGGATTGAGGAGATAGAAAGACACTCTCCTGCCTCTTCTCTTTAGAAGCTGTTTGAGGACATATTGTCTACGAATTTCTCTAGTTTTGTACTGAGAATGCCACAAGTGGTTACTAAATCCTGTACTACTGCATACCGGGATGGTGGCAGCCTGTGTGCAGTGGAGCTTCTTTGAGTTTTGGCAACCTGCAATATTTGTGAAAACCTATTCTGCGGTTAATATCCCTCTCTCTTCCAGTCTTGCTTGTTAAGCAAGCACAAAAGTTATTTTCAGCACTTAGAAAATTCAATTTGATGTTTAGTTCGAGATCTGTGATATGTATCCTGGAATTTTAAAAGACCAAACTAAAGAAGAAATATAAATGTGTCACATAATTGTTTCATGCTGCATTTCAGTCATATATAAGTATGGATTTTATATTTCGGTCAATCACAGGGATTTAATGTCAGATTTCACCCCCTATCTTTGTTAAGAGGCTGATTTTATTTTCATCTGTAGACCTTTATTACGTGCATGGCTTCTGTTCAGATGTTGTATGTCTAAGTTCTTTTACAAGTTTTGACAGTGTTTTTTCTGTGGGTCAAAATCTGTGGATGTTGTTTGATGCTTATGGTGTCTGTAACTTTTCTGGATTTGTTTGTAGGAAATTTCATCTTGCAGTTGTCATTTGGTGAACACAAGTGCAGTGCCAGACATAGGAGTAAACCAGGAAATACTGTCTTGCTCTTGGTGCCCTACTCCATGGAGAAGTGTTGGAAGAGTTGCAGGAATATTTAGAGGAAGATGATGGAATTGGGTCACAAATTTCCTTTAATTGCCTATTCTCTTCCAGGAGGAAGGAGAAGATAAGGGAATGAAGGGAAACCCTTCAGATAAGGATTATATAATGAGAGTTTTAGCAGACATCCAGCGTTATCCCTTTAGAAGCTTCTGTCTTCTGAAGACAATTGCCATCTAGGATTTGGATTTTTTTTTTTCTTTTCTTTTTCCTACTTGCATTTGTTGTTCCTTTGTGGTGTTGGGACATCTTTTTTTCTTCTTCACTAGAGGAGTACCATGTGTTTCTCTCTCTGAGGAATTTGTGCATCTTGCTAAGGAGTCCCACTGAGGCATGTGTGTTTAAATCATTATCTTAGATTGTCTAACAAGTGATATATGGCGTAAAATTGAAGGATTTCTGTTTGATTTTCTTTTTCTTCTATATATTTGTTCCATGTTTGTGCTAACCTATTGAGTTCTGCATATTATTTATTACAACCTTGAAGACTGTATTTAGCTTTGATTTTATTCCCTTTCTGTTCATAAATAACATGTATGATGAATTCCTCAAAATCTCTGCTACCTGCGTTCTCATACAGCCCCTAACTGACAGACTTGTTTAACACATGCTCTTGTAAAGACTTATATTTGAAGAAGATGCCTGAAGAGGAAGCTATTAAAAAGGAAGCTTATTCTGAGCCAGAACAGGGTGTATTCTTTAGCTAACTGGTTTCATTAAATTGGGAATTTCCTTGTCACTCTGTCAGCTAGTGCAGCATTGAGGAATTTAAAGTAAGTGCAAAGTTTTACTAAGATGTGGAATTGCCTGTCTTAAAAACCTTGCACCTGCACCAATAGCCAAGTAGCAATCTGGAAAAATAATGGAATAAGTAATCATTCATTTTGGCTGAATTTCAGGCAGAACTAACCTTACCTACTTCTTAATTATTTTCCGATGTTCTTTCATAAAATTGGAATTACTTTACAATAATGCTGATACTCTGATGTGGAAATGCTTTAGTTGAACCACAATATCAGCTTAATTGTCTTCTAGCAAACAGAAAGAAAACAAACAAGAAAACCCCACAACCTCTCAGACTTGACTCTGTGATGATCACAACAGTGTGACAAATTTCTGCTACCCTCTTTGAGGGCTCTTTATTTCATTCAACACATTGGCAGAGCTGCACCTGGGAAGGACAGATGAATTTATTTAATTACTTTATTGCTGGAATTGCAGTGTTTTTACTTCACTGCTCTGCAAGAAATTAAATTTATCCTATAATTATGCTGCTGTAAGCAGCACCGATATAAAACTGTAATTCGGCATACTTTTCTGGCACCTGCCTTAGTAGCTGAAGTAATGTATCAGTACAAAGTTTCTGCATTCCAACTGAACTACGGTAAATAAGGCTGCACTTGCAACATAAATTTGGCGGTGTACTCCAACCAGAAGTCTGTTCCCGTTTGCCTGGTTCTTAGTTCTTCTCTTCTAGTGTAGGAAAAGCTGGTAGGGGGGAGGTAAAATAACTTCTTTTGGTATCAGCACAGATTTATGCTGAATTATAGTGACTGTTCACTTCAGAATACTTTTAAATGTTAAATAAAACATATTAAGTAAATCACTTGTAGTGAATGATTTTCTTCACTGTGTAGTGAAATTGATTACGATTAGTCACATATCTGGTTGCAGTAATTACTTCACAGTTATGTTACCTCCTCACAAACACATCCTCATGAACTGAGACTGCCAATGTGAACAGTTTCTTTTTCATTTAATCTTCACAAGTAATAAGGGTGCTTATGTAGTTCTTAAACTAGTTTTGCTTTTTTTTGTAGGTTTTGTTCGTTTGTTTGTTTTGTTTTTTCCCTCCTTATATATGTATAAAATTCAGTAATAGTAAAGTGAAGGACCGGTAATACTGGACCGCATTGTTAATTAGATTAGTCAGCTATACTTCCTGTCCAGGTAGCACAGAATCTACTGTTAAGCTTCAACTCACCTCTCTTTGTGATTAGATAGTACTGCAGGTGTGTTCTGTGTAACAAGAGGATGATCTGGTTAAAGACATACTTGTAAATGGGTTAATTATTGCAACAAAATCCATGCAGTTCATGAGCAGCTATAAACTTATGCTGACAGTTCATAGTGTATCACTTGGTGGGTGTGTTAATGCTGAATGGAGGTAGCTGTCTAAAATAATTTCTATAGAAATGTTGTCATTAAAGTGATTATAACGTACAGAAGGACACAGTTTAATTTCTGTTTTGTACTTGGGCTTTCAGTGGCACTGATATGGTGTCTGGAAATACTTATTTTGCTACAATGCAAATATTGTATTTTGCTGTCAGCCCACATGGGCTAACCTAAAGCCAAGATAAATTGAGTAGTGTTGGTGGGCATTGCAACTGTATGTGTATATAGTATATGACTGTGTACACTACATATTGCTGTTTCAATAAAAATCAGGTATGCAAAGTTAAACAGTGCTAGAATTAAAAACTGTCCCTTTTTTGTGTTGTTAATTTAATGCTTTTTGGAGTTGCCTGATCTTCAGGGACATTGAAGAGATAAATGCCCACGGCTGTATTGTCCTGTGTCCAGAGGACAATATTCAGTAGGCTTGAGCCTCTGACCAGTTTCCCAAATCATTGTAAATTATGCCTTTTCCTTTATCCATTCTTCACTGCCACCCTATGTCCCAGCTGGCTCCATCCTCTTTATTTAACCTGTTTTCCTGCCTGACTGAATGGGGCTTACCATAGGGAGGCAGTAGGCATCACCAACCTAAATGCTTCCACTTCCTTTACCCCTCTATGTATGAACCATGATGGACTTAATAGCAGAGTTGTGAATTTGTAAGGAAACTGATCCAGCTGAGAAGGTTGGAAGCCTAGGTTTTAAGACTTGGGGTGGTTTTTGTCCATTCAAGGCAGCATTGTGTAAATACTAAAACAGCTGAAGAGGGCAGCAGGGTTTACCTTTAGGCTTCTGTCTTCCACCTTTCAGCAGCTCCTCCTGTTTTAAATCCATCTCTAGTTCCTTGCTGTTTTCTCTACTACTTGCTTCTTGTCTTCACCAGAATGAAATTATTTCATCTCTCCCTTCCTTTGTTTTCATCCTAACTTTTAATTTTCCTTTCTCATGTGAATAAATAGCATTGACACTACACCAGGCCATCTCAGCTCTTTGATTCCTTTAGCTCTGTCTTTGCATAGCAAATGCAATGCCAACTGAGCTCCCTCTTGATTGTGTCTCTCCCTCATTAGTTTCAGATCACAGATTACTTTTCCTCCTTCTCTCACATTCTTCTCTGAGATCCAGGTTTTAGCTGCAGACTGTTCCCTCTCTGTATCCTTCCTTCCTTTTCATTTTCTTCTCCAGGCAGACTGGGCCTTATTCTGCTTTTTCTTCCTTTATGCTCAATTTTCATTTTAACTGTCTGATCTAGAGTCACTGAGAGTATACAGAAGAAAAACTACACTGCTGTTGCTTCATGACCAGTTGCAGACCAGAATTAGACCTGCATGCAAGTCTTCTTCAGTAGCTTCAGGGAAAATGTCCTGATTGTTTCTTAAAACTTTTTGTGATTCAGCAGATCAATTTGCCAGAGTCTTTCCTGAAAATTCATAAGCTGTAATGCTTAATTGTTGGGCAAATGCTGCTGAAGATGATAAATTATACCCTCTAGGTTTTACTCCTTTATTAATCCAGCTCATACTTCCCTGTCAGTTTAAAATGCTACAAATCTTCATTGAGGAGGCTGCACTGTTTTAATGTGGACAAGAAACAGATGATAGGACAGTTCCCCAGTGGAAAAAAATCAAGCTTCAGGTTAAAGTCTGTCAAAATCTTGGAATAAACAGCTAGAAACTGGGTCTTAAAAGTAAAAAAAAAAAACCAACTACAACTGTTCCAGCTGAAGTTAGCCACTTAGAACTATGCAGTTGGTGCTGCTAGCTCACTGTTCCCATCACCCATTTGCCTATTTATTCCCTGCACTGTCCCTGGGGAACTGAGTCATGAATGTGACCTGAATGACAGCTTTCATGGGATAAGTTGTCACAGTTTATGACTGCACAGTTCAACCACCTATTCACTCTGGTTTGGCTCTTGGCTTCGTGTATCCTTGTGTCTGCACAGGAGATAAGGACGTGTAAGAGGAATAAGCTGTTTGGAGTAGAAAGAGTAGTAGTGGTTTTTGTGTTAGTGTAGGACATTTGCTGATCAGTAACTTCAGATCACAGTGGTACTGTTAAATCAGCTGCAAGGGCCTGCTTTCTTTTCACTTTGCAATGTCCTATGGAAAAATAACCTTACAGCAGAAAATGCCTTGAAAGAAGCAGTAACTCTTTGGAGAACATCTGTGATTATTGGTTATTTTTTACCTCACTTTATCTGCTTAAAGGTTAAGCAACTGAGTCGTGCTGTCTGGGCTCATAATTGAAAGGCAGAGACAGGCACCTACAAGGAATACATGACATGACCTCATTATCCAGAGTTTCAAGATTTCTTCAGAAATTTCAAGTTTTAAAAGTTACTGCTTTTGTGGATGTACTGATTGGGTGAGACACTACATTAAATAAAAGAGCATGTATGTGCATTTATCTTGTGTAACTACAGCAACTCTTTTTGGTTGCGTTCAGTGTTTTCCATATCTTCTTTGCTGAAATTGCTGAGGGATTTTTGGTAAGTGTATGATCAAGCTCAAAAGGTTGCTGAAGTTTTGCAGCTTTGCTTAATGTTCAAATCCTATTAGTTGGTGCTGTGTTATAAATAGCAAATGGCTCAAGGAGAAGGTGATGAGGGATAAAGTAAAAGAGCAGCAACAGGGAAGACATGGGAACTGCTGTGCAATTATTTCTACAGCTGTAGCAACATGTGGCTGGAAACCAAATTTAGTAGAAATAGGATAATATATTCTATGCTGAGAGAATCTAAAGTGGTTTTGGGTTTATTTTTTAAATAAACTGTGTATTAGGTTAATGCATCTGATATCTAACACCAACTGTTCTCTTGAATCCCATTCACTACTAATAGAATCCAAGTAAAAGAGAAGTAATAATTTCCTGAGGTCATATAGGTTTTTTTTAAATGTATTGTTCAATATCCAGATACTGTTGCTTAATTTGGGTCTAACTTTAGAATATAGTGATACCACTAGCCTTATATGTGTAGACACAGATGCACAGAATGTGTCTATATATACACGTACACCCTTTAAAATAAAATTATTTTTTAAATGTTTAGTGTGTACTTAAAACCGTCAGCTATAATTGAAGTAAAATTATTCAGAACTTTTCCATGAAGTAATTCCTTCTAATTTTATGGCTTACTTTCCAGGTTAGTTGCAATTAGAAATCAGAGAATCACGGGGAAAAAAATAAGATGTAACTAGAGTCTTAAAAATAGGTATTTATTTTACTTTTTCTGTTGTGTTTGTTGTTCTGTTAACTGCCTATTTTTAAATGATGCCTGCAACTTTCTTACTAACTTTTGATAGTTTAAAGGAGAGACTGTAGTTTTTCGGGAGCTGCTTATTGTACTTGCTGCAGTCTTGATGAGAATATCTTACTGAGCACACCATACTGAGGAGGGGGTGTGTGTGCATCTTAAGACTCCAGGATATTCTCTTGCTATGTTTATTGATGCTTTACGAGTGTAGGGAGTTTTAAGTATTTATGCTCTTACCAATGAAATCTGGTGTCATAGAAAGCAGCAAATGTGTATTATCCAGGAGGAGAGATGTTTTTATTTAGAAGAAACACTTGTCAAGTCAAAATTTGTAAGAGAAGCTTTTTTAATTGTCCAATTCCCTACACAGCCAAATCACATTGTCCATCCTATCTGTTGTGGATACATAGAGGTGGAGTTAATTCAACAACTGAAACATTGTATTGTATCATATAACACTTCATAGTACAAAAATTGATAAAGGTATGCACAAGAGGGAAGTCATCAGCTTAATAACCTTCCTTTTACTAATCCGATACCTTTAAGTAGTTTTCCAAGTTTTTATTCCCTGATTTTCACAGAATGAAGTATGTGCATGATTATATTGTTCCATAATTAAATGTGACTGTTCACAGGTGTTCCATTATTAGGAGTGGTAGTGAATCAACTGCATACCCTTTACTAACTCAAATGCCAAAGTTGGCATCTGTCTTACCTATTCATTTCATCTTTATTGTTTGTCAGTAAATGTTTTATTGTGAATGGAGAAGTGAGACTAGTCACCTGCCTTCACATTCATTTCATCTGAGGCAGAAGTGCTTCAGTTACCTTACTCTTGATCATATATGCCTCAAAATGTGAATTGTAACATGATCTATCTCAACTTGAAGTATTCTTTTAGTAGACCATGATTACAGAAAGCCCCAGGTGATTTTTACTCTGAAATGGAAGTGCATTTCTCTGTCCCAATGCTGCAACTGATAGCTTCATAGAAAATATGACATAGGAGGAATGCAACTTCCTGTATTCCCCATTCATGTTTTTACAGCAAAAGGCTGTTTATAGAATCACACAGCATCACAGTGGTTGGAGAAGACCTTTAAGATCATCAAGTCCAACCATTGTCTAACTCTACCAGGGATGGGCCACTGCTGCACCATATACTCGAGCAGCGTATCTACAGAGCTTTTAAATACATTAAGGGATGGTAATTTAACCACTTCACTGGGCAACCTCTTCTTGTCATTGATAACCCTTTTGGTATGGAAGCTTTTCCTAATGTCTAACCTAAACCTCCCCTGGCATAACTCAAATGTCATTTCCTCTTGTCCTGTCAGTTGTGACTTTTAAAAAGAGACCAATACCAACCTCTCTACAACCTCCTTTCTGGTAGTTGAAGAGAGTAATAAGGTCTCCCCACAACCTTCTTTTCTTCAGACTAAACAACCACAGCTCTCTCAGCTGCTCCTTGTGAGAATTCTTCTCAAGACCCTTCACTAGCTTCATTGTCCTTGTCTGAGCTTGCTCTGGGATGCATCTTGCTGTTTCTTTTAAATACTGTGGTGACCAAAACTGAACACAGAACTCAAGGTGCGGCCTCACCACTGCCAGGTACAGTAGGACAATCACCTCTCTACTCTTTCTGGCAACTCTATTCCTGAGGCCAGGATGCTGCTGTTCTTCTTGGCCTCCTGAGCACATGTTCAGTTGGCTGTCCATCAGCACTCCCAGATCTTTTTCTGCCAGGCAGCTCTCCAGCCACTCTGCCCCAAGCCTGAAGCACTGTATGGGATTGTGACCCAGCTGCAGGACTTGGCACTTAGCCTTGTTGAAGTTCATATGGTTGACCTCAACCCTTTGATCCAGCCTGTCCACGTCCCTCTGAAGAGCCTTCTTACCCTCCAGCAGATCAATACTCATACCTATCTTGTTGTTGTCTTCAGACTTACTGAGGGTACTTCCAATCTCCTCGTCAAGAACATTGTTAAAGATATTAAACAGGAATGGCCTAGCACTGAGCCCTGGAGAACACCACTTGTGACTGGCCAAAAACTGGATTTAACTCCAATCACTACACTCTCTGCACTCACTCATCCAGCCAGTGTTTGTTCCAGGCCTAGAGCAGACATTTTTTTCATGGAGATGCTGTGGGAAACAGTATCAAAGGCTTTACTTCAGGAGAAGGGAAAGTGGAAGTGAATCAATTAAAACCCATATTTCAGATACAGTGGAGTAGCTTGGTTTTTCAGCATGATAATTCTAACCCTGTCAAGCCTCATGGTTGTGATGGGCAGTGAATGCTGGCAGAAACAAAGCATTGGAAAAAAATATCTTCCTGAAATCTTGGATACTTGAACTTAAACAATAGTTCAGCTGTCTTAATAAATTGAAAGTGGTTTATATGATCTGTAAAATGACAACCTGTAGTGGTAGGGAGAGCAGTAAACAAGCATACATTATTATTGCAGAAGTACTTCCTATGACACTGTTACCTGCTACATCATATACACACACAAAAAAATAAAATATTACCCTACTGGCAAGTCCTAAATGTGAAAAATCTTGAGTCCAGCAAAGCAAAATAATTCGACATTAAATTTGTGATACTTGAAACAGAACTATTATTTATTTTCTAGTATTTAAGGTTTAATACCCTTGTTAAAAAGACAGAAGACTAAATAATGGGAAGTAGTATTAAAGAACTATAATAGATACCTTTTTATGTGATTCTTCATTAGAGTGTTGTGCTGGTTTGAGGCTAATTGGAATATTTTAATAGAGAAAATTACACTATAGGCTGTGAAAAGAAAGCATCATGATGTCTAGTTCACTCATACGCTTGCTAAGATTTTGTTTTGGGAAAGATAACCAAAATATAGATAAGTCAGTTTCTCTCTGTCTCTTGCTGAGAGAACAGCAGCTCGGGCGGTCTAGCAGCTCCTGGCTCTGGCTCCTCTGCCGATTAATTTTCACTAACCACTTTTCTTCTAAATCCCCTGGCCGATCCTCCTAATTTACCTTGCGTGTAAGGCAAACCTTGGGGTAAGGTACAGGGGTGGGGAGAAGGTGGAAGGGTGGTTGGGAGCCCCTCCTGGGGTCTCTGATTTCTGGGAGGGGTGTTGTGTTTCTATATTACCTTTAACTTGTATATTTCTGTAACTATTCCTGTACATAGTGTATATATCTGCTGTACATTGTGCTGAGCTGTAAATAGAGCTTCATTCCTTAACTTCCAGCCGGCTGAGTTCTAGTCTGGGTCATTTTGCAAAGTGTGGGGGGACGGGGAACTCCCAAATAATCACAAGTGTTGTCACTGAGAAACAGTTTTAAGAACTTCACACATGTAGAAGGGAACAACAGTGAATTGCAGCAGAGATGTCTTCTCCTCTGCTTTTCTGCCTGTAGCACTAGTAAGACAGCTGTTAAGTTTCTGTCTCCAGTTTTTAAATCTACAGATGAACCTGCATTGGCAAACTCGATTGAGTGAAAGGGAAACATAACAATAAAAAGAGAGGAAAATAGCTTCTAGTGCAATTCATAGAGAGTTGCTGATTGAAAGATACCTGGGAATAGAAAAAATGTAGCATGGCAAAACATACAGCAGAAATGTAAAAAGACACAGTGGTTTTCATGTTTTGGTTTTTGGATTTTTTTTTATTGGTTGGGTTTTTTCTTCTGAACTGTGAGAGTCACTAATTATTGGAATAAACTGATTTTAAGCATCTATTCTGATTGTCAAGTCTAGATTCTGTCAAGTAGGAGCCTTCATGTTTTTAAGACATTTGATTCAATACATAGATGAAAATGGCCTTTGCAAGGAGGGAGTAAATGATCTTCCTTTGGTGTAGTTGACTCTCCAGGCAAAAGTATACCTTTGTAGAGGCACATATGGTATGGGATGCCAAATCCTCCTCAGTCTGACTACAACTATGAAAAAGCATTAGAAGTACTACACTGTAATCTTAAATGGGTTAGTATTTAATCTGGTGTGTTGTAAATACTAGAGGACTACATTTGAAGTGGATAGATTATTTTTTTCTCTAGTATTGTCCTTTGACTTCTGTCAAGCAGGAAATTGGGGCTGAGCTAGAGCTCACCAAGTTTATTATCCAGTTATATATTCAAATTCATCCTCCTCAAGTTTGCAGAACTTCTTTGTTACAGCTGTTGATAGCTCCTGCCTCCACAGTCTTCCATGGCAATGAGTTTGAGTTGCACAGTGTAATTGAGTCTTGGCAGGAAGGTTGAACTCTCCACTCTATTTTAAACCTGTTATTTGATTGGTTCTTTAGATGTCAACCAGTCCTTAGTTTGTAAGAAATAGTGTATAATCAATTGTATATTGCCATTAATAATTTTTCTTTTTTTTTTTTTTTTTTTTTTTTACATTCCACATGCAGAAACAGTTTGGCATCGCAGGCTTTTCTTATTGTCTTTGCCTATCAGCTTGTCAGTTCCTCTCTTCATTTTTAGGTGGGGTGATTAATGTTGGATGTGAGAGCAAGTATGACATGCCCATTTCTAGTTAAGTGACGAGAAAAGAGCTGTGATCTTTGCATAAACATTATGACAGGGAACAAGATGTGTGAATAATTAATGCAGTCCCATCTTGGCCATATTTGTATCTAGAAGTATCTGAAAAAGAAGACAGGAGGGAGGAAGCTGTAGCTGCGTGCAGAAAGAATTATTCTAGTGAGCCAAATCCAGTCAGTAATTTTGGGGACCTCAGTCCAAATGACCTTTCTGGCTTTGAAAATAATCTTTTTTGTTGTTGTTGTTTTGGTTGGTTTTTTTTTGTTTTTTTTATTTTAGAGTTTTTTGTCATTCTGTGTTTTGTATAGAAGCATATGTGAACATTTGAATTGTGATTGCCTCCAGGACTTTTAACTTAAACAGTAAAAGCTCTGTTTGAAGAAAATGAGATTTGGCAAAATTGCGGAGAGAAATAAAAATAAGCTTCCAAGTAGTGTATTTAATCAGCGAAGATAATTTATTTTATAATTAAATATAAATGCACCACTTTTCCTAAACTAAGTGCCCAGAACAGCCTGGAATGTATTTTTGCCTATCAAAAATATGTTCTGATTTGTCAAAGGGTTTAAAGAGTCATAAACTGAAGAAGTTAAATCTGTAATTCTAAGAGTTATTTTGGCTTATGTTCTGTTACTTAGCTGTATATCCCAAATAAATGTATTGAGTCAGTAGTTGCTCTGGGCTTGCACGAATGTGAACACAGAACATGATTCATATTTTTGTCCCAATCTGCAGACTTATGTGCAAATCCACACGTAGGAAGGAACAGAATACATAACCAACATCCCCACTACAAATCTCAAGCCTTTACTCTTGGTTGTATTTTCAGGTAAAATATCAAAGGTCTGACCTCTCGGCATGCAAAAAGGGAGGAAAACACAATGAAACTGCTGGAGGTTGGATTCTGGGAGCCAGGGTGACTGCAGCTAGGATATTCACACCTAAACTCTAGGCACTGAGACCCTATAGTAACAATCTAACATGAAGCAAGATAGTGTGCTGGATCAGGCATTTGGTAAGACTTACTAAGTGGTTTTGAACTGTACTAGAATAAAGGATCCTTAATTCTTACACAGTGGAGATCCACTATACGAAACCATAAATAAAAAGTGGTCACTGATCCCTCTGCTAAGTGTATTTTCCAATGGAAGCAGTTGTTGCACCTTGCACAAAACTCAAGTTTCTCAGGATGTGAAGTACAGTCAGAGTATGTCAGCAAAATCACCTTCATGGGAAGATGCCTCTTGGCAACCCTTCTTCATGAGTCCCAAATAACTGTATGTGTGCAGTTGGATCTAAGACACGCTACCTTTGCAAACTGGTAATCAAGCATAGTTAACTGGTGAAATGTAGTTGGGTGTACTTAGAGGAGGCAAGTCCAGGTTGTTTAGTGGTCCAGATATATATAGCTAGATCAAGTGTTATTTCCTGTGGTAAAATTATGGTACATAAATCTTCAGTGTGCATCAGAAATTTCCTATTAAAGGTCAGAAAAAATTTTCTTGGAAGGATTTCATCCATGTTTAGTTCTGTGTTGCAACAACCACCAATGTGAACTGGTGGTGAACTAGTTTGATGTTAACTGATGCATTGTCACAAGCTACCTTCACATTTTCTCTTTGAATTGGAAATAAATGACATGATTAAATACATCACACAAGGTCAAGGTAGGCAGAGTGAAGACACTGCTAAACTTTCTTAATTGAGGTGTCTCGCTGGTGGTTTGAATGCCTGCATGGGATATGCAGGGTTTTTAGTAACAGCTGCAGTATATCCTTGGAATTCTAGTTCCCCTTAAAAAAAAATCATAAATGTGCAGCATGCGAAAGTATACTTCTGATCTCTGTGTGTGTAGCGTTGGATACATAAACTACAAACTAGTAATTTCAACCCTTTTCTGTTAGCAGCTGTAATTTCGAGATAGACATTGCACTTTGAGTTTGGAAGCTGCAGTTCTGTGCTGGTTTGAGGCTAATTGAAATATTTTAATGGAGAAAATTATAGGCTGTGAAAGGAAAACTCTGGTGATGTGTACTTCACTCATAGGCTTGCTGAGATGTTTTAAGAATAAGTACTCAAAACATAGATAAGTCAGTCTCTCAGGCACAGTGTCTCAGTCTAGCAGCTTCGGGCTCTTTGTGCTCTCTGCCGAGTAACCTCACTAACCACTTTCCTTCTAACTCCCCTGGCCAATCCTCCAAACTCACCTTGTGTGTAAGGCAAACCTTGGGGTAAGGTATAGGGGTGGGGAGAAGGTGAAAGGGTGGTTAGGACCCCCTCCTGGGGTCTGTGATTTCTGGGAGGGGTGTTGTGTTTCTGTATTACCTTTAACATGTATATTTCTATAAACATTCCTGTATATAGTGTATATATCTGCTTGTATATTGTGCTGAGCTGTAAATAGAGCTTCATTCCTTACCTGCCAGCCAGCTGAGTTCTAGTCCGGGTCATTTTACAAAGTGTGGGGGGGCAGGGAACTCCCAAACCATCACAAGTTCCATGGTTGCATTTTCTTGAGGTGATCATGGTGTACATGAAGATCATGAGCTCTTGGTTGGTAATCATGAGAGTCAAGATCTGATTCAGAGTTTCTGAAGTTGGTGAAAGATCTAACAACTGTTTCAGTAGGCTTTGAATTAGTCCTACCGTGGGTATAAATGGTATTTCACTGAAATTTAAATGTGTATTTCAAGATCATATAAAAATTTAAAAGTACTGCCAAGAAATTATTTCTCCCTGACTCTTAATTGTCAATTAAAGATTGAAATGCATTCATATTTTTAGGCAATTATTTTTAGGGGTATGTTAAAATATAATAACTTTTTTTTTAATCCATTAATTAAAAAAAGTAACATAGAATAACTTCAGGTAAGTGATGTCACAACTGTGATTCCACAATTACAGGATCCTTTGGAAAATGAGTGCTTTGCAAGACTCTGATCAAAGGAATAGTTATTACCATCTGAGAATTTCAGTGCATTAGTTAAGTAAGTTGCATTTTTAACATAATCCAACACCTATAAGCATTTAACTGAGTGCTGTATTAGAAATTTGGTTACTCAGAGCTGTCTTGAGAGGAATCAGGAAGAGGGAACAGCTTCAGAGAAGACTTTAACCCATGAAAATTCTAAATGAGTCCCTGAAAGTTCTTTTCTGTCTACAGCAACTAAAGAATTGGGAACTCTGAATTTACTGCCTAAAGTGAAATGTGTGTGTTTGTTTTTTAACTTGTTAAAAAGACCAAGTTTATTTCCTGTGTTGTTTCTGTTGAAGGCAGTTTTTAAAATACTGATACTCTTGGTTCATGAGACTCCCATGTTTCACTATGATGAATCTCCATAGATTTTTTTTTTTTTTTTTAATGAAGACGTGCTGGAACACTGCATCTTGCCTTGGTGAGATGCTTTCGTGTCAGAGTAGAATTTTTAGGCACCCCAGGCATTCAGTAGCTTAAACATCTGCTTCCATAAACTCTAACCATATGTTTTCTTCATTTAAGTTACTGGAGATACTCGAGTCAGTGAAATAAGTTTCTAAGACCTATGGGTTCCAAAAAAGATAAGGGATTTGGGATACAGTTACAGAACATTGCTGCTCTCAATGTGCTTCAGTTCTTCACCATTGTCCATTTAGAGAGCTTTTTTGGAGGACAACCAAATTTTCTCTGCTTTCAAATGACTGTTAAGATGGAAGTTCCTTCTTCCTCAGCTGGCACTGTAGTAGTCCAAAATATTTTGGTGCAAAACCACGTTCTTTATTGTTCCAGATTTCATTCCCTCCTGAAGCCTCTTTCCGTGTGCCTTTGTTTTCTGCTGTACTTTATGAATACAGGCAGTTGAGGTGTTTTCCACTTTTAATAAAATTGAGTTACTTTGATTTGCAATCTTTGTGTTTTGTTCTGTTGCGTCTTCAAACAGTAGCACAAACAAAAAACTGTAGATGACATCTTGAGAATGAGTACACTGGGATACAACAGAGCTCTATGCACTTAGTGTACTGTATCTAGTGCAGTCTTTTGTTTAACCATAGTGTCATATTAAGCCAATTTAGTTGGCGTATTTTATATTTTTGTCCATACATTTGGTCTTTTTGGATATTGCTGTTTTCTTTTTTTAGATAGCTGACTGATCCATCTGCATTTTTTGTTCTTAAAAAATTTTGATGTCTCTGCATGTTTTTCTTTAATTGTCTTTAAAAACTTCAGTCTTCTGACAGCTGATCACAGCTACGTTCTCAGTAACAACTGTGTGATGAATCATATAACAATTTTCTAGTTATTCTACAATGGAAACAACAACATCAGGAGTGAGTTTTAAAACTATTGTGTATACCAAGTAGATGTCCACAAACGGTTGCTGCAGGTCATGCAGTTTTATAGAATCATAGAATGGTAAGGTTGGAAGGGACCTCAAGGATCATCTAGTTCCAACCCCCTGCCATAGGCAGGGACACCTCCCACTAGTACAACTCACTCAAGGTCTCATCCAACCTGGCCTTGAACACATCCAGGGAGGGAGCAGCCACAACCTCCCTGGGCAACCTGTTCCATTGCCTCACCACCCTCACTGTAAAGAACTTCCTCCTAACATCCAGTCTAAATCTCCCCTCTGCCAGTTTAAACCCATTGCCCCTTGTCCTGTCGTTGCAGGACCTTGTAAATAATCCTTCCCCAGCCTTCCTGTAGGCCCCCTTCAGATACTGGAAGGCTACTATCAGGTCCCCTCGAAGCCTTCTCTTCTCCAGGCTCAAGAGCCCCAACCCTCTCAGCCNATGCAGCCTAGGACTCGGTTGGCTGTCTGGGCTGCATGTGCACACTGCAGACTCATGTTGAGCTTTTCATCAACCCAGACTCCAAGGTCCTTTTCCTCAGGGCTGCTCTCCAGCCATTCACCACCCAGCCTGTATTTGTGCTTGGGATTGTGCCTACCCAGGTGCAGGACCTTACACTTGGCCTTATTGAATTTCATCAGGTTGGCCTGGGCACACCTCTCCAGCCTGCCCAGGTCCCTCTGGATGGATCCCTGCCCTCTAGCAAGTCGACTGTGCCACACAGCTTGGTGTCATCTGCAGCCTTACTGAGGGTGCACTCCATTCCTCTGTCCATGTCACTGACAAAGATGTTAAACAGCACTGGTCCCAGCACTGACCCCTGAGGGACACCACTTGTCACTGGTCTCCAGGTGGACATTGTGACATTTTGTTGACTCGCATTCGTTTTCTTATTAATGAGAGTTCTTTTCTGCTTAAACAAAACTTACTGAATTAGTTTTTTATTAGTGCAATGAATAGAAAGGAACATAACTAACTGTTGCTCAGATATTGGAGTTTGTACCTTGAAAGGGAAACAGTTTGAATGTATAAGCACTGTGTCCTGGCAAATCATAAAGCTTTTTCCTGTTAAAGGTTTGAAAGTTAGTGACTCTTTGAAAAATGTGATGCGTGTGTAATTTTGTTGTAAGCATTTGTGCGTACACTTAGTAATAATTGGGGCATTATTGCAGCTGTTTTAACATTGATAGGTATTGTTTAGTCTTTTCAATGTGATTCCTCTTGCCCTACATCTTGTAATGGAAAGAACAGATATATGCCTCAAAAGGCTTTTAGTCCAAACTAAAAAGGACAGAAAAACAATGTTGCTCTTATGTCCATTTAGCAGTTCAGTGTGAATTCCTGTCCACTTCACTGTAACCCTGTTTACTCAAACAATTTGTGTGTCATCAAGAACAAAATAAGCTCATTGATGTATTGGTTTAAAATTTACTAATATTTGGTCTAGACCAAAGACATAAGTGCATACCTTTTGCAGTGAAATTTCTTGCACACAGAAAAAGAGGTTAGTCTTTGGAATTTCAGTTATTTTAGAATTTAGCTAGAGTTAAGATCCAAAATGGAACTGTCAAGAGAAATTTTTGTGCTTAAGTGTTTTATTTTGATTTTTTTTTTCATTTTAATAAATGTTTTACATTAAATTTGGGTTGTATTAAAGTAGTACTTTGGGGGTTTGTTCTCCCTAAATTAAGGAGTTTAAAACAACAAAATACTTGGGATAGTTATATAGCCAGAGCTATAGTGAAAATGTCTCTATTATAGGGGAGAATTCTTTCTGAAAAACCAAATACTGCATTTTTTTAATGATACAATCATTAAGAAAGATGCTTGTTTTAACTAAGTTCTCATACAACTCAGAATGATGAATTGATTTCAGTAATTCTTCAGATTAAAGCCATAAGTGATACTAAGTGGTTTTTTATGAGCTTAATTCATACTCATATAAGTTTTAGAAATTAAGAACATTTTTGTCCAGAAAAACAAGCTTTAGAAAAGTGCCTTATTGAAATACAGCATTTAGTTTTCTGTCTGATTCACTTTTCAGCTGTTAATACATTGAACTGTTTCTGATGTTAGGGCTTAAAATACTAATGTAATTAAATATTAAATTGCTTTAAAGTATTATTTTGAAAGTGAAAGACAGCTTTAGCCTTCCCACTGATTTCTTCCTTCATATTAGCAATTTGGAATTAGTAGTCTGTCTGTTCTCAAATTACTGATCATTCATTTTTAAGAATTCTTATCAATCTTATTTGGGGTTGTTAATTAGGTGTTTCTTTTTCCTTGCTGTGACGATATGTAAGAAAGATAAATTGTAGCCACACACACATGCTAAATGTCAGTACCAATTATCATTGCATTATGGGCTTGTTTAAACAAAGAAGGTCTATAGCAAAGGCTCCTTTAAGTGGTCCTGTAAACTTCCCTGAGGACATGACTAACTGTGGACTCAGCTGTATGAATTATTGCAGACAGCAGCAAAGTTTGAATGGGCTTGGTTAATACCCCTCATGTTATTTCCTCTTTTTACATCTTCCACTTCAGGTCATTTTCTGTATAATCAACAGACTGAAGAATTTTGGAGGGTTGTTAAGTCGTGAAGGCAGTACTCCTGTTTACTGTGTCTCAAATCTGCTTTTATAGGTATAGGCACCCTGTGTGTATGCTTGGTTCATTGCCCACTGGTGGATATTTTATTATTGATTTCAGTGGGAGTTGGAGCAGAATTCTGCATTGCCTTAGCAAGGTCTTCTTCCTTGAAAGATAATCTCTTTTTAATAAGAAGCTTTACTCATCGAAGCATAATTTGTGAACTTCTGCATTGTTTAGAGCTTTTTTGGGGGGTTGTTTTTTAGGAGAAGGAGGTATGATTTCATGTTCTCCGTGCCCTAAACAATCTTACTTTATGCAAATGCAAGATATTATTTTGGATTACTTTGTACTGCTGTTTACTTCATATTTCACCAAATCGATACAATCCATGAATTACTTCACTATTAGGGTGTCTCATTATCAGGAAATATTTTATAGAACAAAATAATGAATTTTTTTTAATCATGCCATAATTTCTCTGTTTAGTAAGCTGTCCTCATTCTAAATGCAAAGTTTAAAGTTTACTCGAGGCCTTGAGTAACCTGTGCTAGTGGGAAGTGTCCCTGCTTATGGCAGGGAGTTGGAGCTAGATGATCCTTGAGGTCCCTTCCAACCTTACCATTCTATGATGCTATGATCCGCAGTGTTAAAGACTTAGATAGAAATGTTGGTGTTGAGGTGTGTGCATTATGAATGTATTGTTTCAAGACTACATTTTCTTCTCCTAAAGATTCTTAAGATTTATGTAGTGGGTCAATAAATCAAACAGCTACATGAGTGTTTCTTGCACAAAGAGCTGGATTCTCTGTATCTCTGCATAATGCAAACTAGAATGGAGGGTCATTTTGTAGGTAAACCACAGATCCATTTTTATATAGACCCAGTGCAAGGATGGGTGGCTTATATCTGAATTCATGAATGGCAAAAGTAGCTAAAAGCAATGTAAGTGTGTTCTGCTGAAAGATTATACTTCACCACTGTGGCTCCACTTGTATTCTGTCTTCTTAAGTCTAAGTGCATTGTTAATGTTCACTTTTCCATATGCTAATACATGTGACATTGCATGCTTGGACGTAACCTGAAAATCACAAATTGTCCACAAGTGCCTAAAAACAAGCAAACAAACAAAACCCAGCTCCTGCATTTTAAATTACATGGCTGCACCTTAAGCAGGCTTTTGGAATTGATGCATTAGTCCCAAGAAGATCTAGTTCCCTTTTATTCATTTCCTTCTCCTTCCTCCTCTTAAAGTACCAGGTAGCAATATGACAGACATACGGAGTCCTGGTTTTGGAACAGTTATCCAAACAGCATCTGTTAGACCGTTTTGTAACTGCAGCACAAAACAGTAATTTAGGTGTACTTCATGCATTTTCATAAAGAGATTTTGTTGGCTGATTATTTCCAACACACTTAATGAAAAGTCAGTTGATGGGATTATTTCTTGTGCATTTTTAAAGTAACTGTTCTTTTCTTCTAATATGTAGCATTAATTTCACAGAAGGACTTTTTTTTTTCATGGAATCAAACACCCATATAGAGCTTCCATGTGGGTTCTTTGAAGCAATATTGGGTCCACTGAAGCTAGCCAAAGCCTCAGAATCGAGAAACTGTTACATATGCTTTGGAATATTTCTTGACTGCTTTCTTAATGTGCAATGGCACAGTACACAAGACTAGCAGAAAAGCAAGACCCTGTCTAGGTTAAAGATAAACAAGTTTTCAAAGGTCTTTTTATGGGACGGTAAAAGGGAGGCTGTTATGAGACAAATAGAGAAATTTGTGTGCTTTGCTTGTGTGCTTATCTGTTATAGATGACTACAAAAGGAGACTATTCAACACAATTGTTTTTGCTAACATCCAGTGAAAATATTGTGTGCTGTAAATGTGAGTCCCTTATTATTTATCCTGGGTAATATGGATATGGAACATGGTTTGCTTCCTCCCCCTTTGTATTTAGACCTTCACTCCCCTCAAGCTCCTCTTTAAATAAACCTTCCTTCAGTTTGCTCTTTGTAGTTGTTACCTTGTGTTCAGCTTGTGACTCCTATAGTGTTTTCTGGAAAGCTGCTATAAAGCTGTAACTTCTTCAGTTTGTGTTTTTCCAGATGAGTTTTCCTGATAAAAAGACAAAACTTAAGAGATCTTGAGGATTAGAAGTTTCTTTTATTGGCCAAATTTCTTTTGAATTCTGATCCTGTCCTCTAAGGCTTTTACAGTCTGTTGCAAAGCAGTCAGCTGCATATTTTGTAAGCATCTCCCTCTTTCTGCACCCAAATCCAGAATAAGTATGTTCAACAGCACAGCACCAAGAGTACAGCTGTGTTCACTTTGACAGTGAGCCACTGATAAACAATATAGGATACAGTTTTCCAGCAGTTTTGCTTCCCTCTTTGTAGTAACTTCCTCTAGATCATGTTTCCTGCATCTTAGAATATAAAGGAAAAAAGTCTTACTGAAGTCAAAATAAATTACAGAGTGGACAAGATGAGGTTTGTAATTCACAAAGAGGTCACAAGCTTTCCAAGAAAGCAATGGTCAGGCACCTCGACTGGCAGAAAAAAATGACAGAATTTTTTCTCAAGAATAATTTTAAGAGAAAGTGGAGCTCTGTGACAACTATCTCTATTTCCTGTAGTCTTTAATCAGTGGAACGTGTTCAAGAATGGGCCAGACTTGTTTATCACAATATATTTCAATGGGTGCCTCTGGCCACAGACCCTCACAAACTCCTACATGGCAGGTAGGTTCATGGGAGGAGGATAGGGGGGAACAGAACTGTCGTAGAAGTATCTGATGTGCAGCTATGACAGGTTTTGGTTGCAAACTTTTATTACACTGCAAGAATAGTGAGTTTAAGAGTATGTGTGATCTGTCTAGCAGCAGAGGCTGTCTGGATCTGATTAGTGCCTGCATTTGCATGCAAGTACAGTACAAGGTTGGGAGAAGGGTACTGGGAGCAGTAAGACTTGGTTGTGGGCATGCAGGGAGAAAGTGCAGCTCTTCCCCACGTGAAATTGTTAGAATGCTGCTTATCATGCAGAGGGCTTATCCTAACTCATCTGATCCCTATGGCTTTTTCCTTACCACAACGACCATTTCCCTGTTATAACAGGAAAAGATAATGATACTCATTTGACATGATTTGTGTATTGTACGTGACTGTATCAGATGTTTACAATCTCTTAGGGGTAGGGGTTGAGGATTCTTCTTCTTTTCCCACTTCCCAAAAGCTTTCAAGCAGCTTGCTTATTCACTGTTCACTCAGTTGCTCAATTGGAGCTGGGTCTGGGATAGGAACTCTGGTTTTCTTTTCCAATCTCCTGAAACCACCAGTCCTCCAGATTGGTTATCCTTCTCGAAGAGAGCAACTGATAGTTCTGTGGTTCTTTCTGTCAAAATTGGGAGTATCTTAGGGTAAATAAGAACAAGTAACTTGATTTTTAAAGTCCAGATTAACATGCCCTGTTGTAGCTGAATCTCTTTGTGGCAGTGTTAGTCACGTTAGTTGGCAGGGCGCAGCTGACCTTTGAAAAAGAAGACTAGAAAATATTAATCTGTCTTCTCAACACAATCTGTCAGTAAGGTGCTCTTCTCCATTAGGTAGAAGATGAACTTCCTTTTAAGGTCAATGGACTCTTCAATCAAAAACTCTTCTCTCTAGTGATTCTTTGTATCCTCTGTACTGAAAATTGTGATAAGCATATAGCAAAAGCATACTGAACAGTCTGTTCTGCCTCATTCTTTCCTCAGCAGATTGGAAAGTTAAAGCATGGGTTTTTTTCTCAGTTGTAGCATCCAGTGCATTGGGGGCTTGAATTGTAAGAGACCACATCCTACTCATTTTCCTGTGGTGAAGATTCTTACCACCACCTTTATTATTTTCGTTGATGTCACTGTTCAGTTGCGATATTGTCTGTTTATAAACAGCATGTAGAATAGTAAATGAAATGATGCAACAATTGGCATCTCTTTTAATTGCTGCTTTGACCAAAACCAGCAGCACTTGCTCATACTCCGTTGTGCTGATTCACCATTTGTGCTATAAGAATGTTCAATTCAGAACATAAATCGTTTGTTTAAAAAAATAAAATCTTTAGAAGTTAAACTAGATACATTTGTGCCTGGTAAATCACTTGAACTGATTAGAAGATGGAAGGCTGGATTTTAAGCTGTACCACTTTACATAAGCTGACAGTCTGGTCTAGGAAAGAGAAAACAGCTTTGTATTTATGGGGACATAAGGTAGATTTATCATAGTTTATGTGTTGCTGGTGATTGATGTAGCACATAGACATAATAAGTGCCAGCTGTTCCTCCCCTATAAATCAGAAACAATAATATTTCCTTTTGTTTCAGTGTAAACTATCTGACTTGCCTGAATTCTTTTTTTAATTCAAAGGCCTTTTTATTTAGTTACAAATTAGAACTGTCTACACAAACAAATTGGAAACATTGTTATGTAAGACTAATGCATCCTGAAAGCAGCCTCACAAATACCTGTGTGTTATCAGGATTTGCTGTCGTTGATGAGCTATGGCAGAAGCATTCTTCCATTTCTGCTTGTGTTTCAGAAATATGTATTTGTGTCTTTCTCCATTAAAGTTGATGTCTTTGTGGCTGGCTGCATCAGTTGGTGTTCTAGTTACATATGGAAGCATCATGTTTTTGTATTGTTAACTGGACTTAAACAGATTTGACTATTTTATACCTTTTGATCTCCACTTGTAAAGTTTCTGCTTTGTCAGCAACTGTTACATAAGGAATTTACATCTTTAGCATGAAAAAATCCAGAGGTTCGACGTACTGGCATACAAATGTAGTGAACTACATGCTACAAGTACTTGCCTCTAAATCATGATTTATCTCTCCTCTTTAGGCTTTAAAGAGATTGCATTTCCTTGCTATTGCTTTTCAGTTCTCTTTAACTAAAAGGTGTGTTGATAAATGTCATATGTGATGTAACAGAATCTGAAAGAGAAAAGATTACAAGTTTGCATAGTGTAGGAGATTATGGACTATGTGAAATAGACAAAAGTAAAGTTGAAATAAAACACTTGTTCAGTATGCATAGTCATGTAATGCAGCAAGCACATTCCTGCAGCTTACTAGTGAATTCAATAAATGAGAGTTATCAACGACTGGTATCTGCCTTTATAGTTATCCAGATGAACAACTCGTGCATGGTGACCTCTGATAATTTATTTTAATTATATTTTAGTGACTCTTTAGGGTTCTCAGGCAGGTTTACTTAATAAGAAAAAATTCTCCTCACTGGCAATCTCATAGATAATGCATGTTTTATACTGTTTTGTGACCTTCAGGTTACATAGTTGTTGCCTTTTCTGAAATGAAAAGGCACTGCTGCTTGTAAAAGAAGACACAACTACTCTCTCCATGGGTATGACAACTGCCATCTGTTCCCTTAAACACCTTGCTCTGTTCCACTTGAATTTCTAGACCCCAGTCCTGCTGATTTACACATGCTCTGTATGATGAAAGTTTCACTTGAATTTTCAACTCCAAGCTAAGATACATTACAGATAATACAAAACAGAGACTACTTACTTTTTGTTTGCATGTAAATTGTTTGTTCTGTTGTAGAATTTATTTTTTTAAAAAAAGTTACTTGTGTGGTGCTGTTATTTGAGGCTTCCTCATGTTCTGAATTGTAAAGAGAAACTAACTAAAGCATTTTAGTTGTGGTAACAAAACCCGACCATTTCCCTTTTAATACGATGTTTCATTATTTTCGGATGTGTTGTATTCTATCAATTTAATCTGTTTACTTTTAAAATCATTATTAGAAGACAGAGGTCTTACCACTTTGGAATGCAAGCTGAAGCTTTATTATTTCATGACTTGTGCTTTTCAGAAATATATTTCCCTAATTTGACCCTGAGTAACCCTTGAGAGACCTAAGCACAAGTTACAAACTAATTACATGAATTGCTTTACTGGAACTTGTTAGGCATTGTCTGTTTATACATTAATGTAATACGAATATAGCTTAGGCAACAAAAGCCCTTGAGGCAAATTTATGTCCTGAGTAACCCTGTTCTAGTGACCTCAACAGAATTACTCAAAGTCAAGACAGAATTTAAATTGGGAGACATATCTTCAGCTGCTGTAAATAGTCTGAACTCCACTAGTATTAGTGTAGCTGTGGTCACAACAACTGTGAAGACAGAATTGCTCCTTCAAGTATATTTTGACTGAGCTTTTTGATTTGTGGGCACTTGTAGCAAGGGACTGCCTTTCCAGAGTTCAAAACAGAGCAGAACTTATTTATGAAAATAAGTCTGATTTTACTCTAGTGCTGTTACAGTGTTTATACAACCTTTGTCTGAAGTTTGAAAAAAGGCTACATGAAGTGATGGGGAACATAGCATCTTTTGGTCCTGCATCTTTGGTTTTTTCTATGCCTATTTTGCTATGAACTTCCTTCTAAAATTTTTTTTTCTAAATAAGTGAAACGTAGGGAATTATAGTCAGCAGTTATGCAGTCTTACTTAAGAGTCTGTAAATGTTGAAGTAGTCACCAGCCAACATTTATTTCTGTTTCCTAACAGCTTTGTTTCAACAGCAAATTTAAAACAACGTCTAATCTGTACTCCAGACATGAGCAGCATCTTGGATTTTTAGTGACCTGCATTCTTTGAGCAAATGCTAAGGTGCCAACAGTCAGTTTACTTGCTAGAAGAGAAACATCATACCTTCTCATACACGTGAGCCTGGTGATCCTTGTTACTGTTCACTGCTACCATGTCATGTTGAGCAATATCCCCAGCAGAACTGAGGCACTACCAATTCTTCTGGCGTTGGACATGTTTTGAATTCTATTGCTTTGTGTTCTGTATATCTAAACCCTGAACTCCAGTAGCTTAAGTATTTCATTCCATTGTGGGCCTCTTTTAAGGAATTGAAACAACTGCACTTTCTGCTTTTTTATGACAATGCAGCAGTCGCCTTTACTGAGAAACCTCTTCTTTGTAACGTGGTTTTAGACTAGCCTGTCAGCATGCAGTACAACTTCAAAGGAGTAACACTGTTCTCTTGCAGGTACTAAAATAGAATAGAATATTTCAATTAGAAGTGACCTACAGTGATCATCTTGTCCAGCTGTCTGACCACTTCAGGGCTGACTGAAAATTAAAGCATACTATTAAGGGAATTGACCCAATGCCTCTTAAACTCTCATCGACTTGAGGCATTGGCCACTTCTCTAGGAAGCCTGTTGCTGTGCTTGACCACCCTCTTCGTGGTCTTCCTAATGTCCAGTCTAGCCTTCCATGACACAGCTTTGAACTATTCCCACTGGATCCCGGGGAGGAAAGGTCAACACACCCCTCTCCACTTCGGCTATTGAGCTTTCCACAGGGCTACTCTCCAACCTAGTCTGTGCTTGTTCCTGGCATTACTCTGTCCCAAATACATAATCCAGCATTTGGAGTTGGTAAACTTCATCCTATTAATCATTGCCCAGTGCTCTAATCTGTCTAGATCCCTCTACAAGGCATCTTGTCCCTTGTAAGGCTCAACAGTATCTCCCAGCAAGGGGTCCTGTGTATCCCATGCAAAACACTGAAGCTAGGTAATCTCAGCATTACAATCTGTAGTTCTCCCCAGAGTAACTTTAAAATGAGGCTTTTGGAGTACTGGTGTGGGATAGCTACACCTTATGTGGCTGTTTCCTCTGTCCAAGGTTGCAGATAGTCTTAAAAATCCCTGTGTTAGAAGAGATTTTAGCCTTTTTGGAGCAATAGCCTTTCCTTCCACTGCATATATGATACTGATGAAACATTCTAATGTATAGACTGCTACAGGGTTTTTATAATTTTAATTTACCATATTACAGCTATCACGAAGTAGCAATGCTAATTTGAACATGTGATAATTGGCTGGCAAGCTGCTACTTTGTCAGATTGTCTGTACACACTTTTTAATTAATGTTTCGTTACTGGAACGGAACAGGATAGAAATAAATTTTAGATAGAAGGAAAAAATTGTGAGGAGAAAATATGGATGACAGTTATTATGATCAGCAGATGGTAAAATTGGAGGAAGAACTCCAAAGCAAAGCATAAGTCCTTTGGTTTATAGACTGTCAGGGAAAAGCTTCCCACACAGAAATGTGCAGAACTCAGAATTCAGTCAGATGGAGGTAGAGCTCTGCATGCAGACATCTCACTAATGCATTGTTGCAACAACTGTCATGGGTGTATATAGAAAGAAAGGAAACAAAGGGATGGGTGGCTTCCTTTATGTGAGTTGACAACTTGTGGATCGTGATTGGATGAGAGGCTGGTATGGGTGACGTTATGGGTAGGATATGTTAGAGATCATTTGGTTAGTATGAGGAAGAGGACAAAGTCACATTTAGGTTCCTAAGCTTGCCGAAAGGGCAGCACATATGAGCAGCTCAGGAGGTTTCTATAGACTGTCAAGGGACTCTAATGTAGATGAAATATACGTGGTTGATGCTGTCCTCACAAATAAAGAAATGGCCAGGCATGTAATAGTCAATGCTTTGACTTGTAGGGAGTGGGGCTGAACATCCTGAGGGAAGCATGGAAGGTGAGTAGCAGAGTATACACCCTGGCCTTTGACAGAGCAAACTTTGGCTTATTCAAGGAACTGGTAAATGAGATCCTTTTGGAGGCAGTATGCTTATGACAACAGTAAATCATGCTTGACTAATTTTTTCAGGCATGATCCCTACGGTCCCCTTCCCTCTGCTGGGGTAGGGAAGCAAAGTGCAGGGAGAATATAGAAGGCTTGGAGAGATGCACTTTGCGGGTGCAAGACTTACCAAGACTTCTTATTCCCAAATAAGGGAGAGCAAGCTCCTGACTAATATGGTCAGATTTGGCAAAGTGCCATTCTGATTGGTGAATCTATGTGGTCAATGGGCCATTTCATTTGGGCAAACAATAAATAGACTTTTGCCACATGCCCCCTTCCTTCTTTTGCCTGCTCTGCCCTGCTGCATTATGCTCTGCTTTGCCTGCAACGACTTCCAAGACCTTCCGCTTTCTGCCTTACTAGCAGAAAGAAGCCCCTCAAGTCTTCTGGTGGGCAAGAGGTATAATTGAAACAAAGAAGCTCTTTCCAGTTTTTAATGTTTGCATTTGCTAGTTATCTCTTAAATTGTTCTAGTCTTGCCTCTTTCCTGTGTGTGTTAGTATCCAAACCATGCATTCCAAACATTGTAAATAAGTTTTTTTCTGGTGAGATTTAATATTAATAAACAATTTTCATAGTTATTAAGAAACTTCACCTGGATATAAAAATTAATTATTAATTTTGCATAAATTTGCAAAGAAATGGACTTCAGCTTCACTGAATTTGCCAAGGCTTTTAATACTGTCTCTTGCCATATTCTTACATTAGAGTTAGAATCCTAGGATCTGTTGGAAACTCGTTTTTCAGAGTGTAGGTAATGCTTCATACTGTTTTTGAGGCTAGTTATAAATACCTTTCCTTTGTGGCCTCTCCTGTGATCTGTCCTGTTTTATATCTTTGCTGGTAATAGAAGGAAGGTACATTATATTCTGATGAGACAGAGTGCACCCTCATAAGGTAATCTGGTGAGACCAAACTGAAGGTTTGGAGGCAGACTGCTAGACTTCAGGTCATGATTGTCATTCATGTCATGATTGTCATTCAGAGAGGCCTAGGTGCACCGGAAAAGTGGACTGACAGAAATGTGATGAAATTAGATAAATACACAAGGGAAATCTTTCACCTAGAATGGAAGAGCTGCTTGCAGTGATAGAAGTTGAGGCTTGACTGCTTGGGGAGCAGCTCTGCAGAAAAGGGCTTGGGGTTCTTGGTGGACAGTAAGCTGAGCATGAGCCTGCATTGTACCCTACTAGCGATGCAAACTGACACCATTTTGGGCTCTGTTTAAAAGAGCACAGCCAGTAAATTAAATAAAGTGAGTATCCTCCCCTGTTTGATGTTTGATAAACAGATGTGGATGTTTGGTAAACAGATGTGGAATACTGTGCTTGGTTTTGGGGAAAATAGGAGAAAGGTGCTAAGAAACTTGATTGAATGTGTCCCCTATGAGAGAAGTCTGGGAGGACTGGACCTTGTAGTGGTCTTCCAAAACTTATACTTACTAAGATTAACATAGGCTTGTGAGGTACACAGGCTTAGAACAAGACATGATGATCACAAGGTGAAATAGGAGAAGCTTCTGCCAGATAGAAGGAAGGAAAAAAATATTTTCTACAGGGTTAATTAAACATTGGAACAAGTTTTGCAGAAAGATTGTAGATATTATGTCTTTGGATTTTAATCAGGAAGTTGGGCTAGATGGTCACTGAAGGACCTTTCCAACCTAAACAATTCTGTCACTCAAGGAGGAATAGAAAGTAATCAGTGGCAGCTAGCATTAAGCAAACAAAATAATAACAATAATAATTAAAACAAAAAATCACAACAAAGAACAACCCCCAAACCTGCTTCCATTCAGACCTTGTTGCCAAACTCAAGTAACAGTTTAGTGGGATATGTGTTTATAGCAAAGGAATTCACTAAGCTTTGCAACTTGAAGAGGAACTGAATACTTTCTTGTATTTGCAAAATGCATAGTTTCATAAGGCAGTCAGGTATATGAACAAAAAAATAAGCAACAGTCAGTCAAATTTCAGGCTTTAAGCTACGCTTGTCTATTGTAGCTACACTTGGGAGACATTTTTAATAGCCATTCTATTTCCAGGTCTTCAACTCATCTGACACATTGTCTGTCTGAAATTATGACAGAGCACATACATAATTATTAATTTGTGCTGTTTATACTATTGTTGGATTTCACTGTACTGCATTGTCTATTTAATATCTGTTTGGAAAACAATTGTCAGCAAACAATTTATTTAGTGTAATGTGTTGTGTTTTTTGTCTGGGCATACGCTTTTTGATGTCTGTTTCTAGCTAGTTTAGCCCGTGCTTCATGGGGCATTTTTGAGTCCCAAGGAAGTCACTTTAAATGTAGTGGCAGGTCAGCATCTTTCTAATATGCTGTATGCCTCCTGATTCAGGATTTAATATCAAGGGCACCTACTTTACTTTTATTAGCAGATGTAAAGCCATTTATCATGAATATTGACATATAGTCATTTGCATGGTGCTTTTTGATTGAAAATAAATAAATTCTATTGCTTCAGGTTTGGATGTATTAGTAAATAATTCTGCCTGCAGTGATGTGGCTATCTAAAGTAATCGAGGCCAGGCTTTATACTGTGTGTGGTCTTTCATACTGCCACTAGGCAAAGCTGATGAATTTGGTCTTCGACTGTTGCTCCCTTACCCGTGTGTTTCATGCAGTTGTTATTTGTACACTAATTACGTAAAAGAGAGTATTATGAAATGGTGCCATTCATAGGAAGTGTCCATGTACCATCCAAAACTACTTTCAAGTGTGTTTAGCCCTAATAAAAGTGATGACAGTGCTGGTGTCTTGTCTGTGGGCAGAATTGGTAGGTGCAAGAAACGTTGTACAGGCAGTCCTTGCTGAGAGATACTAATGTATATGTCATTTAGTTATGACTGTTGAAAGGAGTTTTGTGCATCTCATGTAGTGGATGCTCAGAGGGAATATTGCAGTTAAGCTGAGGAAGCTGAACATGTATGGTTGCAGAGCACAGGATTCAGACCTTAAATTCTGAAAACCGGTTAAGAATGGAAAACATACATCGAGACACTTCAGAGGGAAAAGATTTTCTGTTCTGTCTGCAGGATGCAGACTACCACAGCTTAGTACAGGCTTTATGGAAAGAAAGTCAAAATAAGCCATACAAGAATTTCAGTTCACAGAGAAGATGGACTTGAAGTACAGCTTAAAAATGTGCATCTACTTGGCAGGGCTTGTGTCATGATTTAACCCCAACCAGCATCGAAGAAAAATACAACTGCTTGTTCCGTCCATTCTCCCAATGGGTTGAAGAGAAGAATTGGGAAAAAAAAAATAAAAAGAAGAGAAGTTGTGAGTTGAGTTTAGGACAGTTTAATAACTAAAGTGAACTATAATAATAATTACAATTAAAAGGAATATAACATACATAGCATGGGAAACTGAAAAAATCCTTAACTTAGGATAAGCACTACTTAGCAGCAACTGAAACATCAGTGTGTTATCATCATTATTTTCACACTAAATCCAAAACACAGCACTACAAGCTACTCAGAAGAAAATTAACTCTATCTGAGCTGAAACCGGAGCAGCTAAATACCTTTCAAAAATTGGATTATCTGGTTCTGATTCATATCCTCTGTGTGTGTGTGTTCCATGTTTCTTATGGACAGAATAGCAAAATAAAACACATCTTTCATTTAAATTATGTCAGTCTAACCTTTGAACTAAATCAATCTGCCAGTTCTTGTTATCCAACCTCTGTTTTGTGATGTGACTCAATAATGTGATACTGAAGAGGACATAGTTCTTATGCAAAGCTGGCAAATATCTATTGAAATGTACATTGTCTGGCAATTAGCTGTGTTGCTACTATATGTACCAAGACAAGGGTATGTAGGTCAGGCTCGAGTTCGAGCCCGCAGAAGTTACCTGCATATGGTCCAAATCAGACAGTGCCTGTGGACTGTAGCCTTGTAGCAGTGTCCCAAACTCAGCACTGAATTTGCATCCCTTGCTTATTAGTTAAGTGTTCTTCTATATTTAAAGTAAATAGCTGATAAAATCTCCTGGTTAGCTTGTGCTTTTCAAGCATGAAAAATACTGGTGCTCATGTGGATTGGCAGTGATTGTTTCGCACTGTATTGGAACATAATGTAACCTTGAAAGAGGACTCTGTTTAACTGTATTCTGGTCACTCAAGTAGTGATATTAGAGAAACTGGAGAACTTGAGCAGTGTTATACGTCTTCCCTTGCTTGCGACTAGCTGGTGACTTTTTAACTAAATAAATATACTTGACTGAGTGTGTTGCTTTAGTTAGTGTTTCTGATGCTCTTGTAACCAACTCTTTCATATGCTACTCAAAAAATCTTGTTCAAATGACAATAAAATTATACTGACATGTATGTACACCAGAGGAAGGAAAATAACTATAGTTATAAGTTTAACTGTAAAAACGTAGATTAGGGAATGTGATTTTTTTTTTTTTACCTACTCTTTTAAAATGCAGTGGTACAGACAGGAAACTTTGTTGATAAAAACATGGCCTTTCATAAGACAAAAATCAGTCTATAAATCTCACAGCTTCTAAGTCTGTGGTGCACAACTAATATGTTTTACACATTTTTTTTCTTCTACATTTCTATTGAAGTGTTCTACTACAACAGTGGAGAAGATATTTCTGAGATGAGAACATTACTTTAGAATGGACAGTGTAGACTTGAGATACGATGAGAAGTCTTGGAGTTCAAAGGATGTGAAACAGTTGATTAGCAGAAAGTCATTAGCTTTCTACCTGGACAGTTGTTGTTGGATTATTTTGGATATTTTGCTCAAAATACTTGGAGTAGTACAAGATGAGCATTTCAGATTAAACATTTCTGTTTAATCCAGCAGGAAGTTTAGAATTACAACTCATCAGGGACCTTGAGATTGCTGCATTTTCACAAAGGCCTTGCCCAGGATGGAATAGTGAACAAAAGCCCATTTCCTAAGAACTTAAATAGCTTGAGAAACACAACAGAAAATTAATGTGGATCAATAGATTTATTAGAATAATCTGTATAGAGACCTGCAGCTGCTTGGATTCCTTGTGATGTAACCTGCATGGCGAGTTACCATATTGTAAATTATTACCTTATAATTTCATTGATCTCTTTTTACTTTCCAAGGAGTCCATGTGCCAGACATTACATTGGGAGTCATTGGAAGCTAATCAAGATATGGAAAATGATTCTGCCATATATAGCTCATGTATATTGTATTTCTTATGGAAGAAGACTGTATCTCATTTTTGTGAACTATGGTAGAGAGCAAACTAACGCCCGGGGCACATGGATATGAATTGACCTGTGACAATGCTGCACAGATCAGGCTGACCACATGCGTTTAGCATAGCAGTTTATACAGGTCCTCTCAGCTCCCATATGACATGTCTGAGACACTACACTTTTTTGGTAGTTTTGGAGTGTTCTTCAGAGGGATTTTGTTGGTGGTGGTTTTTGGTTTTGTGTTTAGTATATTTTGGTTTTCTGATAGCCAAAGTGCGTGTTTCAGGCCCTTGGAAAAGTGTTTGTGGAGAGTAATGCTGCAGGTGCCTATTGTGTGCTCTGGGAGGTGATAGAAGGGCTTTGTCAGTGCTGGACCAGCTGGGATATGCTGAAGATGAACTTGTGCCATTTTGTCTTTGCACTATTAGAAGCAGGGCCTTGAGTGAACTTTGTGAGCTGTGCCTGGTTTTCCTCATCTTTTCAGTTTGGACGAGGAAGAGACCAACAGGTCTGAATTGACAACATAGAAACACCCTTGCTTTTGAATTGTACTGATTTGAATTGGTCTGATAAAAAATAATAGCATGCGTTTTGTCTAGATTGTAGTGTTTGCATAATGATGAAAAAGTGTTTTGTGAGCGTATGTTGTGGCAGTATACTAAGGAAGAACTGCAGGCAACCTGATGTAAACATCTTAAAAAACCTGGAATTGAGAATTAATCATACAAACATGCTGTGACAGGCAAAAATGTATAGAGAAGTCAACAAATCTATTACGGGCATTGGTAAGATCCTCTTGAAATCACCAGACTGCGTTAATAAGGAGCTGAAATGTAACCAAGGACTTAAGAGAAAGACTTTAGGGTAGGAAAAATACTGTCTTTGTGGTTTAGCAGAGTGATTAATGTGGTAGTTAGGTCAGTAGGTTTTGGAAGCAAATTAGAATGTTTGAAATGAAAAGTATAGCAGCAGTGGAACAAACATTGGCTGCCAGGTAACTCGTTTTCAAAGTCCGATAGTGTTGATCATGGAAGAACAAAAATAAAGTCAATGTAGCTAAAGAAAACTGAGTTTTAAGGCTTTGGGATAGTGAAAGTACAGATACTGCATCTGTAGGGATTGAAACATGCTACACGGAGTGATGTACAGATGCAATACATAAGCTAGGATGCAAAATCCTCTAATCCTCACTAAACAAAAATCCCATTGAAGTTGGTGAAGATTTGCCTGAGCAAGGAATGTATAACTGGGCAATTAGAGACAAACTTGCAGCTTGACTTTGACTGGGCCTTTGTGCCTTTTATTAGCTGTACCCATAGCATCTGAGCGTAGTTTCTAAAAGGCACAGTCAATTTTAATGACAACTCAGAGAAAATCCCAAACAATTATGCCATAATTAAAGTTCTAACTGATCCAAATGACAAATGCACATAACTGTGGAGAGACCTGTTAAGGCTACACTTTTAAAATATTACTCTCTTGGAATAGCAAAATTCTCCATTATTCACTCCTTTCCTCCTCAGGTGCAACAGGAGTTTGACAGATGCTGTTCTAGTTTTGTCCCTAATACTATATCCTGACTTTTATATGTTCAGAAATGTAAGATAGCGATGGAGATTATTGTGTGGGAGGTCAATTAATAAACAACAGCATTTGCCAGACTTGTTTGTCAAGCAACATTAATAATTGCTCTCCAAATTGTTTAAAAACTTTTAGAATGAAACAAAATGTTCTTGAGGATCATTCATTTACCTTTTTTTTCTCTCTCTTGCAATCCTAGTTCAAATAAAATTGGAGATAAACAAAACAACTTTCTTTTGAAACAAAATTGAATTCAGCATACCAGACATGTCATTCTCACTGCCAGTTACTCTAATGGGGCATGTGTTCCCTCTGTCTGAATCTGCTTTGTGTGAAACGAGCTGTTGTGTCAGAGTATTGAGGAAATTGCAGTTCTTAGTAAAAGAAATGCTAGCAACAGGCTAGAAAAGAACAGACAGAAATTGTTTTGTCATGTGGTCCAGTAAATGGTAACCTCAGTGATTACAATGGAGTCTTGATATTAACAAATGTGTGTCCAAAATCGTAATTTCCAGGACCACAGTCCTGGAAAAACATGTGTGCACTTCATTGTACACACACTGATCTGCTGGGGGGGGACCCCAAAAAAATGAAAAAAACTTTATACTACATTACATTTTTGTGCACAGAACTCCATCATGATTATGTATGCAAATCATTCTAAATAATGATTTGACTTTGTGAAGCAGCTTCATATGCTTGAAAAAGAGCTGGTAGCGCTGAGGAATTTGAACATTATTTTCTGTGCTTCTGTGTAAATCCTCCTGCTTTAACACTTTCTTCTGCTAAAATCCCAGAAGAGCTCTATAACCTTTTATTTTAAGGAAACTGCCTAATATGGTAGGACTGGTTTATTCAGAAAATCTGGAACTCCCTGGCTTAATTGCCTCTTCCTTTTCGTATTAGAATCTGTCATCTCAAGAAGTGTACCTTCGCTTATGAAGGGTAAGATCTTAGGGTGCCAAGCCTGAGACTAGATGTTATGTTGCACTGTCCTGGTATGAACCAAATTTTACTTTCTCATCACTTCCATTTTCACCTCACAAACATGACACCTTG
Source organism: Eubucco bourcierii (assembly GCA_013396675.1). Lineage (NCBI taxonomy): Eukaryota > Metazoa > Chordata > Aves > Piciformes > Ramphastidae > Eubucco > Eubucco bourcierii. The sequence goes on along the minus strand of VWZE01002694.1, from coordinate 293,888 downwards.
GTTTGTTTACTTAATTTATTTTCCATTCAGGACTCTGTGACCAGATGAATACAAAATTCAATGATATAGAACTATTCTTTTTTATAAAGTAATTTACTTCTAAGAGCAGATAAAAAGTTTATCATGAGAAAAATCTCAGCAGAACAATATAACATATGCTTAACTTAATTTCAGGCGTTTTCCTTATGTCTGTCCACAGACTTTGAATAACTAGAGCCTCTGTTCCCCCTTCTTCTGCTCTCTGTATGCCTCCTTTTAATATATATAATCCCTATAAATCCGTTTCCATTTTCATTAGTTTCTGGGCCTGGATAAGAGTGCAGGCAACTCAGCAAGGTGGTATAGGACAAGTTTCAACTATCGTGGATTTCAGGATCCAAATTTATACTTTCCATTAGAGATTATATATATTCCAGTAGAAGTTGATAGTTTAGGACACACTTCTAAAGTCTGTTCTTGGAAAAACTTCATTATTTCAGTAAAGCATACTTCAAAAAGTCTTCCTATAACATACTATGTTCAACATTGGATTACTTCGTGTCCTGTCAGTATAAATTAGCATCTAGTTTAATACTGCTGATGTTCCCTGACCCTTTTTAAGTAACATTATAGTACAATACACTATTCAGAATAATATAAGCCCAAAATAATGGGCAACATATATTTCTCTTGATGTGGTTGCATGAAAGGGAATTATGACCAAGTCTCAATCTAATTTTTGGATTTGCAATTCTCAAGGATTCTTTTGCCCTTCCCCATATCCCATGGCTTGCTGACAAATCTGTTAATACCTGTTAGGTTTTATATGGTACAGTAGGCTTTCTCTTTCAATACACAATCGTTACTTCTCTTTGGTGAACAAAAATCCCTTGGGTTTTTTTGCTTTTTTCCTTCCTGTAGGTCAAATGGGATTCAACAGCGCCACAGAGCTACTGATCTTTTATATCATAGTTAACAATAAAGTGAGGCCCATTGGGAGGAAGGAAAGGTGTGCCTTACACATTACCCTTTCTGTGGAGAGGAGTACCTCAGCTGCTGATTGCAGTACCTGCAAGTGTGCAACCGGTACAGATTATTCAAACAGAGAATGAATAAAATGGTATTCTTCCATGCCACACCATTCCATAGTTCTCAAATACTGATGAGTGAAAGTACTGTGGTTTTTTGGGTTTAGATAATTTTCTTCTATTAGACTGCTGTTACGGCTTTCTGTGTGGATAAAGGATTTTGTTATTGTCTTTTGTTTTTAAAATGCTTTCAATGTGGTGTTGTACTTAAAAGCTTGAAGATAAATCTTCTCTTTGTGTTATTGTTCTAATCCATTTGGAATTTTGGGATTAAGGTTGGATAGTGCTTTTCTCTGTTGTCTGGATATTTTTTTTCATGCGGCATCTAAAGGCAAGGAAAAAAGTCTTATCGGCTCAATGCCTAAAGAAATGTTTTTATTTATGTATAACTCCTCTGTAACAGATGTCAAATGGTGATCCAGAGGATGTTCCATACAGAATTTAGGGTGGAGTAAATTTCAATCCCAGATTATCAGGGCGGGTACAAATGGGTGATGAGTAACAGGTCCTTTGCACTGTGTACCTACCACAGACTAACAACATTCATTTTATCTCTTTCTTTTACCTACAGTAGTGAAGAACCTTTACATAAACTTCAACAACAGAAAGAAAAGCTTCCACTGATTATTTTGTTTATTAGTGAAATCTCACAATTTAATATTTCAGTAACCAAAAGCTGGTTGGCCTGGTGTATTATTTTGTTTTACCAAACAGACCATTTTTTTAATGACTTGTTTAAAATAAACTGAAGAAACTTGATGCTAAATAAAATAATAATTTAATAAATATAATACAATGCGCAGATTGCTAAGAGCCTTTGTTCTCCTTTCCATATATAAAAAACCTTGTTTGTAGTAATTTAAAACAAATATTTTTGCAACTGGAATTGCTGTATTAGAACTTGATTGTTATTCCTTAGCTTTTTGTTGAGTTTTGAGTAGTGTTGTGTTTATAGCAGGAATATTTGTTGAAATAGGCAAAGTGACAAAGTAGGTGGTCTTCTAATTAATATTTCTGTACAGATCTGTAAACTCTGCAAGGCTTGTTTAACAATACAGAAATCATGTTCTATTAGATTAAAACATTTGTTTAGGAATAAAGTTTGACTTTTTCTTTGAAATAGAATTGATCTTGTTTCATGGCCTGTGATATTATTTAAGAACTGTTTTAAAAGTATCGTTCATTCAAGAGATTGCTGTGACCTGTTGCTAAATATTTAGACCACAGATTAAGTACATTTGCTCAGGGCTTCACATAGAGGTTTAAAAAAGTTGTTAAAAAGTAAAGTTACATAGTAATGAGAGAAACTGTACAACAGTGATGAGGTGATGTATTCTGTCCTGTAAGTGACCACACTGTCAAAAAGTGAAAACTGAATATGTGATCACAGTGAAAATGCACAATTTGGTGTAGCCTATGTGATCAGCATAACTCAGAAATGCTCTTAAGAGTGTGCCGTTTCTTACTCCAGCTCTTAGTGAAACCTTTTCTTTGGTACTATAGACCCGTTGAATAGAAAACATTACATTAAAACTGTACCTACTGTGTTTTTGAAGCCCAGAACTTGATACATGGCCAGAGCTCTTATTCTCACTAACTAATTAGCGTCTAGGTTGTCTTTGCGTAGCACATGTACTGTGCTCAAGCAGTAGCTCGGAATAGGCTGGCATTCAAATTAACATGAAGGGGCCCACCATTACCTTCCCACTTAGTAAATCTCTACTTGATAGTGAGAAGCTTTTTAATTCTCACTGCCTGTATTACATCTGCTGAAGCGATGAGAGGTAATCGCAGTGTTACCATGTTAATAGTTTTCTTCCAAAACTACCTCCATATTTGTTTGCTTTTACCAACAAGGCTAATGTCAGTTGCTAATAAATATGAATATAGTACCAATAAAAGCTCAGCAAAGACTGAAAGTAAACAGTCTTCTTATAAATGGTGGAATATTCTCATGTAATGACTTTGCTGAAATTCATATAACTGTTGGAAAGAAAACAAAAAGTTGCAGACTATTTTAAAAATACAGAAATATTCAGACATTTTTAAAAAATTACCTGACTGGTGCTTTATCTTATTCTAAGAGAGTAAGATCTTATAACCAGAATTTGTAGTTGGAGTTCAGTTTCTAAATACTTAAGTTCTCTTTTCAGAATTATGTTCTTGACTTTCCTCAGTGTTAAAAGTTGCTTCAGTTTTTTTCAAAATGATAAACATACTGTTTTTATAATGTGTTGAATTTTGCATAACTACCATGTACCATAAGCCATGATGCCTCATAGTTGGGACAATTGATGCCAGTGGTTGTGTTGCAGAGGGCTCTGGCCTTCTCATGATGCTGTCTCCCTCCTTTCCAGCAGATTGATGTGTCTGTTAACTACCTTGATAACCCAACAATCATCACAATGTTATATTTTCACTTCATAAATGTTTTTTACATGGAAATGGTTTTCAATTAAAAGTGGTTTCCCCTTTCTTATTGTTATCCATGGTGATCCTTACTTGTGTCACCACTGACCACTGTATTTGGGGATGATCAAGAAAATAATACATAAATATTATCTGGTACAGATTGCACTGCCTGATGTTTCCAAAATTTAATCAGATGTAAGCCTTTTGGCAGGATTAATCCAAATCCTTATTGATGCCCAGACTATTTGCAGTGTTAACTGGAAACATTAGTATGAGTCTTTGAATGAATTAAATAATCGAGATACAGCACCACTTTACAGATGCTTGCTTGGTGCAGCCTTTGACCCTTAATTTGTGGGCTCATCTAGTGCAAACTCCTGAATAGTGAATCAAGTCTATTTAGAACAACCTTGATTTGTGTATTTTACTTTGCAGTTGTGACTTGCTGTATTCTTAGAAATAGTTTGCAGGGATTTACGAACACAAGTTAAAAGAACACTGCTGTGGAAGAATGGAAATTTCAAAGATCAGGCTGACATGCATGAGAACAAAACCTTTTCACAACTCGATTATAGTAACAGAAATTACTTCCAAAAGGTCACAGATAATCAGGGTCTGCCTAAGGTGATACCAAACTCAAATCTGCTGTCATAGCCAGGAATGGTATTTGACACCTTCTCTTTTTCAGTTTCTGTGCACACATGCATACATGTCTAGATAGTATGCACTTCTCACATGGCAGTGTAGCATTGCCACCTTGAATTGTATCAGATGCTTTCTTGCCTACAACAGTTTTGTAATTGTCCAAACTTGTAGAATCTACCTGAGAGAACTTGCTGTCTAAGATGAACCTTTAAAAAAACAGGCAGCAGAACAGGCCGTTACTCTGGAAAGTGACCAGAATAACTTCTTTCTCTGCTTCCCAGGGAAGTAAGACTCCAATCAAAAAAGGGTATTTTCATAAATTATTCTCATCAAGTGCATGAAAGTACTGGCATTTTATTAAGGAAAGTTGAGAACTGTTCAGGAATGCAGGTACTTGAGGAATAAGCACCAGCCAAGAAATGTGTTTCAGAACCTCAGCAACAGCAAACTGTTTGACTTGAAAGACCTAACCTAAATGTGTTTGTGCAAATCTATTATCTTAGATATGTTTTTCAGCATTTTCTAAGAATATCAAAATAAATACCACCTGGAAAATGCTGACTTGCATAAAAATTGAATTTCCCTTAAAATGGAAATTTTACACTGCCTGCCTCAGCTGAAATACAGGAAAGCATAAACAGGAAAGCAATAATAGAAGCCTAGGATGATTTTCTAGCAGTTTATACAACTTCATCTCCAAAAATATTCCAGGCAAGAGAAAATATGTGACATATAATATAGAAAAGAAACTTTGATAGTCTAAAGGTTATCCTCATTTTCTTGATTTTTAACAAATTCTCTATCACATCTGTCCTCAAACTTGTTTATTTTTCCCTGCCTATCAGCTTTGTACGTTCTCCCTCCTCCTTGCTCCCCCTCCTCCACCCCTTTTTATTTGTTGTCTTTGCTTGATGTTATTCTTGGCATTTAAAACATCAGAATGAGTGGAGAACACTTATAATATAGATCAGACCATTTTATTTCTCTTATACTTTCTGTCTTTTTATGTTTGTCTAATGTGCTTTGTAAGATCTTTGAAACAGAAACTGATTGTGATCTCTCTGCTGTTCTCATGATGTTTTGATTTAGCTCAAATTAACTGCAGTGAGTTTGCTAGTTCCTTAGAATGTCTTGAAATAAAAAATTATGCTAACTGTTACCCAGAAAGTTCCTTCTGTAAGGCACTGTTTTGTTACTATGTTGAATGATAACTTAAAAGTTTACAGCTGCAGAACTTTATTATTCAGTTTTACTGGTCACAAATCAGTGCATATGAGATCAAAATGAGGGCAATTCCAGTATCATTGTAGAAATGAACAAAAGAGTTAACTGTAATTCTTAAATGTTGCTAAGCTATTTAAGTGGTTTTTTGGGTTTTCGTATGTTGGGGGGGTTTTTTTGGGGGGGGATGATATGGGAAGGGGTTTGGTTTGGTTAGTACTGGCATCAGCTGCCAAAAGGCTAACGTTGAAATACATGAAAATTGAAATGAAGTACTATACAAGTTTAGTGTTCATACATATTGATCTTTTGCAATATCTCCATTTGCTTGCACGCCCTTGCAACGTTTGTAATTAACTACTTGATTTTTAATAAATTTCAATCCTTCAATAAATATAGAATGTAATCATATTAAAATGAAGGTGTTTATAATCAGCATATTCCTATTAGGAGTTTTCAACTAAAGCCCTGAAATAAGCTGACAGATGCATAAAGCGTCATTAAAGCACGTTGCACCATCAATTATGTGTCAGGCTTACTGCCAAATAATAAGTGTTATGACCTTTGTTATTAATAATAGAGATAGTAAAGGCAGACGCTGGGGACATGTGAAAGACAAATAATGTAATGTGTGGAAAATCTGTTACAGATTTGATTTTGTTAATGGCTATAGAATGTATTCAGTGTCCTGCCTCTCCCCTTGCAAACTTCAATTTTTTGAAAAACTGGGCATGCACTAGAAGGCTGCACTGCCCATTCAGCAAGACCTAGACAGGCTGAAGAGTTGCACAAGGAGAAGTTTAATCCAATACAACAAGGACAAGTGCAGAGTCTTGCATATGGAAAAGAGCAGCCATATGTACCAGTATAGGTTGGGGACTGACCTGTTGGAGAGCAGCGTAGGGGAAAGGAACCTGGGGGTCCTGGTGGGCAGAGGGCCAGCAACATGCCCTTGCAGCTAAGAAGGCCAATGGCATCCTGGACTGTATTAAAAGGGATGCAGTCAGTAGGTCAAGAGAGATCCTCCTCCCCATCTACTCTGCCCTGGTGAGGCCACATCTGGAATACTGTGTCCACTTCTGGGCCCCTCAGTTCAAGAAGAACAGGGAACTTCTTGAAAGAATCCAGCACAGAGCCACAAAGATGATTAAGGGAGTGGAGCCAATCTGCCTTATGAGGAAAGGCTGAGGGAGCTCAGTCTCTTTAGCTTGGAGAACCGCAGACTGAGGAGTGACTTCAATAATGTTTATAAATATGTAAAGGGCAAGTGCCAGGAGGATGGAGCCAGCCTCTTCTCAGAGGTGCCCAAGGATATGACAAGGGGCAGCAGTTGCAAGCTGAAGCATAGCATGTTCTGTGTAAACGTAGGGAAAAAGTTTTCTGCTATGAGGGTGACAGAACTGGAACAGGCTGCCCAGAGAAGTTGTGGAGTCTCCTTCTCTGGAGACATTCAAGACCCACCTGGATGCATTCCTGTATGACCTACTCCAGGTGATCCTCCCCTGGCATGGGGATCTTTCAAGATCCCTTCCAACCTCTACCTTTCTGTGATTCTGTGTGATGGAAAACCACATTGTGAAAAACATGCTTTCATAGAATAAAATGTTCCCAAGTTAAATAATAGTGAGAGGACACTTGTCATCAACCTTTACTGCATTATTTATATGTGTATTTGTCGTTTCTCCTGCTCCTCAAAAAAATAATGTGAAAGTGAAACGAAGCGGGCTTGTCCTTACTGTATTCTTCTTTAATTCTTGTATTTTTAAGTTATTTTGTTTAATATTCTCTATCACCTTGTAGAGGTTGGCTAGCCAAAGGTTTGCTCTACGTCTTTCTCTAGAATATAGCTTCTAGAATGTTTAGGTGATATTTTACATTGCTAATACGTAAAAATGACAGGAACAGTAGGGATGGCCAGCCAAAGGTCAGAGGTAAACACTTATTATGAGAGTAGTGGTGTTTAAAAAATGGGCTGTTTCATCTGCAGGCACCGATGGGCATGGTTTCCTGCTTCCTCCTCAGTATAGAATATAGAGAGCAGAGTGTCTTGCCAGTAAGGCGTCACGTGGTTGGGGTTGTTCTGGGATTTCATGTAGAGTTCCCTACAACTGATTAAATGAAAACCAGTGTACCATTATGTTTATCAAAAAGCTTGCTTTGGTCCTAAAAGTTGTAAATTTCTCTTACCACAAACTTTGCTAACATACTATATATATATATATATTTTATTTTTTTAAAAAAATGTATTTAAATTATATTTGGGAAAAACTAACTTAGTGGTGGTAGTGCTAAAAGCAGTGCACAATTAAGAAAAGGAAAAGAATTTGGAATAAAAGGTAGAGACTAAGTGTTGGGGGTTTTTTTTAACTAAAATTTGGACAATATCACAAATGTTGTTAGACAACTATTTTACTTACAGAAACAGCTGCATTCCTCTCTTAAAAGCAGTCCTTAATAATCTGATGCTTCTGCTATATGCAGGGGACACTCTTCTAATCCACAAGGGTTTAAGATTTCATCTGATGTTCATGTCAACTGTCAAGTTTGGCTGTTGTAGAAAATGAAATCACTCCACAAGCTCCATATACAGATAAGAGTAATTTGCTGCAGTTAAAATAATAAATGGATCTGCAGTGAACGTACCAGGAGGGCATCATTGATCGGTGTGTCAACGTAATACTGGAAACATACTAAAAAATCAACTTTCTTCCCCCCAGCTCTAGGCACTGCATTTAATATACAGTTAGGTATTTTCTTCTCAATTTAATATACAGTTAGGTATTTTCTTATCCCTTTCTTACTAAATCATAAGAGGGGAGAGAACAAAGTTTGAATTGAAACCATCTTTACAAGCAAATGGCTTTATTAAACTAACCACAAAATAATTCAAATGCAATAATGATGATTCATTTAAAAAAAAAAAAAAAGAAAAATTATTTATCCATTCCAGAAGTTCTTTTCTTTTTTTTCATATTAAGTGATCACTTCATGTGATCTGACACTCTGGCCCATGGAATATCCAGGAGGAAGTGCAGTCGAAAACAATAGCTTATTCAATTTGATACAATATAAAAACCACTAATTTCTTTGTATTTTGACTTTTATTCATACATATTTTGTGTGTTTATACCAAATTTTCTGTCAAGCTGGAAAGGCATGACTTGATTTTCTGACCAAAGAGGTTTTCACTAACACGTGTTATTTTTGACAAGTGTGACCTTGTTCCTGTTCCATACCCTAGCTTCTTATCAATTAAGTGATTTTGAGTTTCAGTACTGTGCTGGTTTGAGGCTGATTAGAATATTTTAATAGAGAAAACTACACTATAGACTGTGAAAGGAAAGCATCATGATGTCTACTTCACTCATACACTTGCTGAAAATTGCTTTGGGAAAAATAACCAAAATATAGATAAGTCAGTCTCTCTCTGTCTCTTGCTGGGAGAACAGCAGCTCGGGCAGTTTAGCAGCTTTTGACTCTGGCTCCTCTGCCTATTAATTTTCACTAACCACTTTTCTTCTAACGCCCCTGGCCGATCCTCCTAATTTACCTTGCGCGTAAGGCAAACCTTGGGGTAAGGTACAGGGGTGGGGAGAAGGTGGAAGGGTGGTTGGGAGCCCCTCCTGGGGTCTCTGATTTCTGGGAGGGGAGTTGTGTTGCTGTATTACCTTTAACTTGTACATTTCTGTAAATATTCCTGTATATAGTGTATATATCTGCTGTACATTGTGCTGAGCTGTAAAGATAGCTTCATTCCTTAACTTCCAGTTGGCTGAGTTCTAGTCTGGGTCATTTTACAAAGGGGGCGGGGGGGGGCAGGTAACTCCTGAACCATCACAAGTACTCATATTTCTGGTGACCTAGGCCTGTACCTTGAAACAAAAACTTAATTGACATTTTCTCCCCAGTGGGCTGCTCAGGCTTTTAATCAAAGGTTGACAAACTTTTGATGTCACTTCTATGATCTGCTGGGACCTCCTAGGATCAGGTATTGGGTAACTCAACAATCTTCATTTCTGTGCCTTTTTACATAATTGACTAGTATTCAGCCTTTTGCCACCTCCTGTGCCATGCCCATGCCAATCATGTGTCAGACATGCATCTGCAATTTTACCATTTACTGTGCTACAACAGTGGCCTGCTTCCTTTTAGTCAAGGCACATGTGCTGCAGCACCCTGAGGAAACAGTCTGGTAGGAATGAGGCTAATCAAACCGGGCTCTCTTCACGTCTCAGGAGAGAAGAAAGCAAGCAATCACTGAATTATTTGTTTGTTCAGCTTGGATTTTTGTCTGTGACCCACTGATTAAAAACCTCTGCAGCATCCTGTAAAGGAGAGAAAGAGTGGTGCGGAGCATGATGCTCTGTATTGCAGAAGGCAATTTGAAAGCAAGGCCCCAAGGTAATGCTTGCTGGGTGGCTTGAGTTAGAGATGACCCTCACATGGGGCAAGGAAAAAGAGGAAGTCCTGCATGAGCACGTTTCTGTTACTGATGGCTTGATTGTTGAAATCTCTCAGGACAGAGTAGATTGTCATGGCACTGTAGTTAGTGAAACTTTACTGGAATTTTTTTTCTCTAACTTTGTAATACTTTGACATACAAGATCACTTTGAAATCTGTGTTACCTTTGGCTTCTCTAACTGTATTTGCGGAAATGAGTTCTATGATCTACTTTACCTGGAGGTGTTTCTCCTGATGTCTGACACTTGATAAGGAAGTGGATGCATCAGCACATGTCATTTTGTACCCATTCAGTTGTTTGTGAGACAAAGAGCAGATTTTATTCAGGTGAGTTCACTCAGAACTGGTTGTTACGTTCATGTGTTAAAAATCACTGAACTGAAAGGATTTATTTTTTTTTTTTAGTAGAGTTTGGTAAGCAATCTGAAATTTTAATTTCTACAGTTTCTTATTTCTGGTTTTAGATGCATTTTACACTTACAGGTGTTTCTTGAACTTAGAACAATTTTGTAGTAAGCTGCACAGAGTTTGCAGATGGTTGCTAGATGCTTTTTATAAGGAACCACCTCTGTATTTTGTGTCTCATACTGCCATCTAAGGGCCATGTAGGCCGAGAAGGTGAGTAAAGGTTCTTTGATACTTTTCTTTCTCCTTAGTACCCAATTCATGGATACTAAGGAGAAAGCAGGCATGAAATAACAGTAATCTTTGCATGTGATATGTTATTTCACGTAAGAAATTATAATGTGAATCTCAGTTGTAGTCTTTTATGAAAACACAATTACAATGAGTTTGTCCAAGCGTCAGCAAATAAGAAAGTGAGATTCCAGGATTTGAGGCTTCTTTTGAAACAAGAAGCTAAGGAGTATTGTTCTTAAAGCCTTGCAAGAGTTTCAGTTGAAGCTCTTAGTAGTGAGGAGTGTGCAGTTCAGACTCCTAAAGGGACCAAAGTCCTTGAGTCCTGCTGATTGAAGGGTTAGTATTTTCTAATAGAATTTGCATATTAAGATTTATAGGGTACAAAATAACATGAATTATTTTTTCATTTCTGGATATTTAGATTTTCCAGGATTAGGGGAAAATGGGTAAAAAAAATTAGCATTACTTTACAAGTATGTGATATTAAATAACATGAATATGGAATATGTTGGGGTTTAAGCATGCAGAATTTTATCATTAAAACTTTTCTTTCCAGGATAAAATTTTGCAATCTGTATAGGCTTAATTCTTTATCTCCTTTCTTACACAGATGTTTTGTACTACAGGTATGATACTAGTGGCAGAAAGAAAATGTGTCAGTATTTGTCAGTATAGTAACATTGGCGGTGACTGACAAGCAGTTTTTATAAAGAGGACTCCTTTGAGTACAACTCTATTTTACAATGTATGAGTTGTTTTTCAGGCTAGATTCCAGCAAACTTGGTGTAATAGGGAAAATAATTAATCTTGCATGTTACTTTTGACAGGCTCATGCAAGCAAAGACCTGGAAGAGCAGTTGCGGTCTGTGTCCAGTGTGGATGAACTCATGACGGTACTTTACCCAGAATACTGGAAAATGTTCAAATGTCAGTTAAGGAAAGGAGGTTGGCAGCACAACAGGGAACACTCCAGCTTTGACACAAGATCAGACGATTCCCTGAAATTTGCCGCAGCACACTATAATGCAGAGATCCTGAAAAGTAAGTAGAGACACGAAACACCTCCTAACACAGAGTGTTAAAATTCAAAGGCTTCTCAGTTATGTCAAAAATGTTTTGAAAGCTAAACATTGTCAGTAATCCAAACTCAGCAATTTGATTTGATGTCATGTCTATAATATAGAATCTTTGACAGTCAACCTTCCATAACAAAACATGTTGCTCCACAGGCATATTTTTGGTACATCCATTCTGAGAAACTGTAAACTGCTTTCTCAGCTCAGCAGATCTAGGAAATGAAGTGTTTGTCTTCAGACGTAAGGAATGTTTATCGTAGAGGCCACAATAATTTTTCAGAAAGCAATTAGGGCACTAATATTTTGATTCCTTTGACTGTTTGTGCTCATTTTCTATAATTATGTCATGACTGGGTAACGTAATGTTTTCTTCTCTTAATACATTGCTGTTTTAGAACAACAAATTATCTACTTCTAGCTTTTTCCTGTGACAGGAGAGTTGTTGGCTTGGCGTTATGCTAAAAACAAGAAAAAAAAAAAATCTTTCAAACAAATGTGTTAATGGTGATTGGTGTTTTAATGTGGCCTGGATAAAAACACATTAGCTTGCAATTTAAGCAAGTTCTTGCAGGTAGAGAAACACAGGATCTATAGCAAGACACAATATTGAAAGTTATGTACCTTAATGGAGATTTTAAGGTAGACATTAGGTGAAATTTCCATTTTTACTGAATAGTAAAGCTAGTGCCAAGAGGGAATAGGCATGCCATACAACTGCAAGTCTCATATCCATTTAGTGTAAGGTTTTATTTGCTCAAAGACTGTATAACATGATATAAAAGGTTTGCCCAAATTTGCATGGATAATCTAGGTAAATGCCACCTTTCAGATTAAATACTGTGGTGTATATAATATCTAAGTAATAGCTTTTTGCTTTAAATTAGTCTCTTGTAGATAACAAAGGAAAAATGTGTCCAAATTATTTTCACATCAAATGTATAGGTATCAAATTTAATGTTTTTAATAGAGAGTGCTGAAGTCAAGTACTGTGTGTAACTGGTTAAAATTACTTTGTGGAGATGTGCAGTACTTCTTTTAGAGTTCACTCAAGATGAGGCTCACCCCAGACATACAAAAAAGCATATGTACAACTTCAGCTGCTGACCAGCAGACGGAGCGAGAAAATGCTGTTACTCTGCTCTGGTGAGACCGTGCCTGGAGTACCGTGTCCGACTCTGGAGTCGTCAGCACAAGAAGGGTGTGGACCTATTTAATTGAGTCCAAATGAGAGCAACAAAAATAATCAAATGGATGGAACCACTCTTCTATGAGGAAGGAATGAGAAAATTGAAATTGTTCAGCCTGGAGAAGAGAAATCTCCCAGGAGACCGTATTGTGGCCTTTCAAAACTTAAAGGGAGCTTACAGGGTATAGCTTGTAGAGTATAGCTTATAGTAGCCTTCCAGTATCTTGAAGGGGGCCTTCAGGAAGGCTGGGAAGGGATCATTTGCAAGGTCTTGCAATGACAAGGGGCAATGGGTTTAAACTGGCAGAGGGGAGATTGACTGGATGTTAGAAGGAAGTTCTTTCCGGAGAGGGTGGTGAGACACTGGAACAGGTTGCCCAGGGAGGTTGTGGCTGCTTCCTCCCTGGAGGTGTTCAAGGCCATGTTGGACAAGGCCTTGAGTGACCTGTACTAGTGGGAGGTGTCCCTGCATATGGCAGGGGGTTGGAACTGGATGATCTTTGAGGTCCCTTCCAACCTTACCATTCTGTGATTTTATAGGAAAGATGAGGACAAATGTTTTATTTGGGCATGTTACAATAGGATAAGGGGTAATGCTTTTAAACTAAAAGAGGGTGGATTTAAATTAGATATAAATCGTAACATTTTTATGATTAGGAGAGTGAAACACAGGAATAAGTTGCCCAGAAGGGTGATGAATACTCCACCTCTGAAAACATTCAACATCAGATTGGAAGGGACTCTGAGCAACTTCATCTAGTTTTGCAGATACCCTTGCTTATTGTGGGTGGATTGGACTCAGTGACCTTTAAAGATCCCTTCCAAACCATTCTATAATTCTGTGTCATAAGATCACCCCAACCTTGTTAAGTTCCTTCTTTTAGTTCCACTGTGACTTTTCTGCTTCATGACAATATGTCTCATCCCTGTGAAGAAGAAATATTAGCTGGAAGTTAGCACAGAGAGATGTGTATTTCACTGAATAAAGGATGGGACTCCTGCAATGTATTTTCTGATTCTAAGCTGACAAAAAAAAACCCAGAAAAACCAAAAAACAAACAAAAAAACCACCTACTAGTTTACTGCAGGAGAGTATTGTTTTTAAGCAGTCACTTTATAACACATGAAATTCCCTATAACTTGGCAGGTATTGATACTGAATGGAGAAAAACTCAGTGCATGCCACGTGAAGTGTGTGTGGATGTGGGAAAAGAGTTTGGAGCAACTACAAACACCTTCTTTAAACCCCCATGTGTATCCATCTACAGATGTGGAGGTTGCTGCAATAGTGAAGGACTCCAGTGTATGAATATCAGCACAAATTACATCAGCAAGACAGTAAGTTCTCACTCCTTGCAAAGCCATGTATGATCATGTGTATTTTAAACCTTCTTATTGCTGCTATGAAGAAGGAGAAAAATCAGTTCTGGAACGCATATTAATAACATCTTGAAGAGACTACTGCCTGGAAGAAAGTGTTTTAACACTTGTTTCTGTCAAATATAATATTTTTCTGGGTTTTTTGGTTTTTTTTTAAGGGGGTGGGAAATAAAAACTATAATGTCCCAATCTTAGTTTTGAGATTCTCCATGAAACGTCATTCTATCTTTTTTTTCTTTTTTTTTTTTTTCATTTGCCTGTTATATGAGGCAAGTGCTCTAGGAAAATATCCTTTAATTTTGTTAATGAAGACTGTTACAGGACATGTGCAGACAGGATATATGCAGCAAATAATGCTTTTTAGGAACTGAAACTTACTCTATTAAGAGATACTAGTATGATGTACCTGTATGTTTTGTTTTAATGCAGCTTCCTTAGGTGTACATGCAGTGTTTATTTTTCAAGTTCAGTGAAGGTTAGTGACTGGGTAGAATTGTGCAGAGATTATGTATTGAACCTGTGAGCTGTCTTTAAAGGAAAAACATGCATTACTCTAAGTAGCTATATCTCACAGTTATTTTATAACAACATTTCTCTCAAAAATCGTGTCAATTAGTCGTTCTTCAAAATGTTTGCTAATTTGCGTTCGTTTCACTACTTGGCAAGTTTTTTGTTGGTTGTGGGCTTTTTTGCTTTTTCACCTCACCTTACTGATACTTGAAGAGAACTAATTTTAGTGTAAGTCTTTATTCAAGTAGACTGATCTAGTTGAAGGTGCAGTGCATATTTATAATGAAAATGCACATCTACATAGCCATCTATAAAACTGTAGCCCATGGAAATATTGTTCATCTGTGATGAAACTTCTTCATGCTTTGATCCTTCTTGAGAATGAACTTACCTTATGTTAGATGCAAATTAGGAAGAAAAGAGTATTGGATTCAAGACCCTTCTAAGTAATTATTTTCACTACTGTTTTCCTTTTATTTCTTGAATTAAATGAAAACAAGTGGTTAGTAACTAGGCATCTTCTGGGTTTTTGTAGGTCACTTACGTTTGTAGCTTTGTATTTGTTGCACAAACACTGTAACATAAGTTCATGCTGCTCGCTCTGCAGAAAAAGTGCTTAATGGGAAATTGACTTTTTCATCTAGAGGTCTTACTGGAGGCAAGCTTTGACATGTGTTCCAGACATTAAAATCTAAATAAAGTTGATATCGTCTTTCATCAAAGTTTTATTAAAAAGAAAAGAGCTAATCAGAGAAGTTACTTTTATGGGGAGCGAATAATGGATTGCCAGAATGGACTAGGTCAGATGTTCCCAGATTGGTTTGTTGAAACACTGGTGGTCCAGATGTCGGTCGGTAGTTCTCTAGCCTGAACTGTGTTCCTCGTTTCTAGCTATGTACCTTTAGTAAGAGCAAAACCAGAACAGTATATTGATTTGGTTTTAATACCATTTTTTCACAAAATCTGTTTTTGTAGTTGCTCAGAAGTGTTTATACAATTGTGACTGGGACCTGAGATAATGTCTTAAATTAAGTCTTAGTACAAGGCTTATGAAAATATTTGAGGGTCCGTTAAGCTAATTCTTCTGTTTTATCCCTGACACCATAATAGCCCAACCTTATAAGTGGTGGCGTGTCTAAGAGGAAGGTGGTAGGTCAGGTTTTGTGGTATGTTTGTGTTAGCTTGTTTTCTCTAATTTATTATTAATTAACCAACCATTCCCAGTTTCCTTGATATGAGTGATTCAGCAGCAGTTCCAAAGATTGTGACTACCTGGTGCCATAGCCTCTTCCTCCACTGTACTTTTTTATATCCCAAGCATAGGTGCTCTGTTTATAGGTCAAATGGAAACAGTGAGCAGATGTTAAAGAGCCATCTCATTCCTTTCTTCTACTTGGCTGGCAGGATGGACAGGGGGGTTTTTTTGGCTTTTTTCAGATCGCTTGATGTAAACGTCCTAAATCTTCTTGTTTCATATTACAGTAACAGTTCCTCAAGGTAAAATATCTTTCTGAGCAGTTTGAAATCAGATTTAGAGGAGCTTGTCTCACCATTTTATTGGTGAGATGCTGGAACAGGTTGCCCAGGGAGGTTGTGGACGCTCCCTCCCTGGAGGTGTTCAAGGCCGGGTTGGACAAGGCCTTGAGTGACCTGTACTAGTGGGAGGTGTCCCTGCCTATGGCAGGGGGTTGGAACTAGATGATCCTTGAGGTCCCTTCCAAACTTACCATTCAATGAAAATGAGTTAACAGCTTGAAATTGTTTGCCATGTTTGAGATGTACATGATGTTCCTTCACAAAATTTGGAGATGCATGTGGCACAAGAGTTTTCAGTTGTTTCAAACTCTTGTTTATGTCTATTTCAATGCATTTTTCTACTTCAGATTGATGATTGTACGGGTGCTACTGATAGTGGGAGATATGTCAATAAAACTTCAGGATATTTGTTGTTAAAATTTCAAGGGGAAGAGAGGGAGTGATTAAATTATGAAAACATAGACTAAGGAATGTATTGAACAGGTATGAAATCTCTTATGTCACAGAAGTTACCTTTTATACCACACATAAGCCTTGAAATAGGTTTTAACAAAACTGGATAGTAAAATAATTTTTTGAAATAGCTTCTTTTTATTCTCTCCGCTATATCTAGATTTAAATGTCAAAATCAAACAACTTTACATCCGTACCTTAAAAATCTCTCTAGATACTTTGTGCTCTGTTGCACAGGTTACATTTGGCCAGTTTTACAGGCACTTTAGGAACTTCAAAGGTCATCAGTTACAGAAACTGAGAGTCAATCAATTTAAAGGGAAACTTTCCAAAGTAAACCACTGTCCATCAGAAGAACACAGTATAGTTAATGTAAATCTGGGGGGAAACACATACGTGAATCCTAGATTTCAATGCATTCCAAAATGACAAGCTTCCCTCCTTCTGACATGAAAGTACCAGTTTTGATAATTTTGTATTTTAGAAAGGGATCTATCTGCTGACCATCATGTGATAATGATTCTGAATAAATTCATTTAACCAGTGAAGAAAAAAAATTTTTTTGGTCTGGAATGTGTGGCATGAAGTCCTTCTAGTCTAAAGAAGGAACTGTCAATGCAGTGGATCAAAGATATACAAGATTTGCTGAGGAACATATGGGAAGATTTTTTTAACAGGAATTCTGATAGTACTTTTAGTCAAACATTTGGATTGTTGTTAGATTTTATTTTTTTCGTTGTTGTTATGATTTAAGGTTTAGGTTGTAGACCACCCTCTGGTCCCACCCTTATTTCTGTTCTCCACTCCAGCTCTATAAATGGGATAAAGGAAGAGCACTGCCAATGTGGGAACTGAAAAGAGCCTGCAACAGATTGGTCTGCGGGACCACACAGCTCTGGCCTAGAAGCTCTTGCACAAATGGCTGAAGAAATAACAAGGCTGTGGAGAAGGAGGACTGGTGCACTTTGCATCACAGTAATTGCAAATTGTGGGGTGCCAAAGGCCAAGACTTGTTGAGCAGAGCTGTTCAGAGACGTTTTTTCCCAGTGTCCTATTGCCATGCATGAGAAGCACAGTACAGACCATATGCACTGATCTTCATGGATTTAAAACATCATTGTGTAAATGAACAAATATCCAAGGAAAAGATTTTTTTTTTTATAGTTGGACACAATTGTAAATATGATCTAATTACTCACCTTCATATTAGTCTGAAATGTTCTTTAATAATATAGTTGTCTGTAGTGGGAGGCAGAAAATACAAGAACAAGAAACTAACATTTGGGTCTACAGGACATGCTACCTTTTCATTTTGGCTGATGCAGTGTAGTGAAATCGTTAAGCCTAAAATATGCCTTACTAAGTGCCTGGTTTAGGCACACAGTTTTTACTCAGGCCATTTACTGTACAAGGGTCTTCAATTTTTTCATGACAGAAGACTGGGGGAAAAACATTTATGGTCACACATAATCTTGTTAAATTGTAAACAACTCTAGTGTAAGTAGCCTAATACTAAGGTTATCCAAAATACTCCATTATAAACTCTACTCTCATTCTCAGTCTGACTTAGATATCCTTTAACAACACGGGTTTAAATTTTCTTTGCCAGATGCCTGACTCAGCTTTATGTGTTGTTTTTGCTTTTTAGTTTCTTGCATTTAAACTTCAGCAGAAGTGATGGTTCTGCTTTTTCTTAGTCCAGCATGAGAAAGAAATGTATATGGCTTCATCACTAAGAACAATTTTAATTTAGCTATTTTTTTTTTTTAACTTGGAAAAAAAAAAGTCATGTTCCTTTATTTTAGCTTAAACATATAATGCTTGTTTGTTTCTGTTAGGAATGTGTGTATTGTGATCTTTGAGACAATCTGCATACTTCTAAGTGTTATTTAAAAAAAAGACATAGGAGACTTGGAAGAGGATAAAAATCTGGTGCACTTTTAGATCTAGACAGCTAAATTCCATCTTTTAGGAAGAATCTGTCCTCTATATACTCACCTTTATCTTGTTAGGAAGGAAGGAACCTGGCTGATGTGAAAGTAGCTGACGCAAGATGTGTGTGTGCCTGAACACTAATAGTTACGTGAAGGAGCCCAAAAAGAGGGAAGGGAAACCAAGCTTTGTGAGCTGGATGAAAGAGAAACTACTTGAAATCAGGAAAGGCTAGCATAGAGAAATGTCATGTTGGGCAAAGACCCAAGGAGACAAGGACTGAACACAGTGCTTTGAAGAGAAATACTAGAAATGGTGAGAAAGACTGGACTGCTTGCCCTGTGGCTTTGTGTGACAAAATGGCCTTGGACTGGCTGAATGGCATGTGTTAAGTTGTTGTGAAATGCCTTGGTTTTATATGTCTTTCAAATGTTCTTCAGTTACATAGAACTTCATTTGTATGTGTTACATACTGAGATTAACAGGATTTTACTGACTTTTATGATATTAGCTTCCAGGGAAGAAGTTAGGACAGAGCTTTGACTGTGATTTTGTGTGGGTTTTGGGTTTGATTTTTTTTTTCTTTTTTTTAAATATATATAATACTCTATATACTCTTCGTGCTATGACATGCAGCTTCAGCTGCTGTTTTCTGCTGGTAACACAAATACACAGGGCAGTGCTGATAAGTTGAGTCTCTTTTTTTTCTTTTGAATATCTGCTTCTAACTCTAGCAATACTTGTTTAGTGTAATTCAATTTACTGTTTAATGTGCTATAATTATTATCATTTTTCTAAAAACTGCAGCAATAAAAGCTCTCCACTTTGAAAAAAACTGTCCTCTTCAACCAGCTGAACTACACTTATCACATACATTTTTTTTTTTATTAATTGTGGATTTTTCTTAATATCTTGAAAAACAGTAATAGTTCAAGACGTATTCTGGACAATAACTGTATAATTTGCATTGATACAAATACTGGAAAGTTGAAACTATAGTATGCTGCAGTTCAAAACTTGTTCATCCAAAACCATTTTGATCTCAGTCCAATATACTGCCCTGTTACACAAGCCTTGCAATTGTGCAACTGATATATTGAATTGTAGCTTAACCTGTTTTTAAATTAGTCTCATTTTCCTATTTCCTGAAGTACCTTCCAAATGTTGCATTTTAGATATTTTTAAAGGCTGCCAATTTAAAGTTACTTCCTCAAGAAAAATTAGTGCTTTGTACATTTTCCTCTTTCAGTGTCAGTTTAAATGTCACAGTAAGCAGGCACATAATAGGGCTTAACACTCGTTTCACACTTAACGATTATTTAGCAGTATAATTGAATGAGCCACTGAATTATGGTAGAGATCACCAGCTTCAAGTTTAATTCCTTAAAGCCGTTTTGTATGTCCTTATATTATTTTTACTTGTAGTATGAGTGATCTATTTAAAAAGTTCTTTGTTTTGTTTTCCCTTTTATAGCTGTTTGAGATCACAGTGCCTCTTTCCCATGGCCCCAAACCTGTGACAGTCAGTTTTGCCAATCACACGTCCTGCCGATGTATGTCGAAGTTGGATGTTTACAGACAAGTTCATTCCATCATAAGGCGTTCCTTACCAGCAACTCCAACTCAGTAAGTATGAGACTTGTCTTTTCCTTTCATATTGCAAGCCAGACCATATAATTACATTTAAAATACTACTGGGACCTTTCACAATTAAGATAGGTGATCTATATGTTACTAGTGGCAGAATGCCTTTGGCAAAGGAGCTAATATTGTTTTATTTGATGTGTTACTAAAGTGACATTACCATTTTACCCAGGGGATAAACTGAAGCTGGATGATTCTAAACTGAAGAATAATGTTGTTTACAGGGAAACAGCAATAAAATCAACTTCTTTAAAAGCAACCAAAAAAAAGCTAAAATTACTTACTTTATAGACAGTATCTCTCCGAATTTTCTATCTTTATTTAAAACTATTTTTTGATGTCTTGGTATGCTAGAGATAAAAAAAAATAGAATGGGAGGGGGAAATGAAGGGTTAATTGGCAGTCCACATAACTAGCACATTAATTTGCTTGATAATTTTGCATGACCAAAACACAAAAATTTGACACTGAAGCATTATTAAAACACTTGAAAAACTCCTTCCCTTCATTATAGAAGACTGGGTCGTTATTTCATGATGTGTAAATATTTAGGAGGCCAAAAGTAAGCAGAAGACTTTATGGAAGAACCAGTGACTGGTTGGAAATGGAAATGATGGTAGATGTTTTTAATAAAGCAAGTGAATAGTGCAAAATGCTTAGAGATATAAGCTAGGTTATTTTCTCCATGTTTTAGTTCAGAATGTTTTCTGACATATTCCAGATAAACACAGATTATGTTCTGTTTTAATTCAAATTATTGAATTTGTTCATAAAAACATGAATCATAGGCAGTAGATTAGAAAAATATTAGGAAATATGTGTATTACTAGTTTAATTTGCATAATTAACAGATCATTTAAAAAGCAAACACCAAAAGTCGATATAACAAAGTCAAATTATGGTGGCTGTTGGCATCTTCTTAGTACTTCCAGATTAAAAGCAGTTGTAATTACCACTGCAGGAGTTTATTCTGGCTAGGAAATGGCTATCTATAGTTGGAGAGGAGAGAGCAAAGAAATGCTAGACCTTGACCAGCACTCACAGATAGCAGGCTGCCTTATGAGTAAGGAATCATGCTTCAAAGGTAAGACAGAGTAGTACTAGATCAGAATATATACAGGCCTTCTCTACTGTTAATTACTCTCTTTAAGTTGAAAATTGATGGCTTTTTACAATAAAGTACTTGAAAAACCCCAGAACTCATGTTGAGTGCTTTTGCACTCTAGAACAGAAAGTAAAGATACTTGCCTGTTCCTGGGAGGTGCCAAGGTGCTTTTCAGAATCTGTGGTTTTATTTAATTTGTGCTAAAGTTCTCGATTTCTTTTCAACTTTTTTTTACTTCAACATTTTTATTTACTTGTTTGAATGCTAGTGAAACTGGTGTAAAGCTAAAACTTGGGAATGTACGTTCCACAGTTCCACATGTATATGCTCATTTTAACAGAAACACAGTAATGACTTACATATGTGTTACTGAAAAGAAACACTTGATATAGTCTCTGGTTTTAAGGTAGTAATAAGATTCAAGGCTTGATGCACAGGCACATTTAGAAAGAACAGAGAAATAAGATGGAAGATAAAATACAGGTAGTAATTTTTTTAATGTAAAATATATTTTCTGCTTAACTTTATCTTGAGGATATGGTCTAGATCTTTGCCTGTTGTTTTTTTGTGTGTCTCTTTTACTTTCTAAGAGATTGTAGCTATTTTTACATATATGTGGAGCTGAGGCATGTCAGTTCATGCTAACAAGAATACCTCTTAGACTAATGGTGTTTTAAGTTGTACTCTATGCAAAATGTCAAGACATCAAACTGAGAAAGTCACCACTCTATTTTAGAAATGTGGTGATGAGGTGGGGATCAGAGGGGCCTTCAATAAACATAATTTAAATCAAGTCTCTAAGATGACCTTTTTTCCCCCATGGCTCATAGGTAGGCTGTTACAGAGCTAATAAGCATATTTTGGATGCAGTTTGGATGTATATTGTACACATTAAATATTTCCCCTTCTTGTACGTTATCTGTCATGACAGTGACATGTAACAATTCAGTATGCTAACTTTTTTGTTGTTATTTCATTTAGTTGAGTTGGCAATGATTTGTAAAGAGGTAGTAAAAATTTCTGCAAAGTGTTTTATAATTCTGAATCTTTTTTGTAGCCTTCCTGAACTTTACTAAAATATTACAGTAAGGAATTGTAAAATTTCAGCCATATTCCCCAGTAATTTTCTGTACTAACAAACAGTAGAGTTTGTGAAAAAGCAGCTCTAGCTCCTTTTCCTGGATATCTCCAACCCTGATGCTGAAGTACATAGTGCTTTCTTCAGGTTCTAGTAACTTGGGTTTTGTATCAACAACAACATCTCGTGGGTTCATGCATGCTTGCTGTTTTCTTCATCCTGTCACTCTGACTTCTTCTGTGGTTAAATTAAATGCTCCCAGCTGGAGCCAGGCTGCTCCAGGTGTGACTAGAATACAATAATATGTCTGTAAATTATCCATGCTATTTCTCAAGCAGAATCATGAGGCAGGCTAAAGGAAGTATGTGTGAAATGAGGGATCAAGTGTGAGATCATTAGCATGATGAAATCAGGAGACACTACCTTGATAAAACATGAGGCAATGCAGAGTGATGTTAAACTGCAACTGTCTTTACAAGCAAGGAATTGTTTGATGTGGTGAAGGGGAGCGGTATGCTTGAATGATGATCATGGAAGAATGGCCCAGCGCTTGCATTTTTGAGTGCATGAGTAATGGTGCTCAGGGGAATGAGAAATGCTTAAAATTGTAATGTATGTGCTGCCTTAATAGGTGAGGATTTTAGAAGTACTACAAAAACAGTAAGTGGCGCAGCCTGGATGCATGAAGTTAGGCAGGACTTGTTGAAAGTTGTAATGTTGCTTGTCGTGATAAAGAAATGGCAATTAAGGAAAGCAAGGTAATACGTTAAATAAATATTCCATCTGTGGTGTACCTGCTTGCTTAGTGCAGTCATTCTTTAAAAAGGTACCAGTTGCTCTTAGGGTTTTTTGCTTGCTTTGGTACCACCACATTGCCTGCAAAAATCTTGCAAGTAAAGAGGACTAAACTGTTTTCATTGTTTATTGTATTTAATTTCTAAAGTGAAGAGGTGTCACCGCTAAAGTCCAAATCTCTTGATTCAAGAAAGCTGTCCCAAGATTTGAGTGGCTGATGAGGAATAGACAATTAATGGTAACATAACCTCCATGTAATGTAGAAAGAAATCTGATAAGATGATTTTATTTTTTGAAACCAGACTTTTTCTTTACAGCTTTCATTCAGAAACTGTCTTTTGACATATATATATATTTGAAAACCTTTTTGTATTTCAAAAAACAACATCAAAATTTATCCTTGCTAACCACCTATCCAGTATTTGGCATGTAAATATTTTTTATACTGGCCTATTTTCTTAATAGTAACAGATTTGATAGGAGTTAAAAATGAGATTATAAATGAGCTGAAGCTCTTAGAAAGGTTTTTTGCAATGGAGGGAAGCAAAAGCTGTCAGCACCTAAAATTGATTTATTTTTTTTCTTGAGTTCTTATGATAAATCAGCAGTATATTTCTTCCCACAGGTGTCATGTGTCAAACAAGACCTGTCCAAAAAACCATATTTGGAATAATCAAATTTGCAGATGTTTGTCACAGCATGATTTTGGTTTCTCTTCTCACCTTGGAGATTCTGGTAAGCAGTTTTGCTTGAAGAATTAAATGCAGTTCCTTGTTGTGGTTTTCCAAAAGGAGACATTTAAAACTTTTACATTTTAAACTTTTAAATAAAACGTTTAAATATTAAATTAAATAGCTGAGTGTTTTTCTTTATGAGTACCATTACTGGTTGTTACCTGTCTTTTGACATATGCTTGTTCTTAAAATACCTGAGAAGGTACAGATTTGCTGTAATTTCTTCACTTGAAAGTACGTGAAGAGTAGACACAGAATTCTGATAATTGTGCAACTTCTCTGCTGTATTTTAGACACATCTGAAGGATTCCATATTTGTGGACCAAACAAAGAACTGGATGAAGAAACCTGTCAATGTGTCTGCAAAGGAGGCTTGCGGCCCTCAAGCTGTGGACCTCACAAAGAATTAGACAGATCCTCGTGTCAGTGCACGTGCAAAAACAAACTCCTCCCTGCTTCCTGTGGGCCCAACAAGGAATTTGATGAAACTAAGTGCCAGTGTGTATGTAAAAAGACCTGTCCTAAACATCAGCCACTAAATCCTGCAAAATGCATCTGTGAATGTATAGAATCTCCCAATAAATGCTTCTTAAAAGGAAAGAGGTTCCACCACCAAACATGCAGGTAAAAACTCAGTCCTTAGCCCTCTCATGTTTATGGTATAAAAATTTGGGTTATGTCTTGTTGAATTAATGCTTTGTAGTCTTAAGTAAACGGCCTGTCTTCTGTTTCTCTTATATGACTTTTACCATCTCTAAGAAAAAAATGCTAGGCAGAATGAGTGTTTGAAATCATGTTTAGTTTCCTATACCCTTACTTCAGGTGATTTTTTAAAAATTTTTTTTTCATTTGGTAAAATGAGCTGCATGTTTCAGCTCTGCAGGTTTTTATGCTATTTAAATTCTCCCTTCATTTTTCCCCAACAACTGAAGTTGTTCAGTTCAAATAACTCAAATATTCCTAATTAGATTTCAGGGGTTAGTTATTAATTTTCAATTCCTATTTTTTTTCCAATATCCATCATGTCACTCACATGCAGTCGCAGAATGGTAAGGGTTGGGAAAAAACAATGGAAGGAGTTGAATGTTCCAACGATCTCTAGTCCAACCCCTCTGCTAGAGCAAGATTATAGAGTAAATCACTCATCAGATACTAAAGGTTTATGAGTGCATAAAAAAGTCATAGCTCTGAGTAACTTCTGTGAAAAGTAGCCATATATAACTGTAAACCAGACCACCCACATTCATCATTTAAAATGGGATTTGGTCAGGAAGAAGACTCTATAATTACTTTATATATCATAGGACCTTTTCCTTCCATGACTTCTACACCCACAGCAGTAGCAGTCTATATATAATAATCTAAATTACTTCAGGTTCTGAGAAATTACACTTTGTATGATTTGTGAGGAACATTTTCCTGTGAATTTGTTAAAAGAGACACGGTACCGTTTGGAACAGAAAGATCACTTTTAATTGTATGGAAAATATTTCTATTGTATGAATGACAACAATTCTGGAAGTGTTCAGGCACTGGAAATGGAAAATAGAAAACGAGGACATTTAAATGTTTGTAGTAATTTGTTGCTTATCAAAAGTAACATTATGTGGTTTTTAATGTAATATATATTTATGCCAGCTAATTACATTGACAGATTTTATATTTATATCTATATCTATATACATCTATCTATCAATCTATCTATCTATCTATATATATATATAAATTNGAAAGTTATGCTGCTTTATGGTAGAATCGTTATTCAAGGCTAGGGGATTCTCTGATTCATATATATATATATATGTATATATGTATATATATATATGTATATATATAAAAATAAAGTTTCTCTTAAATAAAGAGAAAATGCCCAATATTAGGAGTGACATCTATGTTGAAGTCTCTAAAGTAGAGGGAAAGATTAATAATTTGTATTAACCTGTTTTCCTGTGTTTGGTCTTTGAATGGAACAGAAGAGTTATTAGAACCATAAGAAATAATTTCTTTTACATGATTCAGTTACTTGTTTCATGTTTGCAGAGTAATAAAAACTCATCCTGATCACATGAGCTTTGACACATTACAAAGCCTTGACACCACTGTACTATGCAGTTCCAGCAGCGCTACACAGTGGCATCTGGGAAAAGTCAGGTGTTTAAAAAGCTAAGAAATGCCATATTAAATATTTGATGCCTCCTCTGTTGATATAAAGACAGTATCTGAGAGAACTGAGCCTAGCTTTTCTGCGTGATATTGTAGTTAGATACAGATCACTTTCTCATTTCCAAGGACAGTGTGATACAGGATGCTTCTAGCTGGTTCTTTATTTCTAAGCAGTTCATCTTTGAAGGAAAAGATTTGTATGTGGCGTTGCTTTGTAGGTCTACAGCCAGTAACAGGTTTCTTGCATTCTGCCTCTGTCCTCCGCAAACTTCCTCAAAAAGGAGTAACAAACCTGTAACACCCTGGGTTTGAAATAGAGGTAGCTTGCTCTTGTGAGACCACATAAATGGAGGCATGACTCTATAGCTTTGTGCAAGGTGCTCAGTGCCTAAATACAAACAGCATCCTGTAGCCATGTCCGGGATAGCACCCTGTGCAGAGAAGCAGGCCCCATAGGTTTTGGGATTGAAGCACCCAGCACTCTGCCTAAAATATCTCTACCTCTGATGTTTTATACCCTGCTCCAGAAGAAAATGATACACAGTCATTACAAAGCACAGGATGGGAAGAAAGAAGAAAATGAGTAAGACAAAAAACAAACACCACAAAAAATACTTACGGTGATCATGCTTTTACCACTAAAAGCATTTCTACTTCAGTTTCATCCATGGAGTTGTTAAACTGTCCAAAATTACAAACCTGGGCATTCAGTAGCAAAAATTCACAATTACTGACCATAAAGAGAAAGTTGACACTGACTTGCCCAGCACTATATGTACTGACTGAACATCTTTCTTACCTCTGACTTGCTCCTCATCGAAACAGATATCTGTCATGTGAAAGCACTCTGTAAACAACAGCCCAAATCTTTTGAAAGACCTGGTCTATTGTTCAGCAGAGTTTCCTAAGGAAACCACATTTATGTAGTTACAATGCCTCCACTGCTATTCACCCTGTGCTATCACCTCAAAAATTTATTTTGGCCAGTTTTGGCAGGGCCTGATAACCAGGCACCTCAGCTGCAAAGTATTGTAGAAGAGCAGAGGGGGTTTCTTGCTGTTTTGAAATCTCCCAAATAAGGATAAAACTTCAGTAACCTGACCTTGACTGCTGCTAGACATAAACTAATGTGGGAGTGATGCTCTATAATAGCACTCTCAGCTGTAACTTAAGTTGAAGTTCACAGTTCACAAGGATATATGAATCCTAAACAAAGTAAACTCATATTTAATAATTACATGACTGCTTTTAATTTTGTACAAAAGAAGAGTTTGCTGTTGTCTTTTTCTTATCTTTCGTTTTGTGATCTTTCAGTACATGACATAGTCTAACTTCCATGGCAGAGACAGGGAAAAAGGCAAATGAGTTTAGTGTTTCATCTGTTGCACCTCTTTTTTCCCAGAACAGACCTCCTTCTGTTGTCCATTTGCTCAGAGTATTAGATCCTTTGGCAGATATTTTTGTTAACTTTTACAGTGTTTTCCAAATCTTACTGTGCAAAAGATCAGTAGACCTTTGAGAGATTCCTATGGTGTGTTACACTGATCTCAAATACCTGTATCAAGTGGCACGAAATAATGTTACTCATTTAATTACAGAGAACACACTGGTGAACTAATCTACGATGAATGACATTGAAAGCACTGAACGAGATGTGACTAGTTAATAAATGTCATGTTTGCAGTCTTCCTCATTCCATATTGTTTTCCTCATAGCCATATTCACTGGTTGAACTACCTGGTGTGAATTAATGTAACTATAATCTAACTCATTTCGTAAACAAATTATTTCAGAGTAGTAAGTTGGTATCCCAAACGAGCAGAGGACACATTAACTTATAGTTGACTTGTAAAGATAAGAGTATCCACAGGCTTGAAACAGAAATGACCTAGAGAACAGGATAGTGACATTGCCTTAATTTAGTGTACTATGCTAACTTTGAACTTAAGTATGAATTATAGTGATAAATCATCCTATCAGTGTTTCACAAGCTGTCAGGCACACATTATGTAAATGCAAGTTTTAAGTAAAACTGTGTTGCAATTCAAAACATATACTTTTGTCTTTTGACTCATTGCCAGTGTCTGAAAAAAACCCAGACTTGTACTTTGTCTCCATTATACACCAGAAACTATTTAGCATTGTTATTGTAAGGTTATTTTAGGTCAAGTTCTTGTTTTAATAGAAAAAATAAAATAGGAAAAGGAAGAGTTCAGGGACAACCATAGATATAATCTGTGTATAAGTTCTATTTTTCAGTCAACCGTCTTTGAGGAAAAATCTTACTGCTTTGTCAGTAGATGTAACTTGCAGCTTAATAGCCTGTTAAGCTTAGTTTATTCCAAAAGGGACAATTTCTGTTCTTTTTCCTTTAAGATTTATCATAAACATGCAGTCTCTGATCTTACTCGAGAATGCACATAGATGCAATACGAAGTGTAGATACATTCCCTCTGGCCTCAGAGAGTGCCTATAGGAGTTTGCAGCTAGAAAGGACGTATGTTCTCGTTTTCAAGATCAGAGTCACAGCGTAACAGAAGTAGACAAATCTCTCTCAGGCTTATTGCATTAGCGAATAAGGTTAGAAAGTCCTGGGTAAAAAGATGATAGATTTGATTATCACATGATTCTGGGTTGCCATCTCAAACTAACGTCATTCAGTAGGTCATAGCAAGCTAATTCGAGTACAAAAAGTTGTTACTGTGTTGTCAAAATTAAATTTTAAAAATGCTAATTAAGACTACAACCAGACAATACTTCAAAAATATTGAGTAGGTGTTGCAGTGGAATAAGTTCTCTTCAATAGCATTCATTATTCTTTCATTGTCTTTTGTGAAGAGTAGTCCGGGTAAAAGGATTTGCAAGAATTTGTGCTGGTTTGAGGCTAATTGGAGTATTTTACTAAGAGAAATTAAATCCTTAGCTATGAGAAGAAAACAAAACAGTAACCTATGTCACTCATTCTTCTGCTGAGAAACACAACTAGTCAAAATGTAGATAAGGCACTCACTTCTCCCACACCTCTCAGTTAGTTCTCAGTTCTGCTCCTTTCTCTCTGGCGGTCTTTGATTGGTTCTGCTTTCACTCTAATCCGACCTAACTCTTTATTTCCTCTAACCATGTTTTTGTTTTTTTTTTTTTTTTTTGACATCTTACCTCAGATCTCTCCAGATTTATCATGTGAGATACACAGGGATTGATCTGGTTATTTCTGAAGGGAAGGAAATGAGGGGGAAGGGGTGGGAGGTTTGGGTCAGGAGCCTCCTGACAATCTGATTTTTGGGAGGGGTATTGTGTTTCTGTGTTACTTTTAACTTGTATATTTCTGTAAATATTTGTGTATATCGTTATATGCTTGTAAGTTGTGCTAAGCTGTAAATACAGCTTCACTCCTTAACTTCCAGCTGGCTGGGTCTAGTCTGGGTGATTTCTTTGGAGGGGGTGGGGCAGGTAACTCCCAGACCATCACAAACATATACAGAAGTTTAACATAATTAAGTATGTCATGAAGAAATAACAATCTAAATGGACACAAATTTCTGTGCCGTTAATATAGATGACCATGTTATATTAATGCCCAATTTTTTCATTTCTCTAGTTGTTACAGACCGCCGTGTACAGTTCGAACGAAACGCTGCGATGCTGGATTTTATTTTAGTGAAGAAGTGTGCCGCTGTGTACCCACATATTGGAAAAGACCACATATGAATTAGTGAAGAGAGCACTGCTTGCTATTTCGGGGTATATTTTCCCATTAGAAAAACAAAACAAACAGAAACTGTGCTGGCATTTGGAATTAAATGTTCACCAGAGACCCTGTGGGGCTTTCAGAGACAGACTCCTCATGCTTTCCTCAAGACGTGGAAAGCAAATGTAGAAAATAACTGGGGCTCACGTTTTGTAAAGAACTCGATAAGGACTTATTTTCTGCCAATGACCAAACAGCCTAGGTTCTCTTTCTTGTGATTTTTTTTTTTTTTTTTTAAGAGATAATGACTATATAATTTATTTCCACTAAAACTATTGTGCAGCATTTCTGTTTATAGCAGTAACAATTGTTAAAGCTCACTGTGATCAATATTTTTATATCATGCAAAGTATGTTTAAAATAAAATGGAAATTGTATTATATAAGGGTGAGAATGTTTAATCATCTGCCTGAAGGAAGGAACTACAATTCAACATTAACAGGATTCTTAAAAGGGGGAAAGGCAATTAAGAGAAAGCACTTTCATGAAAGGAAGATTACTGACATTTCTCATACTTATTGTATATGTTGTTTGAAATAGAAAGAGCTGTACATACTCTGTCATGGCTCAGTGATATTTCTGTCTCCAGAGCAAAACTAGCAAACTAATTAGAATTACTAACTAACTTAAACATTGGCGATCCTGTGCATTGCCCAAGGATAAGGACTGTATTTAAAGGATAGCAGCAGCTGTGCACATTCTAATATTTTCACTTTCTGTTATTTCTTCTTAGCATTCTGAAAAAATGATATAAAATATCTACTGAAGATTATTAGTAGGAAAGTGGGAATGCCAACTGTGCTTTTCATTTAATATTGCATGCTGCGTTGTAAAATTTACAAAGCTGAATAATTCAGGATGCTTCGATGCACTTTACTCTTTCATACAGTCAATCAGATATTTTGATCAACAATGTAGGTGTGTGCAAAGGAAAAAAAAAATATATATTCCAATGGGAACATGAAAGGACTCTGCCAGTCTGGTACAGATTGACATAATTTCTACGTTAGAAGTTGTCAGTTACTTATCTTTATTAAAATCAAACATCCTCAACTCTAAAAAGAGGTAAGATCTTTAATTTGCAAGACAAGAGCAGTGCGCATAGAACTATTAAAACAATCTAATTAAAATATATATGTGAAGTTGGAAGGAATTGTTAAATTATAGAAACTTTACTGGGTGCAGCAGTGAAACAAGCAAAGCTGTATGCAAGATTTTTGTGACAGGAATGGGAAGATGTTTAAAAATAACTTAAGATGTCCATGCTGGTTCTAAGCAGCTGTTCTTAGAGTTATTAGTGAAACAGTATTATTTCCAAAGATTATGGAGCTGCTTTTCTAGATTCTTGCCTATTTAGGTATAAGAGTTCATAAAACTGAGCAAAACCAATTTTTGATTACTCAGTCCTCACTGTGGGTTGAGACAGTATATCAAGTAGCCAGGATGAGAGGCAATTGAGAGTTCACACTTTCCATTGCATGTCTTGTGTCCTGAATGCTCTTCCTAAGAGGCCAGCTATTTGTTATCCAAACGGGATAAACAGGATGAAGTTTAGGCATACAAATGTTGAGGAGTATCTTTATTACTATTTTACCTCTGCAATGAAATGTACATAGAACTCTAGATGACAATTTAATTGTGATCTGCAACTTTAGCTAGTACAACAACTCACAGTTCCCATTGCTTGGATTAGTAAATCACGCAGATCATAAGTGTCTAAATTGGAAATGTCGGTGTAATAGCAAGAGGTTAACTGTCAAAACTTCATTCAGTGTTAGTAAAAATCCAGGCATCTATGTCTATGTGTCTGCTGCTTCAAGGAAGCCTAAATATCTTAAGAAGTCAATAAAAAGAAAACTTCAATGAAGACTCAAAACCGAACTGTAAGTGAAACACTTAAAAATAAACTTTTTAATTTCCGTCCAAAACCAATGCAGAAGAAAGGCAGTAGGGGAAGGACAAGTCAGATCTGAAACTGGGAATATAGCTAAGCAAGCCAGTATCTAACAGATAAAATATGTACTTGTGGTTAAAAAGGAGGCAGGCATAAGTGAAGACAAAGTGAAACTGCATTCCAACAAGTAATTCCGTATGGATTACTAAAAAAATGCATGCTGCAATACTGTGCTCACTTTACATGTCTAAACTGTCTGAAAGAAATTCATGAAAACAGAACTAATAAAACCAGATGGGGGAAAAAAAAAATATACAAGCAGTTCTGGTAAACAAGAAAATAGTGTGGTTTTTAAAACATGTCATGTACCATAACACAATAAATATCACAATTATTATCATTTATCTAAGCTACAGATTACCCATTCTGTGTGATAAAATGTGATTCTGTTTATCTCAGTGCTGTCATAAAATTATCCTTAAGTATTTTATCTGTGGAGAAATACAAAGTGGCAGCACAATCTGCATAGCAGGTCTTCTTTGCATCTATTATATAAAGTAGCTGATAGATTTACAGTCTTCAGTTTTGAAGTGTTATTTGATTACCCTTTTTGAATTTTAATTTCAAATCTTAATTTAGTGTTTTTAAATATAAAAATACAACTTAAAAATAATCTGAAAATATAGGTGCTAATTCTGTGTATAAATTATTCTACACTAACTGAATAAAGAGCTTTAATTGTAATTTGTCTAAAACACCTGTACCATCTACAAATAATACAAGGGTGGGAAGACAGAGCTCTTGTAATTGCAGTGAATCACATTTAATAGTAAACAGATTTACGATTTGGATGATGTGGTCTAAGGGTTGTGTACAGGGTTGGACTCCATGATTTTAAGGTCTTTTCCAACCAGGCAATTCTATGGTTTCATCAGGAATTTACAACAGTTTCTGTACACTTTCAATAACATGCTGTATGGAGACCTTAAATTAAACAGAGCAACTATTTGCTATCTGTATTAGCAGAAGATCATGCTATTGACACTATGACTGCTGTTAGTCTGCTGACATATTTGCTTAATTCATGTTCAGTAAATTGATAGTAAATCAGACCAGTGTGCAATCTAGCATATGTATCATGTTGTCTTGGAAGGCTTTGTGTTAGAGTTGCTTGCAGTGTTCTCACTTTCAGTTTTCAGATCTCAGTAACAACTCCAGATGCCTATTAGTTTTAACATCTGTCACTCTGATTTTCTGAAAGTACAGCTCACTATCACACTTATGCCAAAATCTGGGAATGAAGTCATTTATACAGCCAGTATAACCATCAGTAGGTTAGCCTGAGAAGTAGACTGTCTTCTTTTAAATATTGCTAAATCTATATTTAAGGAGATATCCATTAAAAGTTATTTAATTTATTAAAGATTCTTTAATTTTGCATTATTGTGAGGTACAAAAGGTTGCTTTCAAGTAGAAAAGTTAAAGGTGTTCAACTCAGAATTTTCAGAATTTTTTTGTGATTTAGTCAATGTGATAGCAGTTAATTTTAATGTTACTGGATTTTTACTTTATTGAAAAAAATTAGAATACTAGTTGATATTTTATTTAATAGAATCCTTTTTTCTTTTCCTATTTCAGACAAACTTTCTGAGAAAGAACCCAGGACAACTTTCTGTCTTGAGTGATGAAATAGATCAAATGGACCAGGTATATAATTTTTTTTTTAATTCAATAAATAAGAA
This sequence comes from Eubucco bourcierii, assembly GCA_013396675.1. Classification (NCBI taxonomy): domain Eukaryota; kingdom Metazoa; phylum Chordata; class Aves; order Piciformes; family Ramphastidae; genus Eubucco; species Eubucco bourcierii. Next base: position 260,466 of record VWZE01002694.1, on the reverse strand, counting down.
GGACTACTAAAGACTAATAAAATTAGTCCAGTTTAATGTAGGTTTGTAAGGGAGGATATTAATAGTATATTTTTAAAAATTAATATTGTTTATTAATTTTGATGTTCAGGATTCTCTTGCTACCCACCCAGTAATTTTTAATAATAATTAGTTTTTTTTGCAACGTTCATGGAAACATACAAAGGCATATCTGGATCTAGAACAAATAACTAGCAATAATACAACATTAAACTCAATTGAACTGCAAGAGAAGTTCTTGCGGTTAGTGTACTGCTTGCCCACTAGATGGACTCAGGAGGCTCCTTTCTGTTTCAGATAGAAGGCTAGGATTAAATTAGATTCAATTACAGAGTTTGCTAAAGATTTGCTGAAGAGGTTTTAAGTTTTTACTCACAAAACTAGCTCCTGACTTGTGGGGCTAACTACACCCTCAGACAGCACCCAAACACTTACAGGGAAATCTGTTGAAATCTTCTTAGCCGCTGATCTTCCCAGACTCTTAGCAGGGATGCTGGGAGAAAAGCAGACAATCTCTGACCTGATCCTGGTTCCTTCTGGCTCCAGACTCAGCTAGGAGGCTTGCAGAGAAGCAGGCAGGATGTCTTGCGGATGGGCTGTCTTGGCACAGCATCACGCTGGCTAGGCCTATCGCATGGAGGCATTTGGTGCCTATTCCCGGTAAACTCAAAGCAGTTTCCAGACAGACAAGCCCAAAGTATCAGGGCTTGTTACACAGCAGAGCTGGCTTACAGTTTAGCAGATATAATGCTGCAAAGCATGGCTGGATGCAGTGACACAGAACGCTGCCAGAAGCAGAGAGGACAGTAAGGCAGAAACAATGGTGTCAGCAGCAAACAATAAACAGCAAGCATGTTGTCACTACCTGTTCATTTCTTTTTATCAGTGTAGCCTAAGTCGAATGGGCCTTTGGACACTCAGAATTGCACTTTGCCGAGTTAACCATATTAGGTGAAGTCAGGGCTTGGCTTTACGTTTTAGGGCAGAACACAAACAGGTGTATAAAGACATGTGGGTACCCTGTAAACAAGTTTGGACAGACATGGTGGCACAGGCCCCTTTGTCTTCCTTCCTGCAGCTGCTTCTCCCAACAACAGAAGGAGGTAGAGCAGAAAAACATGGCTGGACAAGCCAGGACATGTGCAGACCCACTCAGGCCTTCCACAACAAGGTTTAAGGCTCCAGATTATACTAGAGTTCTTAGGTGCTCTGGATAGGTCAAAACATATTCATAGAATAACATATCTGGAGTAATTTTATTTATATTTTCATGTCCAAATGTTATAATGGATTCTGAACATGTAATGAAATCTAAACAAGGTCACTAAGAGGTCACTCAGTTTACAATAGCACAGTTGCTAGAATCTCAATTATTAATCTTTTTTTAAAAATGTATGTTTTATCTGTAGTGTGAAGCTGTGAATCAGGGGGGGCTTACTTCAACCTGACAATGCAGTAAATTCAGGTATTTCTCCTGGGCAAAGATACCTGATCTATTCCTGACAGACATTGACCTTTCAACTGAGCTCCATCAAACTTATTTTCTATGTTTATAATTTAGTCGTTGAACTCTTCTGCTTTGCCCCCTTTATTAAATTACTTCTGTTAGATTTCTGGGCCATATCTCAGTCTCCCCATAAGCATTTCTGTATTTCTGTTTTAGCCTTCCTCACCTATCACTGCTAACTCAAACCTCAGCATTTCCCTTATCTATCAAATCTCTCACTGAAAAAGGTATTACTTTTCTCTCTATATTTTAAATAGTTATGCAAACATGGGGATTAGTGTTTTAGATGTGTGGTGGTACTCTTAACTACACATGCTTGAAAGAACAAGTCTGAAACTTCACATTCCAAGTTTGCAGATCAATCTGTCCAAACAAGTAATAAAAAAAAATATATCCTAGAACCTCCCAAAGCAAATTTGCAAATTAAAAATAACAGATGCATAAATCACCCTAGCAGATTACACTTGAAACATAAAAGACAATTTACGATATCATCCCCTCTGTAAAATACAAGCTTAAATTCTGTGGGATGCTGGATATTGTCTCTGCAGTCTAACACTGCACCCTCAGCAATGTCCGGCACAGTACTTTGGAGTTAAACTCAGCCTTGTATATATTCACATCTCATTCACACTGTATGGAAAAAAAATCTAGGGCTCAAGGCCAGGTTAGAAGTCTTTTCAAACAAAAAGTCAGGGTCTGGTCTGTTTCAGAGGCATATTTACCTCTACGCTTTACATCAGTGTGAAGACAGATGAAATGTGATCACAGGATCCTTCCCAGGTGGGTAATGCCATTTTTTAAGACACATTCTTCTTCATTCTTCTTCATACAATGAATGTGCTTTCCACCAGCCTCTACCCTGTCAAGTAATTCGGATGCAGAAAGCTGATAAGTGACAGAACACTTTAGGCTCAATGTAGTATATGGGTTAACATCAAAGTCTATTGTTTCAATTACTCTGATCAGCTTTTAATAAAATTATTTAAGAAATACTTTAAAATACAGCAAATGACCTGTTACTGAAGCACTAAAACATCTTGAGCTTGTATTGCTTTCAGAAAAAAAAACAAACAAAAAAACACCAACAAATAAAACTGAACATGTTGCTTGGAACCTTATCTGGAATTAAATCCAAGTAAAATTAAAATAAGCCTAAACCAAGGAAGCAGTGAAAATTTTTCTGACCCTAGGTCAAATCAGTTACAGCAAGTAGGGGAAGATGTAGTACTGACATTTACTTTCACTTCAAAACTATGAAAATACATGCTTTGTGTAAAATAAAGCACCTATCAAAGGTTAATTTTTAAAAATAAGAGAGGGAGTATTCAAATACATATTATGTACATATTATTGTCATCTGTGGGGGAACTATAAAACTGAAAGCACTTTCATATATTTATTTACAGGAACAGGAAGTGCTAAGATGCTGTAATGTTGCTGCGAGTATATGTGTAAAAAGTATTATATTATATTATAGGTTACCCTTTAGAGAATCCAGGTGATAAAAATTCATCCATACATTCAGTACAGTACTGCATTACTCCAGTACATTACAAACATCCAGATTTTACATATCTTTAGTATTACAAGTCTTTAGCTATTGAAGACCTACCAGGTAACGTTTCCCTTAATTATTCGCCATTGTTCTTTAAAACATACAGGAAGTGTACCTTATATTCTTTACCTGCAGTTTATTTTGGAAAGTTCTTCTGAAATAACCTTTTTTTTTTTTTTCAGTGACTCTTAACAATAATATGCCAAAAGGCCCATAAATAACCAGACAACTCAATAAGACTTCACCTTTCACATCCCACAGTTGTGGTTCAGTTCATCACTCTACCACCAGCCAGGGTCCTGCAGAACTGTATATGTGGGGGTTCCTAAATCAGCTTACTCACCCCCAGTACTTTCAGGTTGGGCATGTGGCTGCCAGCATCAATGCTGCCAAGATCCTGGCTGCTTCTATCATATGTAAGCTTTTAGCTTATTTGAGGATCATCTTTATTAAGAGCTTCTCAAACTCCCAGGAAGAAAGAGCAATACTCTGGAAATCAAAAATGAAGAAATTACTAAATAAATTTAAAAATACTCTCTTGGCTTCTGAGACTAACATCAAGAAGATATTAGCTAAATGCAGGTTAAAGCCATTATGTCTGCAGGAGATAACTTACTGCGGATATCAATGATTGTTTCTTTTGGCTTAAATGGTATTATTCATTTTAATGGCATCACTGTAAGACTGTGATCAGTTCAGAGTAGCAGGGCCTGGTAAATGTCATCATGCACTCCTGTTCTTTACAGTTTGCTCTAACACAGTTGATTACTGGAGGGAAGAACTACATATCCTCATGAATATTGTACCTGAAAACCCTTTACATTTACGAGACAAGTAACTATTGCTGTTAGGGCTCTCCAGCTTCAGAAGACAGCATCCGTAACTTCAGGTATGTTTTTTGCACAAAACAAAGTGACAGATGTCTTCTAGAATTGTTGTTAGCTTTTCAAGAGAGTGGGCAACATCCCAAAGCTCAAAGCATGTCTAATGGAAAAGGACTGAAAAAATATGAGGAAACTAAACATCCTAACATTAATGAAGTGTTAATTAAGATTAAGTAAATTTGAAACAACTCCCACTGGCAGCAAAGCTGTTTTCTGTAGGGGTTAGGAAGTTTTAAAAGAGATAGTTTAGACCAAATTATGGTCTGTTAACTATGTTGTTCCTGCCATGGGAGTTTGCATATGGTAAAATGTCATACCAAAAACTAATTAAGTCCTACAAATACTGATGAATTAGCACTTAAAATTTTATTATCTGTCATGAAATATCTGTAGAGGAAAACCAAAGGACGTAAAAGGAAAACGTAAACAAGAGACTAGATCCACAATTGATTTTATAATTGCTGTGAGTGGTACCTAAATCCTCAGTTTAGACCCTAAAAATCCTCTTTCATTTATCCTAAATTCATAGGAGGCAACTTTGGAAAACAAGTTTCTCTAGCTTCTGCAAATGCCTATAGTGCAGCATAACTATATGCCTAAACTCCATCAAGATACACACACTATTTACCCTGTGAAGTGAAATCCAGGAGATACTCAGAATGTGCTAAAAACATCTTTATGCCCAAAACACACGAAGAAGGTTCTGTCACTCCCATCTGTTTGAGTGGTTACACTTTGTTTGAAGTAAGTAAATGAAATTCAGATAAGCAGTGGAGACTATAATAGTCCAAATTATTGTTGATTTTAAAATATGAGATCTGGATTCAAGTACTGTTGAACTGACTATCATGTTCTTGTAACATGCCAGGAGATGTCAGAGGAGGGAGTGAACTGTCCTGGCTATTATCACTTGCTGTTAGCTTGTAGTTCTGGAGACTTGACAAGTATGGGAATAAATCTTCTCCTTCTCTAGTTCATGTGACTAATCCCATCTCTCACATTTGCCTTGCTTTTCTTATGTAAGATAGAACATGTTTCATTTTCTTTGACTGAGAAGATCTTGTGAGTTGCAATTGTTCTACCTCCACATCTTTTTGTATTTTTTGTAGTAGTTTCATTAGTTTGTAGGATAAGCTGGCACAATTAGAACTTGTTTGTGCTTAAATTTCCATCTGCTTTGTTCAGCCTTGCCTACTGTGCTCCTGATTCTTTTAGAGTGTTTCTTGGTTTACAATACTGTTGATAAGATTGTTAAGTACTTTATAGACGTCATTGAAAACTGTAAATTTCCATTTCCTGAGTTCTCATCTTCATGTTTAGTCAGGTATAACTACTGAAAGAGTTCAGAAAAGGAAAACCTCTTGGAAAAAAATAGAGCCTCTTTACTTAAACTTCAGTGCTTTAAAAGATTTTAATAAAGCTGTAGTAATTTCTTTTATGCCAGTAATAAAAGTCCAGGGTTTTTTTTCCTTCAAAGTATCCAGGAGGCAAAACACTGAATTATCTTTATACACATGATTAGTCTTCTCAAGCATTCACCCCCAAGATTGTTGTAACTTTGTAGTATAAACTTGTGGCAAAATTCGGGGTGAGTTCCATTTTGACATTAGTATAGAAACACATACTTGTCTTTGGTTGATTGTGATAACCACCCTGTGAATCCTCCTTGTAATTGCACTTCATGCTGTAAAACTGCTGCCAGCCAGTGCAAAACTCAGAGATACAGCTGCCATTTTCTTGACATTTTGGCCAGTTTGCAAGGTGAGCAATGTATGAACCACAAAGGTTACAGAAGAAGCTTTCTTGAAATAATATTCGAAGGGATTTAGATGTGCTCATACAAAGAAAGAACATGCTTCATTTTAGTGCTCAGTGTGCTGGAATGAAACACACATCCATGGTACTTATCAGTAATAACCATGGAACAGAGACTAAGGCATTCTGGTAGAATGTTTTGAGGTGATGGAAGTTGAACTCATTTTCCCAGATGTGAAAAAATAGTTGAAAATCCGTCTTAGTCTTTTTCACTTTTCACCACACAATTTGGATACTAAAGAAAGTATAAGATTCTCAGGGAAGGGGGCAGAACTGGAGTCACAAGAGCTAGCAATCCATGGAGTGAGCCTCAAAAAAGCTTAACCTGAGTATGTGTAAGATACAGCAGATCTACACGTGGTGTGTGAATCTATTTTAATCCTCAGTTTCATTGTTTCTGATGCTATCTGATTCTAAGCTATCTGATAAATGCTTATCTTGCAGTAAAAATCAGTCATTGCAGCAATCAGATAACATTCTGCTTGCCTATCTTCAAAATCCACATGTGCATTTAATACTTAGTATTGACATGTCCAGGTTTATCTTAGCTGAAATAAAGAAAACTGTAATTGTCTTTCAAAGTCAAAAGCGGTATTCTGGAACTGATAAGAGCCAATCCATTCTACCTCTAAAGCCTTGAAAGTATGGGGGTCTTTTCCTCCCTTGGAGAATATTAATTTTTGCTTATTTATTACTTGTGTTTCATACATTTTATTTTGTTTTCACACCCAGGAAAACAATCACTGACTTAAACTGCAGTCTACTGAGTAGAAGACATTTTAATAACCAAATGGATCCTCCTATCTACAGAAACACACGTATGTGAGAAGAACAAATATGTCCCTAATGCACTGTAAAAAACTCATACTGCAATAGCATTTCTTTTTTGTTAGAGTTCTGCTAAGTCCTGTTGTGTTTACAGATTATGACAGATATTTTGCCTTTCTAACTGAGACCCAGCATCCTGGTGACAAAATGTCTAAAAAGCAATGTTAAGTGTGTTCTCTAGAGACGCTTAACTACAAATAACTACAAATAGAAAACGCTGCAAGGATTTAATATAACCCCATCAAATCATGGTTCCCTGTATTTCATAGATTTTCCACAAATGAAAAAAAGGTTATTTAAGGACATGCAATGAAAAACAAAACCAATAAAAATGGCTCTTTTTTGCTCTTGCATAAGCATTTTCAGGGCAACATTAGTCTATTTGCTAAACAGTCCATAAAACGCAGACTAATTCCCATGACAAAATACAAACAAGACATATCCTCTGCTTCACTGCAAGCTTGGATGAGATTTTAAAATGCTTGAAGTGCTGCACAACCAGGTGTTTAGACTTGGTGTTCAGCCACTAGTAAGGCGGTCTCACTACGTATCTTACATAGCTCATACATAATATGCTGTTTGTATGTAGTCTTATCCCATACAACACTAGCAATACAGCCTGTGGTCAACTTTTTTTGATCCATTTCTGTCCTTTTCCCACAGCTGTTCTTTCAGTGAGGAACACCAGTATCATCACGAGAGTCTAGCAATTTTCTCCTTGCTGGCTCAGTTAAGTTCATGCATCCTTCCATATGTAATCTCAAAACCCCACATCTATACACATCCTATTAAGAAATTAAGTTCTTCCTTTATTACAAAACTTTACAGATAGTTTACCCTCAATACCTAACTCCAGCCAGTGTTGTGTCACCCAGCCTCATCTACTTCTGTTTTCCGTAGCAGTAAGCTGTAATGAAAGTCTGAATGTGGCATCCCATAGTTCCCTAACAAAGCAGCACAGTCGCAAAATTTAGCTCGGTGATTAAGAACATCAGATATTTGTATTTGCAGGACTGATACTTAGCAACTCCTCTAATGAGACTCACCTTCTCTTTGAAATGCTGTGATCATGAAAATATCATTCTTCAGACTACTTTACATAGTAGCCCCCGAGCTGGGGGCTGATGTTGCTGGGTTGGAGGGCAGAAGGGCTCTGCAGCGGGACCTCGACCGCCTGCACAGATGGGCAGAGTCCAAGAGGATGGCATTCAACAAATCAAGTGCCAGGTGCTGCACTTTGGCCACAACAACCCCATGCAGAGCTACAGCCTGGGGTGGGAGTGGCTGGAGAGCAGCCAAACAGAAAGGGATCTGGGGGTGCTGATTATTGACACCTGCCTGAACATGAGCCAGCAGTGTGCCCAGGTGGCCAAGAAGGCCAATGGCATCCTGGCCTCCATCAGCAATAGTGTGGCCAGCAGGAGGAGGGAGGTCATTCTCCCCCTGTACTCTGCACTGCTTAGGCCACACCTTGAGTCCTGTGTCCAGTTCTGGGCCCCTCAATTGAAGAAGGACATTGAGGTGCTTGAGCATGTCCAGAGAAGGGCAACAAGGCTGGTGAGAGGCCTCGAACANGACACAGTCTCAAGCTGTGCCAGGGGAAGTTTAGGCTGGAGGTGAGGAGAAAGTTCTTCATTAAGAGAGTCATTGACTGCTGGAATGGGCTGCCCAGGGAGGTGGTGGAGTCACCGTCCCTGGAGGTGTTCAAGGCAGGTTTGGACGTGGCACTTGGTGCCATGGTCTAGTCTTGAGGTCTGTGGTAATGGGTTGGACTTGATGAGCTTTGAGGTCTCTTCCAACCCTGGTGATACTGTGTGATACTGTGATATAACTTCTCCCACTCTGAATTAAGTATTGAGCAAGAGAAATCAAACTCAAGTCTGGTCTCTCAGTAGAGATTTTCTAAATTCACGCAGGTGGATGAGAAAAATGCTGTGCTGGGTGTAGTTTTACCTTTCTAATTGTTAGTTACAATTGAAGACTGAAAGTTACGCCATTGGGCATGAAAGTCTCATTAAAATGGTTGAATTGTCATGATTTTATAGGACATAGATAGACTGAGAAATTAATAACTAGTTTGAGTTCTTTTCAGCAGTCTGTGCAAATATTCCTGAGCTCATTTGCTTCCCAAGTACAAACTTGTATAGTAGTTGCTTATACAGGATATAATTCCAGCTGTCTTTCCACACAACGTGGTAAAACTGTAAACTGTACAACTGGTGGATGAAAACAGGAAATGTGATTACTTTGGATCAAAGCCCTCATCACTTTTGCTGTGGTAGGAACGTAGCAAAGTTACGTGATGTTATACTCTGCTCGTCAGTGCAACATTTGTACAGCAGTCAAGTGAGCACTTATTCCCAAGCCAATGACTCTGCCAACAGCATTTTTTTAACATTTGACTAAGAAAGGCTATGTCTTAATTTTTCACATCCATGAATCACACACCCAAATCTTCACATCTCAAAAAGCCATAACTCACTGCATTCTCAAATGTGCTGAGATAAGCCAAGCCCCAGAAAGCAATGCAGAAGCAGGAGAGAACAACTGCTTCTCCTGTGCCCCAGGGCGACAGGTCCAGAACAGTACCAAAGGAGACTTCAGCCTTGTGCAGGTGTCATTCAGAGGGATCTTGACAACCTAAAGGACAAAGTTTGACTGAAGCCTCATAAAGTGCAGTTCAGAACCCCACACCTTGGACAGAGTAACCTCACACAATCCTACAGACTGACAGACAGCCTGAAAAAAACTGCTTTGTACAAGCTGTATACTGAAGATCCAGGTGACCAGAAAGTTGAGCATGATCCAGAAAAGTGTACTTGCAGCAAGAAGGAAGGCTGAGTGAAGAGATTTGCAGGTAATAGGCAGAAGTAAAATGGAAGAGATTTTTTTCCAGTTCAACAACAGCCTGAGCAAAACTGGAGGAAATCGGTGGCAAGCTACTGAGATGGTTGTGGTACACAAAGCAGAGAAGTTAAAACTGAGAGAACCAGGCTTGTTCTGCCCAAAAGAAAGACTAAGGACCTGCTGCCTGTTGGGTGATTGTAGAGATTGCAGATTGCAGCTATTTCTCACTATTTTCTACACCAAGCATATCTGACACTTCAAGGCTCCCAGGTATTAATGTGAGGCATACAGGTGATCAGGATTCACTTGGACATCTAAAATGCCACTAGATATAATCTATCTATCAGTCATCACCTGGATTTAACCCTCAGCTTTTACTTGCTTACTTACCTATTTTCATTAGTTTAGTTTCTTTTTAAAAGAACATTTTAGTTTGCAGTACTTTATTCTTCAGTTACATTTCTTAGATAATTTAGCTTTCACTAAAGTTTTACTACATTCTTACTCTAAAGTGGTTTCAGTAAGTAGTTTTAATATTGTTTCATCTCCATAGTACTTGCTGCTTCCAAGTTGTTAAGCAGTCTAAGTGACCACATTAGTGATTTTAAGCAGTCTAAGTGACCACATTAGTGATTTTATGCATATATAAACACCCATTTGTGAGAAATTCTTATTCTAAGAATATTTTTACACAACTTTTCATATTGACAGCCTTCTCTGCAACTGACTAACCCCATGACTAAGAACATTTCAATTAATTCCATCATTGTTTCTAGCTCCTTTTACACCTGAGAAGGCATTTGATCTCATACAATATGCAGCACCTACTGTTGTTCTAAAAATTGCCTCTATTGGCTTTTCTGTGTGAATGGTTTCTGAAAATTATGATAGTTGAATTTATAGTCAAGTCAGTCATTCTGAGAAAGCTCATAAAATCCCCAGAGACTTGCAAAGAACAATCAATCCCTGCATCAGGAAGCAAAAAGGAAGTGCCAACCCAGTGGAAATTTATTTATTACACATTTGAAGTCTGCTGAAATAACAAAAGCCTGGACTTAACAGTCAAACAGGTCGTATAGAAATGCAGTGGAGTTAAGTCTTATTTTCAATGAGGAACTGTATTAACCTGTTGAAAATCTTTGGGGGTTTTTTTGGTTTGTTTTTTTTTTTTACATCTCTCCTAGAAAAGTCAAAAAGTAAATGTGATCATATAAATTATATTAGGCATTGGTGAGAAACTTTCCTTGAACCATATCCTTGCAGGAAATTGGCTAAATGTAGCCCCTTGGCGCCAAGGAGGTCAGGAGCTCTGCGTCACTGCTAATTCATTTTTTGTGACCTCATTGTGTTGGGAAATCCTGATTCCCAGTGCTGAAGTGTGAAACAGGACTTCAGACTCTGTGGAAAGGTGCATCTGATATGCCAACATGAATGAAATTTCATGTCTTTGACCTGTAAGGAGTGTATGAACACAGAAAATGTCCCATTCATTGGTAGTTATTTTCTTTTGCAAAAGTTACAGACTATTTTTTCTTCTGGAATTAACATTTGGATGGATGAAAATACCTGATACAATACGATTTTCTCTTTTTATTCTCTTTAAATATACAACCCATATCCTTAAAGCAAAAGTAACCTATAACCACAATTCAAGAATTTGTCAGCAGAAGACATGTAGTCAGAGAATCATAGAATGGTAAGGCTGGAAGGGACCTCAAGGATCATCTAGTTCCAACCCCCTGCCATAGGCAGGGACACCTCCCACTAGTACAGCTCACTCAAGGCCTCATCCAATCTGGCCTTGAACACCTCCAGGGAGGGAGCAGCCACAACCTCCCTGGGCAACCTGTGCCAGTGCCTCACCACCCTCACTGTAGTCAAATAAAAGCTAATTCAAATTTACAGGCAAACTACAAAAATAATCTAATGCAAGTGTGATCACAATAGAGACCAAACCCACCTACCCAACAGGTTTAACCTTCAAACCATAACTCCTGCCAAATGAAAAATTAACCTTGAATGTTAGTCTTCAGATGTTGAAAAACATACAGATAAAGATATCCCACCAATTAAACATAGCTGTTAAAAATGTGCAAATGCTGTTCATTAGATAACTTAGTAGAACAGAAAATGCGACAAAGAGATTATGGTAAAATATTCTCAAAGAAAAAACTTTATAGTACTTAACAGCCTGCATCTGTGAATGGGCAGGCAGCAGCAGTCTCTATTAGCACTGACTTTTGAGTGTACCAGGCTTTAGGTTTTATAGCATATGTTGCAGCTGTGTTTGATAAGATCAGGGATAATTTTGGAACATTTTGTCTCAGGGACAAAAGCTAATGCTCTTTTTACCCAGTATGCTACTATCATGTGTCTGTAGACACAGACAATTCAGAACATAGAATCATAGAATGGTAAGGTTGGAAGGGACCTCAAGGATCATCTAGTTCCAACCCCCTGCCATAGGCAGGGACACCTCCCACTAGTACAGGTTACTCAAGGCCTCATCCAGTCTGGCCTTGAACACCTCGTGGTAAAACATCTTTAAAGAATTTCAACTCTTTGCACGCCTTCCTTGAAGAGTCCTACCAGCTCCTCCACTGCTTCACCTGCTCCACGTGCCAGTGTTCTTTGTTTTGTGCTGAACTGCTTCTAAACCAAGCTCATCTTCCTCCATAAAAGGGACTAAGAAGGTCATGCCATAGATAGGCATTAAATGAGTCATGAGAGCCAGCTTTTTTCTGTGTAGGCACTGCAGGTGGCGAGCTTTGGAGAGTCACATCTGAAATGGCATACCAGGCATACTCCTGCAACCACTGCCATCCACAAAGCAGTGTCCTGAAGGGACTCTTGCAGAATTTAGGAGAAAAGTTGGTTTAAGCAGCAAAATATTCAAAGAAAGTGCAAGGTATTTTGCTGGTGCTGAAATGCTGTGGCAGGGAATGCAGTAGGACACACAGAAGTTCTTGAAGTTAGGACACATGAACGAGCATCAATGGGAAGGGTTAATCCTCTCAAGGTTATATTCAGCGTCCGAGTTACTTGAACAGCTTTAGTTAAGGAGATAGGAAATACCTAACTCTATTATCAAAATTAGAAGCTGTCTTTGTTTAGGAATTTTTTATGAGCTTAAATTCTACTTCACTCTGGTTTTCTACCTCTTTTTCCCTTTTACTCCTCATGCCATTTTTTAGAGTTGCTAGCAGACCTGAAATGCCAAAACTCTTGAAACTCCCTATCCATTCCCAATCATAATCCATTTGTAGTATGGTTCGTTCTGAACTTCGTTGCCATCATTAAGGAGGTGATTTCCACTACTGGGTATTTATAGCCATTAGCATCTGGCTTTTGCAAGTATTTTGTATCACTATTTAAAAATGAATCAACACTACTCTTGTCTGGGGCCAAAAGAGGTTCCTTTGTGCAAACAGATCTTGTTCTCTTATTTCTATATCTAACGAATCTTTTTGTTTGCTTGTTTTAATTTGCTTGTAAAGGTCCCTTCAGCTTCACTTCTGGCAATTCCAATCTCTTCCTACTTTCTCTGACCTACAAGATACAGCTCTTTCATGCTGTCTTTAAGGTGAGAGGAAGAAAGTTCATCTGCATAAGCCTGGAGGCCTTCCCTACAAAGGTAACATTTTGGGGTTTGGGGTTTGTTGTGGTATTTTGACTTGCAGTTGTTTTCTTCATTCAAGACCCTGCCCTATTTAGTTCAGGGCAATTAAAACGACTTGATAAACAAAATTCTCTTCAAATGCCATTCTGCTTTTTTCATACTTTTATTTTCTACCACTGTTTTTTATTGCTGATTTTAGCATCTGGAAGTATTTTCCAAGAATTAGTAATTCTTACTGTTTCACGTTATATATTGAATACGTATGTACATATGTATTGGCCTTTGTCACTCAGACCCAAACAATATTTTATAAACATGAGCATTATTAGACACTGAAGAAACAACAAAAGCACACACATCTTGCAAGGGGCATCTAAGAATGCATCAGTTATGCAATGCAGCTCTCTACAAATCCAGGGTATGTTTTGTTTGGAACTGTTGGAGCGGGTCCAGAGGAGGGCCACAAAGATGATCAGAGGGCTGGAGCAGCTCTGCTATGAGGGCAGGCTGAGAGAGTTGGGGCTCTTCAGCCTGGAGAAGAGAAGGCTTTGAGGAGATCTTATAGTAGCCTTCCAGCATCTGAAGGGGGCCTACAGGAAGGCTGGGGAGGGGCTATTTACGAGGTCTTGCAGTGACAGGACAAGGGGCAATGGGTTTAAACTGGCAGAGGGGAGATTTAGACTGGATGTTAGGAGGAAGTTCTTTCCAGTGAGGCACTGGCACAGGTTGCCCAGGGAGGTTGTGGCTGCTCCCTTCCTGGAGGTGTTCAAGGCCAGGTTGGACAAGGCCTTGAGTGACCTGTACAAGTGGGTTGGAACTAGATGATCCTTGAGGTCCAACCTTACCATTCTGTGATTCTATGATCCCCCAGACTTAGAGGAAAATGTTTATTCTCCTTTAAGTAGTATATACAATTTGAAACCCAAGCATAATATCTCTCCTTGAGTTAATGACTACACTCAAGGGCTGCCACACACGCGTACGATAGGTCAGACAAAACGCACATTAGGTGTTGTCCCGCATCTCAAGGCTGTTATCTGACGTGTCAACATTACAGTTTTTCTGTTTATTAGTCCCTGGAGTTGCACTAATTTTGACAGCTGCTAGACTTGTTTTCCTGCATTTTAACTGCTCAAAGGCAATTATCGTAAAGGGGGAAATGCCACTTTGCTTCATAAGGGAAAAAGGCTTTGCACAAGTGTTTTAAAACATGAAAGCAAAGTGATTGTTAACATTTTACGGTTTGTTTGGGTTTTTCTTTCAATTCAAAGCAAGGCAAAGTATCCAAGCAGTGATCTTTGTCCCTCTTCTTCCTCTCCCGCCCACCTCAACATTTAGAAGGTAACTACCTAAGCACTGACCTTTAAAATTACATATTGTGACAGCTGTTAAATTGGAAGGATAAGATAATAAATATTTGCTTAATTAAATATCTTCTGAAGACAACTATAGAATCAAATCACTAAGGTAAATATTTAAACAAATCTTTTCTGAGGCAATCTCTTACCCTTGAAATTTAATTTATATTTAAATTGAATAGAAGTATATTTTTACAGGGGAATTATGAGCTAGATTTTGTGCTGCTGCTTCTCCAAATTCTGTGTCGTCTTGGCTTTTCCATACACCTCATACATACTATGTGATAGTTGTTGGAAAAGGCCCAAGAAGAATATAAAAGTCTCAGCAAGTTTCACTTGTTTTCACAAGTGAAAAAAAGAAAGTGAGAAGAGCTGGGAGAAAGGATGCTGTCAGTGCAGTAAAAAGGAACAGTATGTTTAGCCAAGAAGGCTTGCACTATGCATTTCAAACAAGGAACTGAGAAGTCACTTATCTGTCTGGATGAAGCACCATCCTTTCAGATAAAGCAGCAAATAGGGAATATGGTCTAAGAATGCAGCTAATGAAGTTAAGCATCAAAAATAAGATCATAAGCAAAGCTTTAGACTGTCTGACACCAATTGCTTTCAGGAAAAGGATTGTTTTCAGTTATTATCTAGAAACAAGTTTTACAGGCCAGAATCTAAAGATTTGATTGGTAATAAATTAATTATTTTTCCCATGTCAAGTTCCCTTTCTTGGCTTGTAGCAATCTGTTCTTCAGGAGTCAAAGAAAATCTCAAAAAGCTATTCAGAGGGGAGAAATTAAACAGGAAAAATCTCTCAAATCCTTCCTTGTATGTGTTCTGCTGAGTAACAATGGCGAGAGCTTCATCAGCACTGTTAAAGACAATAAATTTAAAGCTTCCCTCGCTCCTGCTTTTTGTGGAAGCCATATCAAGCAAGACTGCCACGTATTTCAGTCTGTGTCAGGGAGAGAAAAAACACCTATAGCCATGTGGATCTCGGAGGGGAAATGCTGTGCTTGGTACACAGTGGAGCATTTTCTGATCTGTTATAGATAGAAAAATTTTTGTTGGGGAGAGGGTTTTTTGCTGTGTCTTGTTTGTAGGATTCTTTCTTTCCCAGTAAAGCTTCTCTACTGGGAAACAAAGGAGTTACAAAAAAAATACCAAATCCAAAGGTTGTAAGTGGCATTAGTGATTACACACAGACAGATGATACCTGCTGGTCAATCCTGACAAAAGCTTATGAATTTTGTATATTTATTCAATCAAAGATACTTTTCAAAGCTTACTTAAATTATTTCACCTACCAACTAAATTGTTTTCAGTTATGTACAGAAACAATGTGATGACATCAAGGCAGTGTTGCTAAACAGAAATGTGGACAAGTTACCTGCAGGTGACGTAGCTTTATGCCAACAGCATAATGAGGCTAGCAGAAGCAGTGACCTCCTACATCTGATGCAGTTGTCTAGGCATATTTCTTAGCCCATGGCTGACTTCCGTCAAAATGAAACCTCAAGACAAATATTTCATTTTATTTCACTCTTAGTGAGACTCGTAGGCAAATGGGCTAGAATTGCCCTCTTCACCTCTATGACTTTATGAAGAAGTAATTCTGTGTACTCTTTTGCAAAATGCTGTTATTTTTAGTTCATGCCTTTATCTAATGCAATACCCTTGCAAAACCCTCAATACCACCATAAGGGTTCCTGATGTACTGTCATCTTGTGGCAGAACTGAAGGCACAGTCAAAAAACGACTTAGTGGCTCTTTTAAAAGGCTCTTCAAAACCTCCCATAAAGGCATTTCCTTCTATTGTCTGTTGAAAGTTGTGTCAAATATCCATTGTTCTTCAGGGGCTGGGCAACATAATTTTCACATGTGCCCAAATTTGAGTGTTACCTTCCATTTCCAGTGACATTGAGATTCTGAAGTGATCAAATACGTAACCTTCAGAACTGGAAGTTAAGCACTCCTATGACTTTGAAAGTGTTTTTATGGAGTGTTACATGACTACAGGCTATAAGCCTGTGCTGAAAAAAAAAAGAGCTGTTTTCCAAGGTCAGCCACCCAGTGCAGCATTTTAGTAGGCCCAGGTCATTTTTCCCAGCTCCATAGTACAGTTCCCTATTTTTCACAATAAATACTTCATCACTTCCTTCCTCCTATATTGAGCTAGACCAACATATTTGGAAGTTTGCATCTCCACATACTCTTTAATTAAGAAAATCTGTTTCAGCTCCAGTGCATGTACTTGAGGATCACAGTTGCATTATAATTTTTATGAAGAATATCAAGTTGTTCAAAAGAATCAAGGAGTCACTTAAATCAATAACTGTGTGTAGGTTGGTTGGGCTCCTGAGGGCTACAGCTTGGTTTTAATGAATCAAGGATGCTTTCTCTTCAAGTGATAAGTGAGATTTAGAGAAGAGTTAATTACTCCACCAATTGTGCATGTAATTAAAATCTCTCAAGCAACATGTGCACATTTTTCTGTGACTTGGACTGGAACTGTCTTTATTATTGCAAACCAAAGAAATTCATGAAACTGTGAAGAACAGTCAGGAGAATCTGAAGTCAAGCAAAGCTCCTGTATTACTTCTTTTTTTCAGGTCTTAACAGAGTTTCTCCCCTCTTTGTCTCTCTTCTTTCTGCTCAGAGGAATGTGTACCTGCTACATTATAGTACCTATTTTGTATCACTGGGAAAGAACTTGAATTTAGCTATTTTTCAGCTAGGAACCTAAGAGTAGATGTGTGTTGTTTCTTGAAATAACCAGTTATTTTATTGTTTAGTCCTTGAAAGTACTTGTTTAATATCTGATTATAGATTTACTTTGCATGCATCAATCATAATGCCATTCTGCATGGAACTGCTTATGCACCTGAAGCAGTGTATAGCATTATATTATACACATAGATGTTGATCCACCACATAAGATACCTCTTTTTGCTTTGTCAGACTTCACCTTACTCTTTTTTGTGAAACAAGAGTACATATTTCTCATATTCAGCACTATGGCCATCTAAAGGATTTTAAAACCAAAACCAGCAAAACAAAAACAAAACACAGAAGGGCTTGGCTGCTTACTGTTGTATCTGTTCCCATGAAGAAATATCTAAAACTCAACCTCAAATACTTTTTTTATTATCTGCAACAAAATCATGCCAGGGATACCTTTCAAAATGTCTTTAAGTTGTGTTGTTCCTGCTAGGCACTGATTTTATGGTTAGCTTGAAGTCTGTCATTCTCTCTGACATATGTTGCACTTCAGTAACACTGTAGTTTAATTTTACAATCCAGTGTTCACAATGGACTCCATGAACTGTTGACAGCACAATATTCACAACACCTGAGAATATCTATCAATTTTCTTCTCCATTTTAATATGTTGAGGCTTTTCTTCTATATACAAGAGCAAAATAAATCCAGTTATATCCCACTATATTTAACTGGAAGTCTGCAGTTATAAAATCTCATGTGTAAGATGACAGACTATATGTATTATGCAATTTGAAGCCAACAGCTTTCTGTATTATCAGCTCTGATATTTCTGTGTTAAAGAAAGAAAAAAATATTCCTTTCAAGCAGTTTTTTCCACATGCAACCCGGCTTTCCCTTCCCCATTTTATTTTCTTTTTTTTCTTTTTTCTGTTTCAGAATTCTGGATCCCCCAGCACAGGAAGGACATGGAACTGTTGGAGCAGGTCCAGAGGAGGGCCACAAAGATGATCAGAGGACTGCAACAACTCTCCTATGAGGGCAGGCTACAAGAGTTGGGGCTCTTCAGCCCAGAGAAGAGAAGGCTTCCAGGAGACCTTAGAGTAGCCTTCCAGTATCTGAAGGGGGCCTACAGAAAGGCTGGGGAGGGACTATTTACAAGGTCTTGCAACGACAGGACAAGGGGCAATGGGCTTAAACTGGCAGAGGGGAGATTTAGACTGGATGTTAGGAGGAAGTTCTTTCCAGTGAGGGTGGTGAGGCACTGGAACAGGTTGCCCAGGGAGGTTGTAGCTGCTCCCTCCCTGGAGGTGTTCAAGGCCAGGTTGGACGAGGCCTTGAGTAACCTGTACTAGTGGGAGGTGTCCCTGCCTATGGCAGGGGATTTGGAACTAGATGATCCTTGAGGTCCCTTCCAACCTTACCATTCTATGATTCTATGTTTTTTCTTTCTTTTTTTCTTTTTTCTTTTTTTCTGTTTTCTTTCTTCTTTTTCTTTGTTCTTTATTCTTTCTTCTTTTTTCTTTTTATTAAAAAACCTGAAAGTTCTTCCGTATTTCTTCATGGAACTGTGTCTTCCAAAAATATGTTTGCATTTTCCAAACCTAGTTTGCAGAAAAAGATTATCTGGCAATCTGCAATTATATAATTCTCTTTACATTTCCCAGCAGGCCTTAAGTTTTGCATCTACCTACTTTATTCCACCAACCTCATAATTTGTCTAATTTAAGTGTACAACTTTTCCTTCTGTCACGTGCTTCTGAAATATTTTCTTCTGTTTTTAAAAACCAGTCTTATCCCTAATCCTGTATACTTTATGGCTTCAAGTCATTGCTATCTGCCAGTATGCTATATATTACTTTTATCCCTTTATTCAAGACATTAAATAATATCAAGTAGTATTGGATTTGAGATATTGAAGGATATCATTCAATATATCCCTATTGCAGTAGTGAAATATTTCATCTCATAATTCCATTAAATCCAAGTGTGGATTTATTTTTTATTACTATTTTATTTGCTCCTAGCTGCATATTTTTAAAGGAATAATACTCATCCTAGTGGTAAATCCAAGACAACACTGATTCTGAAGACAAATACTACAAATAAATATGCCTGCTATTAATAATTAATTTATTATTTCTTTGCATATTAAGATGTAATTTCTGTTATGTACCCTGATAGAATAAATGGTTATGAAAATTTGAAGAGTCACTAAGATATTCTGTGATGATTTCGTATCTTGTAAAAGCAAATTGCTTTTATTTCTGACATCCAGATTACGGGTTCATCGTGTTTTGGTACTCAGTTAAAGCTATCTCAAAATAATTATCCAAGAACAAAGAAGTTCCAAAAATCTGTTCACACATACAGAAGTAATTTTAAAGTTTTAAAACAGACCGTTAAAGGACCAGACTCATCTAAATCGCTCCACTCACAACAGAAAAGGTTGCATACATTTATTTGACAATTTTGACCTAATATGACTGCTAGATTTTTTTTTTTTTTTTAATTATTATTCCACCCTATTTTCCTACCTCAAAGAGGCTAGTTTTCCTAGAAGGAAATCAAATAAGATAGGGAATATCCTGCAAGTAATGCAGGTGTACTTTCAATTTCACTTTATTTTTTCCTTAATCAATACAAAGTTTCAGTTCACTGAATACAAATGAAAAATAAAAAAATTAGTCTGGAGTACATAAGTTATGTATTTTCTATGATGCAATGCCATCATAGAAAGGCAAGGGACAAGGGAAAGGCAGCTGATGTCATCTACCTGGACCTGAGTAAAGCATTTGACTCTGTGCCACATGACATCCTGGTCACCAAACTGGAAAAGCATGGACTTGATGGATGGACCACTCGCTGGATAAGGAATTGGCTGGATGGTCGAACCCAGAGAGTGGCGATCAACGGCACAATGTCCACCTGGAGACCAGTGACAAGTGGTGTCCCTCAGGGGTCAGTGCTGGGACCAGTGCTGTTTAACATCTTCGTCAGTGACATGGACAGAGGAATGGAGTGCACCCTCAGCAAGTTTGCAGATGACACCAAGCTGTGTGGCACAGTCGACTTGCTAGAGGGCAGGGATGCCATCCAGAGGGACCTGGACAGGCTGGAGAGGTGGGCCCAGGCCAACCTGATGAAATTCAATAAGGCCAAGTGTAAGGTCCTGCACCTGGGTAGGCACAATCCCAAGCACAAATACAGGCTGGGTGGTGAATGGCTGGAGAGCAGCCCTGAGGAAAAGGACCTTGGAGTCTGGGTTGATGAAAAGCTCAACATGAGCCTGCAGTGTGCACATGCAGCCCAGACAGCCAACCGAGTCCTAGGCTGCATCAAGAGAAGCGTGGCCAGCAGGGCAAGGGAGGTGATTCTGCCCCTTTACTCTGCTCTCGTCAGACCCCACCTGGAGTACTGTGTGCAGTTCTGGAACCCTCAGCACAGGAAGGACATGGAAGTGTTGGAGCGGGTCCAGAGGAGGGCCACAAAGATGATCAGAGGGCTGGAGCAGCTCTCCTGTGAGGACAGGCTGAGGGAGTTGGGGCTCTTCAGCCTGGAGAAGAGAAGGCTTCGAGGGGACCTGATAGTAGCCTTCCAGTATCTGAAGGGGGCCTACAGGAAGGCTGGGGAAGGATTCTTTACAAGGTCCTGCAATGACAGGACAAGGGGCAATGGGCTTAAACTGGCAGAGGGGAGATTTAGACTGGATGTTAGGAGGAAGTTCTTTACAGTAAGGGTGGTGAGGCACTGGCACAGGTTGCCCAGGGAGGTTGTGGATGCTCCCTCCCTGGATGTGTTCAAGGCCAGATTGGATGAGGCCTTGAGTGAGCTGTACTAGTGGGAGGTGTCCCTGCCTATGGCAGGGGGTTGGAACTAGATGATCCTTGAGGTCCCTTCCAACCTTACCATTCTATGATTCTATGATTCTATGATCATTCAAAATGTTCATTTTGGAACAGTTCTTTTCCTCACAGTCCAAGTTTCTTCTATTTGTTCCTGCAGGTGAAGGTACAGACCTTTTGTTTATGGTAAATGTAAGAGTGGAGAGAACTGTACTATTATAAATTTATCATTAGGGTTGAGAATTCCCTGCAGGAATGTACAGGATAATGAATCAGGATGAATCAACTCTGGTATCAAGCAGTGGAGTTGAGAACCAATAAGTAAATTGAAAAGTAAAAAGAGAGGGAAAAAAAGAGAAACCTAGTACAGTCAAGTGGAGAACTGTTTTAGGAAACAAGATAAATCATTGGATGGGTAGGGTACATGTGTACTGTATTGAGAACAATTTAAGAAAAAGACAAACTTGTTATTGATGATGGGGTGAAAGCAGGCAAGAAGTGGCTGCTGCTGTCACCTTCCTAGTCACTGAGGACCTTCTAACAATACACAATCTTATTAGAAGCAAAAAACCAAAATATGAAGAGTAAGTCTAAAGCACTCTCATTTAAAGTCTTTGAAAGACAGAAGTGAGGTAGGTGCCAACAAATCTAAAGCCTTTATAACTCTGCACAAGAGAATTCATCTAGAAAAGGTTCTCCCTGAAGAGGAAACACTTTGAACTAAACTCAAAAGCCAGTTTACAAGTGAGATGTAGACCTAAATAAACTCAAAATGTTCTCCATTTTCATGGGAAAAAAACCAAAAACCCAACCAAAACAAACCAACCAAAAAAACCCCAACAAACAGTCAGAAATGGCATGCACAACTTTGTTGAAAGCAGACCACTGCTAAGTAAACCTTCGGAGACACTTTGTAAACACCCAGAAACATCCAGTCAGTTTTCTGTAAACAGCCAAGTCACGCACCAGCCAAAGACAGCAGCCTTCGACAGAAGCCTTTAGTTGATATTTAACAGGGTTACATTTTAAACCACCAACTAGTCACAGCTGTTATCATTGTAGTTGATGGCACAAATCAGGTGACTCCGGAAAAAATAAGCTGCAGCCTGTTCTGATTTGGTGATGCCACTGGAGAGCAACACAGGACAGAATAAATAAGAGGAAAAAAATTAGCAGCTTTTCTTCTAAAACATAACAGACCAAGGCCCATCTGTAATCCTTAAGAATAAACAAAAATTAATTAACATGAGACATAATTAATTAACATGATTAACATGATTAACATGATTAACATTGACATTAATTAACATGAGACATGCTCTCGTCAGTCCCCACCTGGAGTACTGTGTGCAGTTCTGGAGCCCTCAGCACAGGAAGGACATGGAAGTGTTGGAGCGGGTCCAGAGGAGGGCCACAAAGATGATCAGAGGGCTGCAGCAGCTCTCCTATGAGGACAGGCTGAGAGAGTTGGGGCTCTTCAGCCTGGAGAAGAGAAGGCTTCGAGGGGACCTTAGAGTAGCCTTCCAGTATCTGAAGGGAGCCTACAGGAAGGCTGGGGAAGGATTATTTACAAGGTCCTGCAATGACAGGACAAGGGGCAATGGGTTTAAACTGGCAGAGGGGAGATTTAGACTGGATGTTAGGAGGAAGTTCTTTACAGTGAGGGTGGTGAGGCAATGGAACAGGTTGCCCAGGGAGGTTGTGGCTGCTCCCTCCCTGGAGGTGTTCAAGGCCAGATTGGATGAGGCCTTGAGTAACCTGTACTAGTGGGAGGTGTCCCTGCCTATGGCAGGGGCTTGGAACTAGATGATCCTTGAGGTCCCTTCCAACCTTACCATTCTATGATTCTATAAATAACTTCCTTCCTTGCATCTTTCTCCTTTGCACTTACATGTAGTAACATGCTTTGAGAAGGAATTAAATTGATCACATGATTTCTCTGACCTTCAGAGCTTGAAAGATTTAAGACTTGTGTTTAATCAAAGCAATATTGCATGCTTTATCCAAATAAATTCTTCTCTTTTGATGAGCCTTCTTGTTTTTCTTTATAAAGTGAATCACTATCACCATCAATTATATCCCACAGGAATATAATTCAGTCAAACAACTTATCTCTCTGATTGCACCTTAAAAATAAATAAACTAAATTGCTGAAAAGCCAAGTGGCACAAACATAAAGATTGGGCAAACTGACCATAATTCAGATCTAAGCAGCTCCTACAAATTGCTGTGTGACTTTTAAAACTCTCAAGCACTTTTAGACTGAAAAGCAATGAAAAACAAATAAAATTGTTAACAGAATGACTACATTTACATGTTTCCTGCGTGTGGCATGATCTTTGCAGAAATAAATTCATTATACCCTGCTTCAGTGATAATAAACAGAAGGGACATTGTAGACTTCCACACTGAGAGCTTTTAATGTTCACTTTTAGATTTTACAGATGTAAGATCACTAAATATCACAGTCTGACTATACATTGTTATTTGCAGTAATGATGACTATATTTGATAGTGTACAATGCTGAGTTTAAATAGTCTCCCAAATTCTCCTCTTTTTTAAAAAAAATTGAGATAATTTTCCAAAAACTGAGAAATGCTGAAGAAACTTGAAGAGATTTAAATAGAAAAAACAAAACTTAACAAAATTGTGCATTACTAATGCTAGATTCTCAGTAACTTCAGTGAAGTATGGACATAAAAGCAGATAGTTAAAACTTTCAAATACTTGCAAGCTAGAGAATAAGAGTAGCTATATTTAGGGTATCACAGACCAAACTCCTGTAAAAGTTAAGACTTCTCAAACCTCAGACAACTAAATTTTGGCAGCAGAATATTCATATCATAAGTAATATCAAAGGAAGATGCACTAGAATGGATGAAGTCTGAAGTACCCTACAGATTCAACCTTTGAACTGAAGTGGTATCTGGTTATGAAAATCTCTATTCAGCCTTTGGGGTTTTGGGGTTTTTTTGGGGGGGGTGGGGAAGTTGGAGGAAAACCCTGTAGTGGTCCAACTCTTCTCCTGTCAATGGATTCCAGAGGGATGTAAACATGGTTGTGCTTTACTGCTGAATCAAACAGAAAGAACTTTCACCTTGTATCAGCTGAGAGAAACAAAATTACATTTTGCAGAGATCAGTTATGGAACAAGAATGCAATATGAGCTTTTCCAAACCGAGTAGAGATTTTTTGAACATTGCTTCATTCTGCTGCTAGCAGTGTACAGTAGAAAGTACTATCTATGGTACCCTTTACTAGCTTTAATTATAATTGTTGTGCAACCATAAAATTATGAGAGATGATTTTTTTTGTCTACGTGAACTGATAGCATCTTTCTCATCTCAAAATAGGTATTCATTGTTTTAATTTCTTAGGGGAAATGGCATTTACTTGCTCTGGCACACTGCATGTTACGTGAGGTAACAGTACAGATCATCCAAATTATTACAAGTTACTTAATTTTCCTAATCCACTGAAATTAGCCTAAAGATGTGATAAAGAAACTTCCATAGTTACTGGATGGTACTCAGAGCTGTGGAAGAATTATTTCATGAGCCATAGAGTGGGAAGGCAAGAGGTATCTGTTTCTGATATTGAAACAGAAGGAAATGTGTTTTGGGTTTTTTTTCCCAGTCTGGAATCTTATCTAAATTCCACATTACAAAATGAGAGGAAATGAATATACAACAATTTTATACAGTATCATAATTAACAGGACTTTAGAAGTTCCCCTAACAGACTACAGGTCTTGATGACATGGAAATTGTCCCTTTGCCCAAGTCACTGTAATGAAGCATCTTCACCATGATCATGATGAGCCACAGAATACACAGCCTAGAGAGGGAGCCTGATAAACATACAGCAACAAAGGTGACCTCAACTCTGTGAAGCACCACAATAGCTTGAGAAAGCAGATTTTAGACTTGTTCAAAAGAATGACATTAGGATTTTGTAGTACACTGTAAACATTTGTTTCAGAGGTACTGATAGACAGATTTTACAGTTTCAAGCAAAAGAAGCTTCACAGGTAGAACACATGCTGGGGAAAAATGTTACTTTCTATTCATTTATTAATGCAGCATTTTGTTTATCCCCCTGTTGCTCCCACAGAATGGGAAAGACTAACCTTGACATATTGCTATAATCCTCACAAAAGCAGTGGAGCTCAGGTTTGGATTCTTATGGTTAAGGGTCTCTCACAGGCATCTAGTGAGCTGAGTCTTCTCCCACAGGTGGATCAGCTCAGAATGCCACAGAATTTTTCTGGCTAACCTAATACTCCAGTGTTTCAGTCAGAAAGCATCACCCACCCATGAGATTCCTTTTCATTAACTTATGGAGACTCTATGGAGACTCTGAGCAACCTGGTCTAGTGGAAGGTGTCCCCGCCTATGGCAGCGGGGTTGGAATTAGATGATCCTTAAGGTCTCTTCCACCACAAACCATTCTAAAATTATATGATTCTATTGCTATTTCAAAATCAGCTGAAGTAGACCAATTCAAAATTTGCCAGAAAAAGCGGGAGCTTGAACGGTCTCTTTTTCTTCATTGCTGTTTTAATACGAAGTTTGAAGTAGCAAAAAAAGATAATGTGTCATTACTTTCCAATTAAAATGGAAAAAATATAATTAAATGGAATTGGTGTCTCTGTTGTGGTTCAATTTTGAGCGTAGACATTTATTTTGAGTTAACTGTGTATAGTTTCCGCTTAAAACATTAATTGAAAAAAATAACCCCTATATTTTAAAGGCATTATAAAAGTACTATTAGAAAGGTAAATTCTGCTAATAAATAAGGGTTGGCAGGTTTTCTGTTAAAGCCAGCTAGAGAAATGATGCTGACAGCATAATAAGTACTTTTAGAAGAATTCTAATAATTCTTCATTTTTTTTTTAGATTAAGATTAGTTAATTTCTGGAATATTTGCCTACTCAAGGCAAAGTCCTTCTGACTTGATAGTAAACATCTGATGAAACCTTTCCTTCTCTGTGAATGTCAGTCAACATGTTTAATACAGGACAGCTGACAAGAGAACTCTAAATAAACTAAAAATCCCATATAGTAAAGTAATGTATGACTTGTGCAGAGCTAATAAAAATATGTAGCTCTTTTGATTTGCTTCCAGTATGTGGGTTCCAATGGTCTGAAATTGTTAATATAAATGCTGAACTGGAGTGCTCTCATAGTCCCACACCATTACCTATTCACCTAATGACTAAAGTATTTCCAGCTGTTACTTCCATGTTAGCAGGACCACTGTGAGTGCACACTATTTTGTAAGCCATACATATCAAATAGTGTATGGGTAATATTTCCAGGATAATATCATCCAGTGCTGCAATGACTTTTTTTTTTCTTTGAAAGCTGTATTTAGTTTTCACTCTTTTTACTAACAATGAATAGAAAAGTTGAAGTACCATGTATGCCAATGATAGCCTACACACTTGAATTACAGAAAAATGAGAAAGTGCTATGAAAGAGTTACTAAACATTACATCATCTGAAAACACACAGCATTGGTGAAGTTCTCTCATCCCACCATTTCCACGTATTATCTTCTTTCCCCTGCTCATGCAATGATCTCTAAGAATCATAGAATCATAGAATGGTAAGGTTGGAAGGGACCTCAAGGATCATCTAGTTCCAACCCCCTGCCATAGGCAGGGACACCTCCCACTAGTACAGCTCACTCAAGGCCTCATCCAATCTGGCCTTGAACACCTCCAGGGAGGGAGCAGCCACAACCTCCCTGGGCAACCTGTGCCAGTGCCTCACCACCCTCTCTGTAAAGAACTTCCTCCTAACATCCAGACTAAATCTCCTTTCTGCCAGTTTAAACCCATTGCCCCTTGTCCTGTCATTGCAGGACCTTGTAAATAATCCTTCCCCAGCCTTCCTGTAGGCCCCCTTCAGATACTGGAAGGCTACTATCAGGTCCCCTCGAAGCCTTCTCTTCTCCAGGCTGAAGAGCCCCAACTCTCTCAGCCTGTCCTCATAGCAGAGCTGCTCCAGCCCTCTGATCATCCTCGTGGCCTCCTCTGGACACGTTCCAACACTTCCATGTCCTTCCTGTGCTGAGGGTTCCAGAACTGCACACAGTACTCCAGTACTTCTCCAGAAGGAGAAGTAAAATGCAGTGCTGCCAAGATGCTGGGAATGCTTCACCCAAACTGCAATCCAAGATGCTCATGAGTAAATTTATACAGATTACATGCATTACAGGTTAAAAATTACAGCTAATTTCTCTAAACCTGAAATCTTAAGAGCCTAATCAAGGTACTTTTATGTGCTTTCTAAGATGTTCTATACATCACTCATACGTGGTTTACAATGGCACGCTACAAGCAAATCTGCTGTATAGTGCATGTTTGAACATACTGCTTATTTCTCTTCTCTGCAATCCCTGATACTGGTTTTGACCAGTCCCACAGCTGCATTTCTGTGGTGACCAGTGACCAACCATGTGGAGTGGTTTCTAACAGCAGTCTCTAGAATAATGTAAAAGGCTTACACTGTCATACCCTGTGCCCTCTACTCTATATTTTATTCCAGGGTCACACATAGTTCATTCTACATAGAATAACTCCATGATATTATCATCTATAATTATATACGAAATAGTAACCACCATACCACAAAATTGCAGAAAGACAGAACAAATGTTTCATGGTCATATTGTCATTAGGTAATTGCTGTAACAGCTAAACAAACTAAAAAAGCCTTCCAGGAAGACTGAAAGTCCAGACAGAGACCAATAAACCTGAGGCTTGTGCCATTAACTTAGCACAAAGAACCGCGGTATTTGTCTAGCAATGGCACTTTATATATGAGGTTACAAGGCTGTGTGACTGTAATATGGATGGTAATGAGAAGCTAAAATCAGATATGCGTCCTGCACTTTTGATATGCCTATCCCAGACTATGTGCACTATGTCACTGATGTTGGTAAAGTGGTAGCAGAGATTATCGTGTTTGTGGTTAGAAGGTTTTTGCATGACAGCCAGAATTCTCCCAAGACACATACAACAGAAGGAAAGTCAGTGTCCAGAATTACAAACCAAATCTACTACAAGGTGGCCCACTTAGTGGATGCAGGAAAGATTGTGGATGTTGTTTGCCAGGACTTAGATAAAACATTTGAGGCTTTCTCCAGCATTCTCCTGAAGAAATGGGCTGTCCATGGCTTAGATGGGTGGATGGTTTGGTGGGTGAAAAAACTGGCTGAATAGGCAGGACCAAAGAGTGCTGGTGAACAGAGCCAAAACCAGTTGATGGCCAGTTCACCGGCGGTGTTCCCCAGGGCTCAGTACTGGGGCCAGTTCTCTTTGACATCCTGACTGGTGATCTGGATTAAGGGATTGAGTACACCCTTGGTAAGGTTGCAGATGACACTAAACTGTGAGGAAGTGCTTGAGGGTAGGAAGTCTCTGCAGAGGAATCTAGACAGGCTGAATTGATGAGGTGACACCAATTGTATAAGATTCAACAAGGCCAAATGCCAGGTCCTGTATTTGCATCACAACAATGCCATGCAACACTACACGCTTGGTGGGGAAGAATGTCTGGAAAGCTGCCTAGTAAAGAAAGACCTGGAGATGCTGATCAACGAAATATGAGCCAGCAGTATACTCAGGTGGTCAAAAAGGCCAAGAGCATCCCAACATGTATAAGGAATAGTGTGACTAGCAGGACCAGGGAAGTGATTGTCCCTCTGTACTCAGTACTGCTGAAACCACACCTTGAGTACCATGTCCACTTTTAGGGTTGTCACTACAAGAAAGATGCTGAGGTGCTGGAGCAGGTCCAGAGAAGGGTAGCAAAGATGGTGAAGGGTCTGGATAGCAAATCTTACGATGAGCAGCTGAAGTAACTGGAATTGTTGTCTGGAGAAAAGGAGGTTGTGGGGAGATCTTATCACTACCTGGAAGGAGACTATAGTGAGGTGGGGGTTGGTCTCTTCTCCCAAGTAAAAAGTGATAAGACAAGAAGAGATGGCTTGGAGTTGCACCACTGGAAGTTTAGCTTGGATATCAGAAGAAACTTCTTCACTGAAAGGGTTCTCAAATACAGGAATAGGCTCCCCAAGGAGGTGGCTGCATCACCATCCTTGTAGGTGATCAAAAGATGCATAGATGCTAAAGGGCATGGTTTAGCACCAAACTTGGTAGAGTTAGGTAATGGGTGAACTTAATAATTCAAAAAGTGTTTTCCAACCAAAATGATTCTATGATTAAACAATCTGGGTTCTAAATACAATGAGAATCAAAAATTTTGGACTTTACTTCACTAAAGCAAAAAACAAACTATGAAAAATTAAAGCAGTCAGTGTTGTTCCTATTAAAACAAAACCAAAACTATGAAAAACTAACAGCAACAACTTATGCCTTGACAGCAGGGAAATTGTCAAGTATATTCAACAATTGCTACTTGGATGACAGCACCATCTAGTGTGTTCTGGAACTGCTCCTAAGAGAAACCTTTTTAACTTTGACTTATGTTTGCCTTTGGAACTGAAGTCAAGTCACAATCTTTCTGTTTTTCAGAATTCTTGTAATTTGTGCTATAAAATTGCAATCTGAATTTCATTAAATTCATGGGTCATTCACCAAAGGAAATGTTAAGTATTATTACTATTTCCCACTGTGATGCCAAGACAGAACTTGCTCCATCACCTAACGAAAGGATCTACAAGACCTTCTTTTCCTCTGACTCTGTTTTTGAGGAAATTATCATAATTTTCTTCAGGCATGGAAGGAGAAGACTGTCTAGTGAAACTAAGATAGCCCAGAAGTAAGATTGGCTACCCTCACAGCCACCTAAACATGGCTCTCTAGCTTTTCAGATTGCTCAAAGATGAAAGGACATCCTCTTCTCTATATTTGTCCTAAGCATTCTGACGCTATGGAATAAACTCCATACTGAGAGACTGTTTGGTTTTGGTTTGGATTTAACCTGAAGAACAGTGTGATCCTAGTTAAACCTGGTTACGATTTGATAATACCAAAGGGGAGTAGGTATATCATAGAATCATAGAATGGTAAGGTTGGAAGGGACCTCAAGGATCATCTAGTTCCAACCCCCTGCCATAGGCAGGGACACCTCCCACTAGTACAGGTTACTCAAGGCCTCATCCAATCTGGCCTTGAACACCTCCAGGGAGGGAGCATCCACAACCTCCCTGGGCAACCTGTTCCAGTGCCTCACCACCCTCACTGGAAAGAACTTCCTCCTAACATCCAGTCTAAATCTCCCCTCTGCCAGTTTAAGCCCATTGCCCCTTGTCCTGTCATTGCAGGACCTTGTAAATAATCCTTCCCCAGCCTTCCTGTAGGCCCCCTTCAGATACTGGAAGGCTACTATCAGGTCCCCTCGAAGCCTTCTCTTCTCCGGGCTGAAGAGCCCCAACTCCCTCAGCCTGTCCTCATAGGAGAGCTGCTCCAGCCCTCTGATCATCTTTGTGGCCCTCCTCTGGACCCGCTCCAACACTTCCATGTCCTTCCTGTGCTGAGGGTTCCAGAACTGCACACAGTACTCCAGGTGGGGTCTGACGAGAGCAGAGTAAAGGGGCAGAATCCCCTCCCTTGCCCTGCTGGCCACGCTTCTCTTGATGCAGCCTAGGACTCGGTTGGCTGTCTGGGCTGCATGTGCACACTGCAGGCTCATGTTGAGCTTTTCATCAACCCAGACTCCAAGGTCCTTTTCCTCAGGGCTGCT
The DNA here is from genome assembly GCA_013396675.1 of Eubucco bourcierii. Lineage (NCBI taxonomy): Eukaryota > Metazoa > Chordata > Aves > Piciformes > Ramphastidae > Eubucco > Eubucco bourcierii. The sequence continues at coordinate 229,761 of VWZE01002694.1, read as the reverse complement.
CTCCAGCCATTCACCACCCAGCCTGGATTTGTGCTTGGGATTGTGCCTACCCAGGTGCAGGACCTTACACTTGGCCTTATTGAATTTCATGAGGTTGGCCTGGGCCCACCTCTCCAGCCTGTCCAGGTCCCTCTGGATGGATCCCTGCCCTCTAGCAAGTTGACTGTGCCACACAGCTTGGTGTCATCTGCAACCTTGCTGAGGGTGCACTCCATTCCTCTGTCCATGTCACTGACAAAGATGTTAAACAGCACTGGTCCCAGCACTGACCCCTGAGGGACACCACTTGTCACTGGTCTCCAGGTGGACATTGTGCCATTGATCACCACTCTCTGGGTTCGACCATCCAGCCAATTCCTTATCCAGCGAGTGGTCCATCCATCAAGTCCATGTTTCTCCAGTTTGGTGACCAGGATGTCATGTGGGACAGTCAGATGCCTAATACGACTGCATGAGACTTTCTCTTCAGCACTCCTCTCTCTTACAGTGAACTTACTGCTGAACATAAATGTTGCTCAAAAATGACTATTTCCCCTTACAGTCTTTATGCAGAGGTTTGCTCCGTTACTGTACGTTGTTCAAAGTCAATACTGAAGACAGAGGTAGTCAAGTTTCTAAGTTAGGAAATTTGCCTTGAAGACAGGCAAAAGAGTTGCAAGTAGTAGCAACTACCTATCTTTGTACAATAACCTTCTGAGTGGAGCATTTTTCCAGGAAACAGCATATCCTCCTAACTGATAAACTGTGAGTGAGCTATAGTGGGACTGGTCTCCATCTCTGTGGTAAAAGAAACTCTGTCCTGAAGTGATTCAAATACTGAATGCACAAGAGACAGCCTGATTGTGTGACCTAACAAGAAAGACATTTCCCATGGGAAGCCCTGAGGTCTTGTTTTGTTCACAGTGTCCCTTGCGTGTGCTTAATTTCAATCCTTCTAAGCAAATTGCTCCAAGAATGGCTTATGGAGGAATCAGAGATGCAGTCTTCTTTGTCCAGTGGAATTTTCTTCATCACAAAAATACAAAGCTGAAGTTCCTCAAATTTGTCAAGAATAAACATATTTCATTTACTACATTTTAAATAAAGACCAAAGACAACAAAAAAATAGGTAAGGGGGAAATTGCAAACCTGACGAATTGCATTCATCACAATTGACTTTACCTGCGTTACTTATTTTTGATTACCGATCGTATATTTCCAGAGCAACAATATTCCACCAAGATGTTAGATGCTTTGATGTAAATTTTTACTGTATGCAGTTCTGGAGCCCTCAGCACAGGAAGGACTTGGAAATGTTGGAGTGGGTCCAGAGGAGGCCACGAAGATGATCAGAGGGCTGCAGCAGCTCTCCTATGAGGACAGGCTACAAGAATTTGGGCTCTTCAGCCTGGAGAAGAGAAGGCTTTGAGGAGACCTTATAGTAGCCTTCCAGTATCTGAAGGGGGCCTACAGGAAGGCTGGGGAGGGACTATTTACAAGGTCTTGCAACAACAGGCCAAGTAGCAATGGTTTTAAACTGGCAGAGGGGAGATTTAGACTGGATGTTAGGAGGAAGTTCTTTCCAGTGAGGGTGGTGAGGCACTGGAACAGGTTGCCCAGGGAGGTTGTGGCTGCTCCCTCCCTGGAGGTGTTCAAGGTTAGGTTGGACAAGGCCTTGAGTGAGCTGTACTAGTGGGAGATGTCCCTGCATATGGCAGGGGCTTGGAACTAGATGATTTTTTGAGGTTCCTTCCAGCCTTACCACTCTATGGTTCTATGATTCATATACATTACCAAAGTTTATATTAGCAAGTTAAAACAACCCTAAACTTCATAACTTAAAGGGAGCACAGAAGAAGAACTGCAATAATAGTACTTGTGATTCAGACTTTAGGAAAGGATTCCAGGAAATTCATGAAGAGTTACTTCTGGGATTTTCTTTATTAGCCTAAAAGGTCAAGAAAGTGCAATAAAACATAAACCAAAAATTAACTAATTTTTACTTTTAGAAGCAAAATAGGACCCTGTATTTGTGTGTAGAGTAGTATATACTCACATCTGACTTCGATTACGCACTGTACATATGGGTAGCGGAATGGTGATCTCTCCCAACTCTGTAAACAGTAATATGACAATGGAGAGGACTGAAGGGGTGAAAATAGTCATGGCACAGAAGTGCCTATTTCTTTCTTCTGCCTGTAAATGAAACCAGATGACCAGTTCTGATGAGGATATCTGTATTGTAGACATCAATATCTGGTCAGATTCTCACAAAGATAAAGAAAAAATAAAATAACTCCAACAACAAAAAAGTCAGTACATTCTGGGAACTGGTATGAAAATCATCCTTAAGATTTAAAGCTGACAAATACAGCAATTAAAAACAGCAATATTGTTTTTAAAATGGCAATACTTCAGAAAACTAGCTCAGGAGATAGAAATTGTATTAAATGTTTAAAGTTGTTTTTTTTTTTTTTAATTGCATATTGCTATCCAAATTAACTGATTTTTTTTGGGGAAAAAAAAAACCAAACAAAAAAAATCCCACAAAATAAACAAGCAAAACCAACCCAAATCAAAACGACAACGCAAAAAACCCCCCAAAAAACAAACAAACAAAAAAACCCCCAAATAAACAAACCAAAAACACCAAAACACAAAACCCACCAAACCCAATGTGTCTGAAGTGATTAAGAAGGCCAGATGCTCAGAAACTGATAGGTGAAACTCTGCGCTGGGTTAGGAACTGGCTGGAGGGCTGAGCCCAGAGAGTGGTAGTGAATGGTGCCACATGCAGCTGGAGGCCGGGCACTAGCGGTGTGCCCCAGGGATCAGTGCTGGGCCCCATCCTCTTTAACATCTTCATTGATGATCTGGACGAGGGCATCGAGTCAGTCACCAGCAAGTTTGCAGATGACACCAAGCTGGGGGCTGATGTTGCTGGGTTGGAGGGCAGAAGGGCTCTGCAGTGGGACCTCAACCACCTGCACAGATGGGCAGAGTCCAAGGGGATGATATTCAACAAATCCAAGTGCTGGGTGCTGCACTTCGGCCACAACAACCCCATGCAGAGCTACAGGCTGGGGTGGGAGTGGCTGGAGAGCAGCCAAACAGAGAGGGATCTGGGGGTGCTGATTGACAC
>VWZE01002694.1:207997-226582 GCA_013396675.1 Eubucco bourcierii | reverse complement strand
TGTCCAGAGAAGGGCAACAAGGCTGGGGAGAGGCCTCGAGCACAGCCTTATGGAGAGAGGTTGAGGGAGCTGGGATTGTTTAGCCTGGAGAAGAGGAGGCTCAGGGAGGACCTTATTGCTGTCTACAACTGCCTGAAGGGTGATTGTAGCCAGGGGGAGGTTACCTTCTTCTCTCAGGCAAGTAGCACCAGAACAAGAGGACACAGTCTCAAGCTGTGCCAGGGGAAGTTTAGGCTGGAGGTGAGGAGAAAGTTGTTGCCTGAGAGAGTCATTGGCTACTGGAATGGGCTGCCCAGGGAGGTGGTGGAGTCACCGTCCCTGGAGGTGTTCAAGGCAGGTTTGGACGTGGCACTTGGTGCCATGGTCTAGTCTTGAGGTCTGTGGTAACGGGTTGGACTTGATGATCTTTGAGGTCTCTTCCAACCTTGGTGATACTGTGATAATGCAGACTAATTCAGACACCACCAGACAATATATTTCATTGAATATGTGGAGTTCCCAAGGTGTAGGAGGAATGGAGCGTTAAGAAGAAACAGATATGCCCAATTGGAAATCCTTATTTTAATTAATTAATTAATTAGTCTGTAGACTATGTGATGATATAAAAGGGTGGAACAAGACCATAGCCTAATGATACAATTTTTTTTATTATTTTTTTTTTCTGTATTGGTTACAGAAATATCTGGCTTGTGGTCAGGCACCAAATAAAAGCAATAAATCAATCAAAGGAAACTAAAGACTGAAAGCAGTTGTACAATCAAAATGAAGCCTAGCACCACTTTTTATCATGCATAAATGGAATGCATACACACAATGAACTCTGGAGAACATATTAATCAAAAAAGACAGAAGACAAAAACAAAGAAACAGACGCAAAGTGCAAGATAACATTTAGAGTTGTGTGTGAGATTGTGATGATAAAATATTCTCTCAAGTTAAAAGAAAATTATATCCTCCAAGGAAACAGGCCTTCCTATTTCTGTGTCATCGTATGGCATGAAATCATTTTTTTTTTCACATGGAGCCATGAGTACAAAGACCACTTGGCAGCTCAGAAACTTGGCAATATTCAGCTGTAGTGTATTACAGTGGTGTATTTTAAGAACAGCAAAGGCTTCAATTTTTCTTCGGTTGTATTCATTAAAGATAAATTAACCATAAAATGTAATAACAAAAAAAAAAAAATTCTTTCTGTGAGCCTTCTTCCATCAGAAGTTGTGTCTACTCTTTTAGTTTCAACTCTTTGCTCCCCTTGAAAATTTTAAAGAGAGACTGCCTTTCCTCATACACTAATAAAAATACTACAGGAAAAAAAAAAAAGTTAAAAATAATAAACTCCCAAACTTTTTTATCATTCAGTAAAGGCTTCACAATATGACTGGTATATTCGTCTGGGTCAGCTCTATGGGAATGGATCCTATATATAAACAAGGAGAATCAGAATAAGAATGGAAAGTTTGTGGTTAGTATTTAAATTCTTTACAGATGTCTCTTTTTCTGGCATATACATGTGTAGGTCTCATGCTATTTCCCTCTCAGAAGTTAAGAAGTAAGCCTAGTTGCCTTAGAGACAGGCTAGGTACAGTATCAAGTGAAACAGAACATGCTATAGGGAATATACAGGAAAATGCACTTAGCAAAAGAGTTCAGGATTACTTGTGCCAATAGCCCACCCAGTATAAACACATGCTGGCAATTGAAGATGTTATTGTTCCTCTACCTTTACTACATAACTTATTTCTTCCCTGAAGTCATTTTTTTTAAAATGTATTGGTAAAAGATGGATCATCTGTAAAGACTTGCTAAGCACCTGCTAAAACACGTTTTTACATGCACATCATGGTGGTTATTGTGCAAAAAAGCTAAGCATTAATTTGGAAATAAAATCTGAAAATATGCCAATGGGAAGCGTAATTGACCTTCTGGGCCTGTGAATGTTGTTGTGAAAAGTTTCTTTAGGGCTTATGAGACCTTCATAGAAAAAAAGAAAAAAATTAAAAGCATATTGCCATCAAATACTACCTGAATAACACGTAAATCAAGCCTACCAAAACCAAAACCAATTAGTAAGCAGCAACAAATTATTAACAAAACAAAACAAACAAACAACAACAACAAAAAAAGACAATGCACACTTGAATCAAAACTGGGCTGGTTTTTATGAAACAGTAACCTCATGAATATAAGGAGCACAGCTTTCTGCCCAAGATCTTGAGCTAAATTCCTCCAGCATGCTATGCACTGAAGATTTATTCAGTTGCTTCTTATTTTACCCAAGTATCTCACACATTTTGTAATGCTCAAGTTCCCATTAAAATTCTCCTGCAATCACTATCTTCCTGTGGTGTAAAAGTATTCCCAAGGACTAAGAAACATACATAAACAGATTAATTTTTATAAATGCAAAGCAGTAATGGAAAACAGATTAGGTAACTAGGTCTTTAGGGCCTCAAAGTGAGACTGTGCAGTGCAGAAATCAGATGGCTTCGTCTTTATCCGAACCACAGGACAACAGGTTTCCTTTGGTTAATTTTCTTTTAGCCAGATGATGTAGTCTGTAGATCTATAAGGGATTTGTTAGAGAAGCCAGTTTGGAGACAGTTACCATGTCTAAAAACCATATCAGGGATAAGCGTTTGGTTGGTGTAGCACCAGATTTCCACACAGGGACAATTAATAAAGTAGTAACTCCCCTACTACCTTGCCACTGACACAGATTGTCTTATCATGATTCTTCTCACGTGAGTAAAAGTAAACATAACAGAGTATTTGTCCTGACTTTTTTTCCACATTTAAAAGCCAAGATTATGTAGAACTGTTAAAATCATACCTAGGTGATCCATCACCTCCCACTATTCTATGCAGCCATGTGCCAAGCCCTTTCAGGAAACTTACAACTCAAGTAGAGCATTTTAGGCAAGCAGAACCTGGTGTCATATATACATATTTATATAGATGGAAAGTAGAGCCTTGACCCTTTAAGGCACTGCACAATAATACTGAATACCACAGTCCAGGGCAGTTACAGCTTTCTCCTCAGGAAACTCCAGTTGTTTTTAACACCTGCTATTTGGCTTTCTTCTTAAAGGACATGGAAGTGTTGGAGCGGGTCCAGAGGAGGGCCACAAAGATGATCAGAGGGCTGGAGCAGCTCTCCTATGAGGACAGGCTGAGAGAGTTGGGGCTCTTGAGCCTGGAGAAGAGAAGGCTTCGAGGGGACCTGATAGTAGCCTTCCAGTATCTGAAGGGGGCCTACAGGAATCATAGAATCATAGAATCATAGAATGGTAAGGTTGGAAAGGACCTCAAGGATCATCTAGTTCCAACCCTCTGCCATAGGCAGGGACACCTCCCACTAGTACAGGTTACTCAAGGCCTCGTCCAGCCTGGCCTTGAACACCTCCAGGGAGGGAGCATCCATGACCTCCCTGGGCAACCTGTTCCAGTGTCTCACCACCCTCACTGTAAAGAACTTCCTCCCAACATCTAGTCTAAATCTCCCCTCTGCCAGTTTAAACCCATTGCCCCTTGTCCTGTCATTGCAGGACCTTGTAAATAATCCTTCCCCAGCCTTCCTGTAGGCTCCCTTCAGATACTGGAAGGCTACTATCAGGTCCCCTCGAAGCCTTCTCTTCCCCAGGCTCAAGAGCCCCAACTCTCCCAGCCTGTCCTCATAGGAGAGCTGCTCCAGCCCTCTGATCATCCTCGTGGCCCTCCTCTGGACCCGCTCCACCACTTCCATGTCCTTCCTGTGCTGAGGGTTCCAGAACTGCACACAGTACTCCAGGTGGGGTCTGACGAGAGCAGAGTAAAGGGGCAGAATCACCTCCCTTGCCCTGCTGGCCACGCTGCTCTTGATGCAGCCTAGGACTCAGTTGGCTGTCTGGGCCTGCTTCTGATCTGTGCCTACCTACCCATCTACCCCCTCCCTGCCACGCCTTTTTTAACTCCTGGACCATCATTTTCTTTCTCCCTCCTCTTCAGATGAGCTTCAGCAACAGCATCTCTGTATTTCACATAGAGATACCAATAACATTGCCATTCTAAGTGAGTTAGGTAGAATGTCTTCCTTGCTGGAATAAGCATCAATAATGGACAGCATCACTTTGCACCAAGTAGCATTTAGTTTCTTGATTTGTCTACTTCTCCAAAACGTAAAAATGTGGTCATGAGTGTGCTGTGAAAATGTTAACAGAAGTTCATCTCTTTTCACTCTCTTACATACAGAATGTTACCACGTTGTTATCACTGATACACATCTATTTAAGACATGTCACACCTTGGAAGATCAATATCATTGGGGAAAATTACTTCAGCATTAAGTATGTAACATTTCCTCATAACTCTACTCAGTTAATCCACTACAGAAGTCCAAATGTATAAAAGTCTCATCTTACTGACTTGGGCTTGGAATTGATCAAGGAACAACACACCCTTTCCCTTTCTTATTTATTTTTGAAGCACTAACACTCCACCCTCTAATTCCCAGAAAAATAATTTGACAATAGACCTTCAAACACTGTAGAAGTTTTACAGATAAATGGAGTCAGTTGTGTGCATTTATAATTGACTGTAATTTCTCAATTCATTTATGGATAAAGTTAGTTAACACCCTGGTGGGGATTGAGCAGCTCAGTTCAAGCTGCACAACAGCCAGCGAGAGCTGCCAAATTCTAGGGCAATATTCCAGAGGCCAGTTTATTTTTAAATTATTTTCTACTACAGTGGAAGTTCTATGGACAGATACTAGACTATATCAGTGTCAAAACTGATACAGCATTTTTAAATCTAAAATCAATACATTCAAAAGTATCTTTTTTTTCCCCATCATCATTTGGTTACCTCTGTAATTAATGGCAAGTTGTGTCTATTAAATCACTTCTGAATCTTAAATTCACAAAATTTACTGAAGACACATAGCAAATTTCAGCATTATATTACTATCAAGGAGAAAAAGCTAGTAGAATAGGGAATGCTCTATTTACTTTTCTTACTCAGCCATGACAATGTGCACAAGAATAGCAAGGAGAAATTTTTAAATAACAAAATACTCTAAAGCAGTAGCTGTCTTCTTTTTGTCACTTGGAACTACTTTTATAGCCCCTGATTGGATGTTTCATAGAGAAAAGGATGACATTACTAGTACTTTTTGTTAAGGCTCAAGAAAGAACTTGAAACTGTGACTGAGCAAGCTTCTATTTCTAGTTTTTGGAGATTTGCTTTCATGCTCTCGTTGCTGAGATGTGCGTATGTGTGCTTAAAATACAGCAAGAGAGTAAAACAGCCTTTCAGGCTTAGGTTGACAAACCCTTGGAGACATCCACTCAAAGGCTCTTTTATCACTACATCTGGAACTGAGCAGGAAGTACCAGCCCACTGGACCTCCACCTATTACATGTTTGACAGCTGTGAGTTAATGTATGAGCAAGCAGACAATGGGCAAACATGATGGGGTCATCCTTAATGCAGAAGAATTAAATCTGATAAAACACAGGATTTTACAAGGCTGCTAATGAAGCACTCAGGAAGTAAGGGAAGGAAGACACGCAATATACAGGGATTTTTCCCCACTTCGTGATGTCTTGCGGTAGGATTCAAATTTTTAGACCAAACAGTTTGCAGATGAACACCCTTTCGAGCCTTGAGGACAAGAGTATACAATATCCTGTCTCTTTCTACTCTCACGAGTAAAACCCACAGCTCTGTTTCTGAGGGTAGATGTCTACAAGAACAGAAAGGAAATTGACAGAATCTTAGAAATGTTTCCATTGGAAAAGACCTTAACGAGTCAAATCATCATCTAACTAACAGGTCTGGTGCTAAGCAAGACTGTAACCAATTTAGTTACCACGCCTTAGTTTAAAAAGAAAAAACAAACAAACAAAAAAAAAAAAATCAGAAAACTCTCACTATTTCAGCCTTTCAGGTGCCATAAAGCAACCAGACCAGCTTATCCATCTTTACTGACAAAGACTGACTTTAAGAAGCTGCTCCAATACTGCCTAGTGAGCTTCAGAAAAAACATATTTATCTTTCAATAAATTGCTTATTAAAAAAAAAACACCCAGGAGAGCAATGAAGGGCACTTGGTTACCTGCAGACATACTAATCAAAGAATATTTTCTATGTACTTAAAAAAAAAAAAAAATTAAAAAAAAAAATTGTAAGGCAGTGAAGTGTAATGAATGGTTTCTACAGCAATGGTGACTATTAAAATATTTTGGAGATGTTCTCCAGTGATGAGAAGAGTACATGCAACATATCCTAAGATGACAAAACAAGATGAGACTAAGAACTTCTACATCTAACAAGTCACATATACCAGGGTTTATCTGTATTTGAGATGGGACAAAACAAATATTGTAGAAATACAGAATATATAAATATGTACATATACAGTAATTATATTTCATGTATTGCTATTTATTATACATGTGTTTATTATAGGTGTACAATCGCATATCTATTTTTCAATGAATTTTGGTTATTTTAAGATGTGATGGTTTGGGAGTTCCCTGCCCCCTCCCACTTTGTAAAATGACCCAAACTAGAACTCAGCCAGCTGGAAGTTAAGGCCTGAAGCTCTATTTACAGCTCAGCACAATACACAAGCAGGTATATACACTATATACAGGAATAGTTACAGAAATATACAAGTTAAAGGGAATATAGAAACACAACTCCCCTCCCAGAAATCACAGATCCCAGGAGGGGCTTCCAAATACACTTCCACCTTCTCCCCACCCCTGTACCTTACCCCCAAGGTTTGCCTTACGGACAAGGTGAGCTTGGAGGATCAGCCCTGTGGGTTAGAAGAAAAGTGGTTAGTAAAGAGCACAGAGGAGCTAGAAGCCAGACTGCCTGACATGCTGTCTCTCCCCAGAGAGAGACAGACTGCGACTGACATCTATGTTTTGGTTATTTTTCCCAAACAATTTTCAGCAAGCCTATGAGTAAAATAGACATCACCATGTTTTCCTTTCACAGCCTATAGTGTAATTTTCTCTAATAAAATATTCCAATTAGCCTCAAACCACCACATCAGACAATATATACATATCCTGCTTTTTACATTTGTAAAACCAAAGAAACTGAAGAAACCAAACATTATCCTCAATTGCTTCAGTCCATTGAAGGGTGAAAAATCTTTAGGAAGTAAACACTTAAGTGAATTTGAACTGAAATGAAAATTTACTTACTGTAGTTAACTTCTATTTATTAGCTTCTATATATTCTATGAAAACCTGAAAGGTAAGGAAACACTAATCAGAAAATCTAGACATTTAGCACTACATAAATATACATATGTACATTAAAATGCAATATTATTTGTGTTGTGCATATAATGCATTGTATATAGTGTGCATATCATGTGAATAATTTCAGAAAGGCTGTACAAACAAAGAAGAGAGAAAGCATGCATAAGCACACAGTAAATAATAAAAATCCCTATATTTTTATAGTTTCTAATAAAATCAAGTTTGGAAGGCTTTGAAACATACCCAAAGACACTAATCTGAACTTACCTATTCATTTAACAGAAATGAAATTGTAAGTGAAGTCTAAGTCATATGTAATTTACAGCTGATTTTTCTTGGTTTTTAATCCATCTCATTGTGATCTGTCATTTCAGAACTGTTTTATTGATATGCTGTTCTTTCATTTTCACTTACACACAGCTGACTACTGTTCTTTGTTGACCTGGAAAAGCAACTAATTGAGTGCCATTTTGGAGCTGTAATTGATTAAATGTTATTTTTTTTCCTCTGGAAAATCTTCAAGTCTGAGGTTTGTTGTAATTTGACATTCACTCTCAAACGGACACGCACTCTAAAAGAGTATCTGATTTTTCTATAAATTCACAGTCAATTATAGTCAAGTTTTAGCTTTCATCTCTCAGTGTCTGCCTGATTAGGCATTAGAAGACACAGCTGGTTTTGATTAGATAATTATTTAAAAAACAAACCGGATGTATACCGAATCTCAATAGAAACTTATTGCTTTCATATTTTTATGTAATAAACTTAGTCTTGATAAATGCCAACTCACAGCTGGATGTAAGATAGAATCATCTAGCCAGAAAATATTTATGTTTTAGAAAAAAAATATAGGAGTCAGGAAGAAGGTGGGGGCTGGCTTGCTTTGGGTTTTGATTTGAGTTGTTTTTTCAAACAAATGTGTTACATGTCTGTGAAATTTTGGTAACAAATATTGCTCTGAAAAAAAAAAAATCTTGATTTCTATAAAAACAATCCTGAGTGAAAACTAAAGTCCTAAAGTTTTATATTTTTATATGAATAATAGATGAAAACATATTCAAGGATACATCTGACAATCTAATATATCTTATGTTCCCACTGCTGACCCTATATTTTTTGCTGCTGCTTGACCAAAGGAAGTAACCAAACAAGAAAGTCTGCTATAGAAATCTACAAGATCAGCTGGCAGTAACTGGCTCTGCCAGCTGAGGAGTACCTGTATTCTTCTCAAAGGAAATAAGGTTTCTATATTAAAAAGATAAGCCACAAAATTATTTAAACTATTACTGCAAGCCATCTGGAATAGGGTTATGAACATTGCCTGCTCTACTGTTCTCTGGCCCACTCATGATGCATTTGATCTCTCCAAATGCCAGCACTAGAGTCAGCTGAGCAACAGAAGACAATATGGATTAATGCAATGCAATACAATACAATCTAATCTCTCAGATATTAATAATCTCTCTACAGAGGATAGCCAAAGCAACAAATCATAGAATCATAGAATAATAGAATGGTAAGGTTGGAAGGGACCTCAAGGATCATCTAGTTCCAACCCCCTGCCATAGGCAGGGACATCTCCCACCAGTACAAGTCACTCAAGGCCTCATCCAACCTGGCCTTGAACACCTTGAACCCAGGGAGGTTGTGGATGCTCCCTCCCTGGGCAACCTGTTCCAGTGCCTCACCACCCTCACTGGAATGAACTTCCTCCTAACATCCATTCTAAATCTCCCCACTGCCAGTTTAAACCCATTGCGTCGTTGCAAGACCTTGTAAATAATCCCTCCCCAGCCTTCCTGTAGGCCCCCTTCAGATACTGGAAGGATGACTGAAGTATTGTTGCGGGTAGGCACCAGTCTCTATTGGAGCAAGTCTTAACGGCCTTGGTATTTCCCAAACACATGGTGTCCAGAAAACAGGACAAACACCTTCAAAGTGACACTCTCTGCTGCTAATCTGTAGAGTGCCAAAACCTTAATATGCTTCATCACTGTTTCTGAGCATTTCTATGCACTTCATGAATGAGAGGAAGCTCTGGATAATTTGGGCTAGCTTTCTTTTCTGTGACCGTAAAAACATAGGAGAACTTCATAACCTTGTATCCCATAAATAAGAGTTTAAGGTTATGGGCAGTCAGCATTTATGCTGGAAATTGACTTGAATGGAGGTTACCAAAGTAATAGCACAGCTATACAATATATGTTTCAGATCAGTTGGCCAAGGCTCAGATTTCTGTATGAAGAAAGGAGTAATTAGAAGAGGATTTAGAGAAAAAACAGAAAAAGGTTTTTTCCTTGCACCAAGGCTCAAATTAACAAATTTAAGAAAATTCTTTATGCATTACAATTTCAATAATTAAGATAATCCTTTTCAAGATATCTAGGCCTTTGCAACACATGCAAAGGTAACTGTTAGAAGTAACCACTGTAGGACTAGAAATTGCATAAAGGCTACCACCAACTTCTCTGGGTGTTTGCACAAATGTAAAAAAGCCCAAAATTAAATGTGCACACAAAAAGCTGATTAGGACTCATAATTATAGGGGGGAAAATTATGATGATTAGGATATCCTGCCTCCACCCTATCACATAACTCTGTCTACCCACCTAAACAAATAAAGCGTTGTATGATTTACACTCCTTGATGTAATTAATTAACCTCCTTTTCGTGCTTCCTTTCAAACCCAAATAAGTATTTTAAAGCATTTTTAAATGGTCTTTTTTTTTTTTTTTACTTGCTTTTTTTAGAAATACTAAGTGAAACAATCCTTTGTAAAGTAAACCATGATATTAGAAAATGCTGTCAAGGATTCAGAATGCTATAGCAGCCAGAATACTGTTGAATATTCAAACAACGTTTTAAGGATATGGGATAATGCTTTACGTAAGCTATCCTGCAATATTCAAATGGAGTATATTATCCAATAAATATGATGAAGAGCATTTGTATGGGTGTGTGAGAGAGATGAGGATTTAGTTACAGAAATGCAATTCATAAATAATAATTTTAAAATATTAATTGATATGAATTTACCAAAACTTATCATGCTTATGTCAGTCTAACGATTATTGGTCTGATTTAAGATCAGAGATTCCTATGCTGCCTGTGCTGCAAAGAGTTTCCCCTAAAGAAAAGAAATAACTACTTTCAAGTGAAACTTCGGGGATGAAGGTAGGTTAAAATGTTTCATTGCATTATATTCGTTGTGTTTCTGGTTTCATTACCAATTGCTTTAAAAGTTGCAATACACATGGTGATTTTAGGCAGCAGGCTGAAAAGCCACGTTGTTTGCAGCATCATGTTATGCTTCAAAAGATTTTTCACATTGTTTCTTTGGTAACTACTGACAAGCAGAAGCCTGGGACCTGTGTCCACGCAAATGTCACACAACTTTGCACTATTGATAGTGAACTGGTGGTTCCTCATAAAGTAGCACACAGTTGTTCCCCAGTATGAATAAGGGACCACTCATTCCTACATAACACATAAATTCCTCAGAAACCTCATAACATTTTCATTACAATAAACAGAGTCCTGCCCATTATAGAAAGCAGTAATTTGAAAAGGTTAAGATCAGAAGCAAGTAACCAATTTGAAAAAATCTAACCCTGTCTAAAGGTTTTCCTCCTCTCTTCACAATGACATTGCTGACTTGTTACAATGGGCTGCCAGTGGGTAGAGAAAATTTGTTGAGTTGAACTCACCCCACCATCAGATTTAGACTCGACGTGGTCATGGTTTCCCATGTCTGGGTGTAAAAGAAAGAAAGTTATTTTCAGCATCTACTCAAGCGGAAGGTACTGATGCATTTCACTGCTAGGTAGATGAGTATCACACAATACACACCAGGACTATCCCAATGTCCTAACAAAAAGATGGTCTTTCACCCAGCACTTCTTAGCCTAAACAACAGCTTTACATTTCCAACAACAGTCATGTGATAAAGATTTATGTCTTTATAAGCTCAAGTTCAATTTCAGGCTGTCAAAAAGCGCCCAACTGTAACTGCTGCAATGATTTTAAGTTACATTATTCTTGAACTCCAGTAAGGAACTCTAGCTAGTTTATAAGTGATTGTTTCAAGAATAGAGAAAGTTTTGTGAACTCAAACACTTCAATCCAGTTATACATTAGCATCATTTTATACCCAGAGACAGCTTAATTTGCTGTTCAAAGGCTCCTAAATGTGGATTCAGCATCTGAAGTTAACATTTCAAGCTCAAACCTCCTATTTATCACCTAACAGAAACTACTTAAATCATTCCAGTCTTTTTTCTTATTTGGAAGAAACAGATTGCCCTAGAAGTCCTTGCACCTTCTTGAGTACCAAATGAGAGAATATTAATCTATGTCTAAAGAAATGGTTGCCTTTATTATGTTTCAGAACAGGACAGCAGCGACTTTCTGGGTATGACGTAAGAATCAATCTTCTTACACTTTCATGCAGCATCTCTAACGTTACATATTTTTGCAAACTATCCAAAGAACAGTATAGTATCATGTAAAAATATTTTTTACTATTATAATAATGGGGTTTGTTTGCTATCTAGCAATAATTAGCTGAATATCAAAACATAGTTAACCTTCAAACATGGCTGATCACAATCTTTATGTGCACATATGAAAACTAATTACTGGACCGTATTTTTAAGGAAACAATGGCTGCATCATGCTCAAGTGGAAATAAAATGTAGCTGTTCCTGTGTTTTTATTTTTACCAGTATCCGAGGTATCACCTAATAAGAACACTCCTCAAAGCATTTAACACTACCAGTATAGCCTAGTCAAAGGCATAGTGTGAATAAAACATGAAAACAAATTTAAATTCATTAATCAGTGAAATTAAAACTGCTTTCTGATAGAGGAATGTAGTAATTTAAGGGCTGGTGAGGTGATTATCTTGACTGTCTTTCTAGCCTTATTTAAACAATTTGTTCTTCCAGTTTCAGGTGAAATAAATCTGAAGAGAGATAGATACCTGCTTCAACTTCGTTCCTTTTGGCACAGCACTCAGTAAAAGACTTTCATTTATGTACCATATGATTTGATGAAATAGGTTGAAATTATTGCACAAAACACGTCATCATTCTCAGTCATTATTATCCAGTCAATAATTTAGGCATCTCATAAATCCACAGATTCTTTCTCTTTCCCTGTGAATTAGCTTGCTGATCAATCATTCATTAATGAAAATGCAATTACTACAGAAATCATAGTTTCTGAAAACTTCTGATTTATCACAAACTAGAAATACTATTTCACAAAAAAAGCAGGAGGGATTTTAACCCAAAGTTGCTTTAGAAGTTAAAAACAAAGATAGTTGTAAACCAATTGCATTTTATAGGACTGCAGCATAGTCTACTAATCATAAAAAAAAACCCTAACAAAAAAACCCCACAAAACCCCCAAACATCTCTTTCTAATAACCATACAAATGCATTTAGTGTAGATATAATTGGTGATCAGGTCCAGTAAATGTTAAGATCGAGATATTGAACACAACTATGACACAAAAGCAAGTCTCTTATTGGTAAAATTTTCTGAAACTTTACTAATAATCAATGGCAAAACAAAACTATGGAACATACTGTAAGTACACAAGAAACACTTTCTAAGCTACCTGCCTGTCAACACAACAGGAGAATCCAGGGAAAATAATGTTTTGTTTCTGGCATTCTATCCAAACAATTAATTTTTACCACTTTCTCTTTTTGGAAAACAGATCCTTATCTAAGAATGTTAAGACCTTTAAAGGATCTCATCTTTCAGAAAAGTGGCCTGATAGCATGTTTCCTGTTTTCCTGATTTCATAAAAATCCTTATTGCTTATATCCAGAGATATTATTCTGTCTGAAGTTCTGCCAGTCTTAACAAGCATTGCCATTGTGGCTAGTTAAATAGTTTTGCCAGTACACAGCAAATTACTTTTGCGTTTTCAACATTGCTGATAGCAACAAATGTTTGTTTGAAAAAAATTTTTTTTTATAGACTCTCTGGATCATTGCTTTTCAAACATTTGACTTGCGTTGCACAATGAACAGCAGCAAAAAATCTTTGCAAGTTTTACGGAAGCATGATTTTAGACTGTGTTCTGCTCAGTAGCAGCAAGAGTGACCCAGTAAAAACATTATGAACTAAAACTGAAATAACTGAAATGAGTGGCTACAAGCTGGAACAAGAAGCCATGTTTAGTCAATATGGCAGTCTTCAGATACAGAAAATCAACTGCCTTTGAGATGTCACAAAATCCAAAAGATACTAAGGCGATTAAATTAATTGCAGAACTACTTTACAGAAGGATGTAGAGAAGAGATTAGTTAACAGGACTTCATTTTCACAAAGATGTTTTCTACAAGTAAGAACAGCAAAGCACTAGCACAGATTGTTTAGAGATGCTGGAGGTCTGTGTCCAGATGAATCATAAATATTAATTGTGGAAGCCAAGTATATAGATTATACTGCTTTGTGGTAAGAGAATAAACTAGACAAACAAACTGTTGACATGCTTTGGCTTTCTATGTCTATGATTTTACTTATAGAATAATTTCTTTAAAACATAAACAATGCTTCTGGCTCAGTTGCAAGAAGTAGGAAAACATAAGGTGTGCTACTCACTAAAGCAGTAAATCAACTCACCTCCTGTAGATCTTACTCTAGTTCACTCTGGATGTCCATTTCTCAATTTCTTTTCCTAGGTGTGTGTACCATGTGTCCATTTGTCCCATTTCTAATACGTAAATTCCAATACAATTTCCTGAGAGGAGCTCTAAGTCTCTGGCAGCATTTATACACATCTTCTCTAACTCCTAGAGAATGTTGTCGATAATAATTTAGAAGTATTATCATATCTGCTTTCTACATACACTCCTGTTGCTAACAGGTGACCCTCCTTCCTCTCAGTGACCAGGCAAGCTTTGAGACATCATTCTTATTCTAAATCTATTTACTTCAATAAAATCAATGAAATAAATTTTCACTGACTAAAACCGCTAAACTCAAATTGAATTATCTATTATCTGCTGTCTGTAAATGTAAACAGTGTTAATTTAATACAACAAACCTCATTATTATTCCAACATTTTGTCATAGATTATTTTCTAAAGGCATGATAATTTTTACAGTGTGCATCAGCAGTTACAAGAGAAATACAAATGTTATATGGATGTGAAATAACTTCAAAAATCTAATTATTACAAAGGAATAACATTCAAAGTAAAATTGAGACTGAAAGTAAACTTAAACACACAAAGGAAAGGATACACATTCAACACTAGATTAACTTCTCAATCATGATCATGGTGCTGTTCTACTCTGTTGCTTACATTACAGTGTTCTATTTCAGTTTCTATTTTCTTTAGTTGTTTTCCTCTTTTCGTATTACTTTGTTAAAATGGTTTATTATATATTCTGCCAAATGCTGGGACAGTTAGGATCTTTGCCTTTAACAAAGTAAAACACACACTTTTAATTGCACACAAAACTATACCCAATAGTAATGTTAACATATTAATATTTATAAAACCATATGTTGTTGAAAGAGTAAGTCCTCTCATATTCCAAAGTAAGAACCAGAGGTATGCACAGGCTAAATGACTTCCCAGTGGCAGCCCACCGAAACCTCAAAACAGAATTAGGAATGGAGTTGTCTACATCTAGTTTTCTTTCACGTACAATTGATATCACTCAGTTGATTCTGATAATGATTACTTTCATTCTTTTATAGGTAGATTAGTTAAGCACCTTTATTTTAAGTCATTGAGATTTATATTATATAATCTTTTCAGTTAAAGTCTATCCAAGTACTTACACAGGTTTACATGGGATCAGAAATTCAGATTAGAGTAATCATTACATGTCGTGTACAAGAGTAAACTTCTGCGTGGTCTGCCATTTGCCACATCAGTCAATATCTTGCTTCTTAAGGAAAAAGTATGTGTTAAACATTGAGATTACAAAATGTTACATCCCTTAGTTTTCCTTAAACTATCATAGTTGACTAAATGTGCTTTAGGATGTCTTGACTGTATCAAACTGTTCTTGAATCACTGTTACAGGTATCATGACTACTTCCAAAGTCCTCTTCCAAGATCTGAAACAAATGCTTTGATTTTCTGTCACTATTCTCAGTTTTTACACCACTGATGACTTTAAAGTATCATTTACAAGATAGGATCATAGAATGGTAAAGTTGGAAGGGAGAAGGGACCTCAAAGATAATCTAGTTCCAACCTCCTGCCATAGGCAGGGACACCTGCCGCTAGTAATAGGTCACTCAAGGCCTCGTCCAACCTGGTCTTGAACACATCCAGGGAGAGAGCAGCCACAACCTCCCTGGGCAACCTGTTCCAGTGTCTCACATCCAGGGAGAGAGCAGCTACAACCTCCCTGGGCAACCTGTTCCAGTGCCTCACCACCCTCACTGTAAAGAACTTCCTCCTAATATCCAGTCTAAATCTCCCCTCTGCCAGTTTAAACCCATTGCCCCTTGTCCCGTCATTGCAAGACCTTGTAAATAATCCCTCCCAAGCCTTCCTGTAAGCCCTCTTCAGATACTGGAAGGCTACTACAAGGTCTCCTGGAAGCCTTCTCTTCTCCAGGATGAAGAGCCCCAACTCTTATAGTCTGTCCTCACAGCAGAGCTGCTGCAGCCCTCTGATCATCTTTGTGGCCCTCCTCTGGACCCGCTCCAACACTTCCATGTCCTTCCTGTGCTGAGGGCTCCAGAACTGCACACAGTACTCCAGGTTGGCTCTGACAAGAGCAAAGTGGCAGAATCCCCTCCCTTGCCCTGATGGCCACACTGCTCTTGATGCAGCCTAGGACTCAGTTGCTGTCTGGGCTGCATGTGCACACTGCAGCCTCATGTTGAGCTTTTCATCAACCCAGACCCCAGGGTCCTTTTCCTCAGGGTTGCTCTCCAGCCATTCACCACCCAGCCTGGATTTGTGCTTGGGATGGTGCCGACTGAGGTGCAGGACCTTGCACTTCGCGTTGCTGAATTTTGTGAGGTTGGCCTGGGCCCTCCTCTCCAGCCTGCCCATGTCCCTCTGGGTGGCATCCCTGTCCTCTAGCAAGCCCTTTCACAAGATGAAACATGGAACATCTGCAGAAAATGAAAGAAAACTAAAGAAAACAATTTCTTCAATGTTTTTGGCTTTTATATAGAACAGGTTATCCTTAAAAATAAATTAATAAATATGTATATATTTTCTTAGGACCAAGCTATACATTTTACCCATGTTTGATTCATGTTTTTTCCATTAAATCTGTTTGGTATTGTAATTTGTCTTTAAACAGTGCTTACAGAGATAACATTAAAAGTCGCCATGTAACAAATGAGATTTCCTCTTATTGTGAAGGAAACACTCCCACTAAGTCACAGTCAGTGGAGAAAAGGGGGGAACTCAGTTCCAAAACTATTTCTTTCTTTAGTTGTGGTTGCCAAATTGGATCACATTCACATTCATCAAGTATTTCAAGCAAGTTCCTTTCTTAAATGGTTTCAAGTGGTTTCACTGAATACAGTTTAATTAAAAAAGGCAGATTACCTCTGAAAGTTAACAGCAGCACTGAGTTGAAATTTTTGCTTTAGCAGAATGCCAACTTGTAAAAAATTAAACCAGCTTTTTTTTTTTTTACTATGGAAAATAAAAAGTACAATATAGCAATATCACCGTATATTAATTTAAAAATAAGCTTTTAATATTATACATATATAGTTTCAAAAGTTCATCTAGAAAGGACACTAATTTGACAAATCTACCTATATTTAGATGTTCTGAACAGAAGCTCCCACCACAGTCTGTGTTACAAACAACAGCACTAGAAGGTTTCACTGGTTGAAGGCAATATATGAGCAACATTGGTTCTACTCACAAAAAGCAAATTCAAGTTATTCGCTGCTCTTTTCACCATGTAAGCCCAAATTTTCATAAAGACAAAATAAGAAGCTAAAACTCATAGGACTGCAGCAAAATCACTTAGTTATAACCATCCACTTAAAATGGAATTTTATAGAATTACGTTATCAAGATTTTGAGAGAAACAAAGTTTGTGCATTTTCTGAAACTCACTCTAATTCAATCTTAAAGTAAAAAATATTGATCTCTCAGTTCTGACTATTCTTATTATCATGCAGAATCATCAAGGATTATATAGACAAAATTCAGCATCCAATGCAGATGTCCTCACATATCACCTCTCCTTATTTCCTTACTAATCTAAGCATTAAACTATCTGCACCCAAGACTGAGAGTAAACAATCTGTGCTCCTTGTCTCTTAAGAACAGTCACACATACCCAGTACTAATTCTTCTCAGCTTGTCTGCCTGACTACCATAACTCACCTCAGAGTAATTGCTCCCAATCCACTCTTAAAACTGAAATTTGTGAACTCATCCTGAAACTCAACCTGGACTATGAATAAAGGCTTTTGTGCCAAAAAAGTTGGGAGAAAAATATGGTAATTTTGATCAGTTGAACTCATAAAAGCAGAAGCTTCTCTAAACTTCTGTAACTCACATGGCTATGATGTTTTACCTCTCATCACATCCCTTTCTAAAGCAGTCTTACCAACTCTTTTTGATGCCTCATAAGGGAACGAACTGGTGTGTGTGCATGTCTTAATACAATTGTTTTATTATTTCTGTGACCAATTCACTTTTTAATTTTCACGTGAAAAGTTCTTATGCTGCCTGTAAGGGGCAGAAACCAGTACCATAAATATACAATGGGTTAGCCAAAAATTGCAAAAATCGCTTGTCTGATGACCCAGTAGAGAAACAAAATGGATCCCATACCACTTCTATTTAACAGTGAGACATGCAAATGCTTTCAAAGCTGGCCATCCCTGACTCCTACCAGGACTCCACTGTGAAGGGTCAGCTTTGAACACTGGAGTACCGATTAAGAAACAAGCCAAGTCCTGCATAAAGGCAAGGAGGGCTATAAGCATCACAGAGGGCAGGCTTCTCTGGGAAGCCATCACCTTTGTACCACCATACAGTCTGTCGTACCACCAGGACACCAGATATCAAACAAGAAAATGTCACCGTGAGCCATTTTTACATCTCTTCACTGTCATATAATTTCTGCTCGATTAACCATGGCAGCACAGATATCAAACAGAACAAAATAGGATTATGTTGTTATAGAATCATAGAATCATAGAATGGTAAGGTTGGAAGGGACCTCAAGGATCATCTAGTTCCAACCCCCTGCCATAGGCAGGGACACCTCCCACTAGTACAGGTTACTCAAGGCCTCATCCAATCGGGCCTTGAACACATCCAGGGAGGGAGCATCCACAACCTCCCTGGGCAGC
>VWZE01002694.1:170099-207870 GCA_013396675.1 Eubucco bourcierii | reverse complement strand
TTCATCAGGTTGGCCTGGGCCCACCTCTCCAGCCTGTCCAGGTCCCTCTGGATGGCATCCCTGCCCTCTAGCAAGTCGACTGTGCCACACAGCTTGGTGTCATCTGCAGACTTGCTGAGGGTGCACTCCATTCCTCTGTCCATGTCACTGACAAAGATGTTAAACAGCACTGGTCCCAGCACTGACCCCTGAGGGACACCACTTGTCACTGGTCTCCAGTGACAAGTTATGCCCTTATAACTTCTACCTAGCTACAAGCTTAACTTAAAGTCTCTTCAATTTGATTAAAAGATTTTTATTTACACTTCTGTAAGCCCCATAACTGAATGATGGAACCAATCTGACTCTTTGGGCATACACTTTTAAAGTGAATAAAATACACAGAAGAAACAAAGAGTTCAGAGTGGAAGAGCCTTACAGCATTGATAAAATTAATAGGTTCATTAATTAATGCCAACTTATTTGTATATCTCTAAGTAATATGCTACACTGATGTCTCATTTTGCACTGCTGAACAACTTCTGTGTTTTCCCAGCATGATTTCTAATTATGCTATCTCCTAGAGCCTATAGAACACTGTGCACTCATCGTCTGAATAGTTACACTTGAATGCATTCCAAACTAAAAATAATGGGGTTTCCTCTTATAGAAAAAGCAAAAAATACTGTTAATACCTCAAAACAAAGTCAAGCCAGACTACTACAATCTGTTTAAATAATTTTGTAGCATATTATCACAGATGATTAAAATAGAATCCTTTCTAAATGACAATGTCTACCAAATTAACCAAACAAGCTATTACAGAGTACACACTGGACAACATGAACCCACAAAACCTTTTGGACTATGCTTGGATACCAGAATGCCATATTAGGTTATCACTTTGACAGCTAGTTTGCATTCAGCTTCTCATTTGGAGACTATTTTTCTTCTTGCTGTTGTTGTTATGTGTCAAAATCAAAATGATCCCTTAAGCTTTCCCAACAGTATCATGAATAGCCTGATGCTTCTATCACAGCATAGTTTTTAACCAAATCAGACAGTGAAATGTGGAATAGTCATGAATTAGGATAGATAGCCAGTATTTGAAAGACTTGGTATTTATCAATAATATGAAACAACTGAACAAGGAAGTGAAAATAGAATCAGAGGATGGTTTGGGTAGGAAGGGACCTAGTCATGTAGTCCAAACCTCTTGTAACGAACAAGGTCAGCTTGTACTAGATCACGTTGCTCAGAGCCCCACTCAACCAGATCTTGAATATTTCCAGGAACGGGGCTTCTACTACTGCTATGGGCAAATATCTTCTTTATATTGAGTCTAAATCTACCCTCTTTAGTTTAATATCATCACCCCTCATTCTACTGCAACAGATCATGTTGAAATGTTTGTCTATAGCTTTCTTATAAGCCCCTTTTGAGTACTGAAAAGCCACAGTAAGGTCTTCCCAGAACCTTCTCTTCTCCAGGCTGAACCACCCCAACTCTCTCACCCTGTCTTCATAGGAATGGTGTTCCAGCCCTCTGATTGTTTTCATGGCTCTCCTCAGGATCTGCACCAACAAACAGGTCCATGTCTCTCCCTGCTGAGGTGTCCAGAACTAGAGGCAGTACGTGAGGTGAGATCTCACGAGAGTGCAGTAGATGGGTAGAATCAGCTCTCCCACTTACTGGCTACACTTCTTTTGATGCACATTAGGATAGAGTTTGCCTTCTGGGCTGTAAGAACTCATTGTCAACTCATGTCCAACTTTTCATGCACCACTAATCACCAAATCCTTTGTAAGGCTCCCCTTGATGCTTTCATCCTCCAGATTGTATTGATATTGGGGACCGCCCCACCCTGAGTGCAGGACCCTGCGTTGAACCTCATAAAACATGTGACAGGAAGACTCAAAATATCTGAAACAAAGTTTCTAATTCACTCATACTTCTTGTCGCCATCTATACCAGAGCAAATAATTTGATCTAAGAAGTCCAGTTATTCATAGAATCATAGAATCATAGAATGGTAAGGTTGGAAGGGACCTCAAGGATCATCTAGTTCCAATCCCCTGCCATAGGCAGGGACACCTCCCACTAGTACAGCTCACTCAAGGCCTCATCCAATCTGGCCTTGAACACCTCCAGGGAGGGAGCATCCACAACCTCCCTGGGCAACCTGTTCCAGTGCCTCACCACCCTCACTGTAAAGAACTTCCTCCTAACATCCAGTCTAAATCTCCCCTCTGCCAGTTTAAGCCCATTGCCCCTTGTCCTGTCATTGCAGGACCTTGTAAATAATCCTTCCCCAGCCTTCCTGTAGGCCCCCTTCAGATACTGGAAGGCTACTATCAGGTCCCCTCGAAGCCTTCTCTTCTCCAGGCTGAAGAGCCCCAAGACAATGTATTAAAGACAATGTATTGAATATGAAGGTCCAAAATACAGCACAGGAAACCTTTCATCAGTTTTGAAAGACACGCAGGTAAATCAGATTTCTGCAACTGCAGCAGCAGAAGTTTCAGTGGTAATTTTGTGGTAGTTCTGTTTTACTTCACTGCAGAAAACAAGATTACATCTAATCTACATTTATCATTTCTAAAACATGTGAAAGGAAATATTGTTTTTTACAGTATACTGGTAACATTGTGTGAATGTGACAGAATAAACTTGTAAAGCTTGACAGAGATAAAATATATATATATATATTTAATGGGAACCAAACCCATCCAGTACATTAGATATCACAGTTTTGCACCTTTTGTAGTGTTTTGTTCTGCTTATTTTGCTTACCTGAGGGAATTCAACCATGTGTTGAGGTAGTGGCCCTAAATATACACACACCATGACACTTACTGGCATAAAGAAACTGATTATTTTTAAATGAGTGTGTCTGGTTCTCAGAAATAGTCACAATAGCAGATATCAGAAATTGCCTGGTGTTCATATGAGACTAAACCTTCCTTTATTAATCTTTCCATAGTGCCCCTTCAGTTCAGCAATACTTCCAGTTTCTTTAATTCTTTCTTTACTTTCTCATGCTTTCATGTTCATTCTGGTTTCCATGCCCAGAAGTGAGTACAGAATGACAAAAAAAGAAAGACTTCAGGATCAAAAGGTCAACCTCTCAGTTCTAATGCAATTTCCACTAGAGCATCACTAACTTCTAACCCACATATCAATGGTGCAAACAGGCTGCAGATGCAAGATGCCTCTACTTTTATGGCAAATTAAAAGAGTTTTCATAGCTATTTCCTTCATGAAGCACTGAAAAATAGATTCCATCTCATGTACTTGTGTAGAATATCACCATATCATAATGCTGGTTTTCAGAACATTAATTTTAATATTGTTAGAGGGTTTTTTTCCTAATGAAATACTGATATTATATTATTTCCTACGCTCCACTCAATATGTAAACTACGATGAACACAGCAGTGTGTACACTTTTATGTGATTGAGCTTTTCAGTCATCTGTTATTTCTAACAACCAGAAAGAACTCCTTCAAGGCTTTCATCGATTGGAAAGCCTGATGTTTTCTTTGGAATTAGATTCAAGACATCATTTGGCACATAACCCACAACAAGCACAGGCTAATCCGTCAATTTGACAACACAAATGAAACTGAAACCCTACTGTCTTCACCGTTGCACTATGTAACCTGCAGGTTAGCACCAGATGATGTTCTATTACACTTTCTGTGTATTCAGTTAAATATAGTGAGAGGCTCTATCTGACTTAAGAAAAGATGAAACAAGTAGGCAGAGATCAAAGCATATTTCTAAACCTGGGGAAGTAACAGCTTTCTGCTAAACCCTGTTGAAACAAAAATTCCATTATATTAAACCCACACACAGTTTTGTGGATACACAATAACCAGGTTTTATATGGTCATGGTTTTGATTACTTGAAACAAACCATATTCTACTGGAGTCTGGTAGAAAAAACACAAAGGGAGATGTATGGTATTACATCACATGTGACCACCAGGAAACCTTGTTGTGAAATTCATGGAAGCAATTTGCAGGATGTCACCCATACTTCACAACACAGATTTTTGCACACTTTTAACCTCTGGTATAGGAAGAAATAGGGGGAAACAGAGTCATTGGGGGAAATCCAGCAGCGGGTTTTGAGCTTTGTTGCTTTGGTTGGGATTTTTGTTTGTTTGGGTGGGGTTTTAATTTGTTTGGGTGGGTTTTTTTGTGTGTATTCCTTTTGTTTCGGTTTGGTGGCTTTCGGGTGTTTTTTTTTGTTGTTGTTGTTTTGAGGTTGTTGGTTCTTTTTGTGTGGGTTTGGGTTTGTTTGTTTATTTGCTTTTCATTAGGAACTGGAGTTAGTTCTCCTACTAACTGGAGTTAGTATCCAGTTAAGAAAACAACACACCTGGAAAGGAATAATACACTCAACAGAAAATCATAGAATCATAGCATGGTAAGGTTAAAAGGGACCTCAAGGATCATCTAGTAAATAAATAAATAAATAAATCAGTGTACAGACAGATCAGTAATTTTTCAGTTTTTAATTGATTTCCTGTAGTCCCTCAAATATTACTTGAAGTAATTTAAGACTACTATTCCTCTATTACTTACGGTTACAGTAACTGAAAATTAAGAGGCAATTTTTTTCTAGATGACATAAATTCACCAACTGAGTTCCATGGTCCAGTAGCTGAACTGTAAAAATCCCTCTGTGTTGCACAATGTATGACCTAAACTAGGGGAGGGGGAAAAAAAAAAATTAACAGAGAAGATGATGGGGACCTTTTTTTGCAACATAGAAGAATTCATTTTACTTCATTATAATATCACTCTATCATTTATATCCGTTTCTATGCCAACACTGAACACAGAGAAAGAATATCATCTCTTAGTTTGTTTTTCTGACATTACCTTTTAACAGATATTTTTCAGTTTTCATTTTCAGAAATCTGAGGGTTTTTTTCCTAAGAATGCCTCTAAGCTACTTACAGAAATATAGCCGAAGCCCCACGAATCAGTCCTAGGTTTCTGGAATGTTCAGGTTTGTCTGTTTATTTTTAATGGCTCTCATTCTTACAGATTTATTTGCCATTTAATTTGCCCAGCAGTCTTTTTGAAAGTATTCTGTAATCTCTTCCAGTAGTAGCAGTAGCAGTTACATTTGCAACAACTACCAACATCGGTTGTTGACACTCTTAACTCTGCACTTTCCCTCATTGCACTTCATAATGTTTGGTGTTCTAACCTAAATTCTTTGCTGCTTCCCCCAAAGCTACTGCTTTTGCTCACAACTACAATGGCTCTTTTTTCTTATAAAATTCCCTTTTCCTCTGAACCCTGAAGCAGAGAGACTATAAACCAAGAATTAATTTGGATTAGTGTTTCAAACACCTCTCATTTAAGATTACGTTGCTCTAAAATTTGAAACTGTTTGACTGACTTAATATAATGTGAAAGCACCAGCATTACATTTCTATGCCTGTGTTTGCTTTACACTAAACCCAAACCAACTGACAGAACTAATCTTGGCTTAGATGTGTGTATACTCCTTAATGAAGAAATAAAGTATACCCTACGTATATTTCCGTCGGCAAATAAGTTTCACTTAAATATTGCGATGTTTCTGGGGAGGTCTCCAGTTTGTTCAAAAGCTTTCACTGTTTTTGCAGCTGACACTATTTCTTTCTACCCATATACAGAAACTTCCCATATCAAGGGATTTCAGATTTGGCAGAAGAAAAGAGGGTTTTCATGAGTTTCTACATTTGTGCTCTTTCTTCTTCCACACAGAGGTCATAAATCTATACATTTTAAGCTACAATACAACGTCAAAATAACAGCATCCTTACAAAACCAGAAGGCACAATCTTTTAGCTGACATACAGTTCTGTGGTGGGTTAACCCCAGCTGGCAGACAAACCCTCATCTAGCTGCTTGCTTACTCCCTCCCAGTGAGACGTGGGAGAAAATTGGAAGGGCAAAACCAGGAAACAATGCTTGTGGGAGAAGACAGTTTAAGAGGTGAAGAAAACAAAAAACCAAACAAAACTCAATTGATGTAAAAGCAACCACTCACCATCTCCCAGCAGCACACAGATGACCAGCCAATCTCCCAGCAAAATCAACCTTGGGAAAATCTCCCCACTGCTAATTACATTGCTGAATGTGATATTATATGGTATGGAATACCTCTTTGGTCAGGTCAGGTCAGCTGTCCTGGCACTGTCCCCTCCCAACCTATTGCCCACCTGCTTCCCGGGTTGACAGATTAGAAAGAGGCATTGTGCAAGTGATAGGCAATAGCAAAAACATCAGTGCTGTCAACACTGTTCTGGTGGGAAATCTAAAACATAGCACCATGTGGGCTACTATGGAGGCAGTTAATCTCATTCTATGTGACTCAGTACAGATACTAAAAGTGAACCAAAGGTATGCCTAACTGCAAGAAGAAATAACAAATCAGGGATTTAGAAAATAGACTGTCAGTATGTTCATCTTCGTATTGGTCAAAATTAAGCTCCAAGTATCTTCAAAAGGCATTTCACTATTAATAGACCTACAAGAATAAGGTTTTGTATACAGTCATTTAAGAAATACCTTCTAAAGTTAACTCATTTGGTAGGCCCACCTCAGGGTTTTTCTAAAGGCTAGCCTGGGTGCTATCATTTGGGTTTTGTTATTAGGAAAATCAGTTAAGATGGAAGCTGGAGCTGGGATGCAAATGAATCAAGTCCTAACATAAAGTTACTCCCACAGAATGTTTAACCTAAATTAGTTCACTTTGTTTAAAATGACATTTGTATACTCCATCAAAGGAAGTGCTTATAATGTATGATCATTTTTATTTTAACATTAATGACTATAAAAAAATAAATGACTGGCAACAGGAAAAAAGGACACAATACAAACCTCCTGTCCTACCAATGACCTCTATCGTGAGTTACAGCTACTGCCTTCTGCAGATGTCAGGGAGAGTTTATTATTCATGTTCCTTCATCCCAAAGCAGTGCCCAAATGCAGAACGAAGGAAGAAAGCATGAGCTGCTGTACTACAGGCAACGAAATCTGTAAAACCCTGAGCTAGCCCAAACCAACCACAATCCCATTCCATTAAGCTCTGACTATTCTTCACTTCAACTTAAAACAGGTTTGGGGCAAGAACATTGCCTTTGTCTAATCAGGCACAGCGTAAGTTCACCACAATCAAGAAAATTTAAAATTAGTTTTTCTGGAAGGAAAATAAAAATGAATTCATCCATATAACTCACATTTGTCAGGAAAAAAAAAAAAAAAACCAAAAAAAGAAAGTAAACTGCTTTTGGCTACTAATGTCCTTGACATTACAAACGACTATTTCTGATTGGCAGTGGATCAGGTTTCTTCTTGTTTCCTAAATATAACAGAGAACATGTGCAAGCACAGCTGGTAGTTGACAGAAAAACTGAGCAGGTTCCATGTCAAACTGGGAAGGTAGACACCATCCAGAAGGACACAGTAATCTGGCCAATGCTAACTAAAAGGACTAACGTACATGCAGCCACTGAACACATCAGTGCTTTCATCACAATCACAAAATGGGTTTGCAGAATTTCAAAATCCATGACAGTCACTGAAACACTACAACATTATGCTGTTTGGGGGGTCATTGGCCTTTATTAGAGTTGGAAAACTCTTTAGGAAGCAAATAACTTTATATCAGCCTTGAAAATTCTGAGTAATGAATACAGAACTGTCTTATATCTAGATGATGATGCTCTTCTTTTATGTAGACTTGCTATTTTCTTCCATGAGAAGGTTTTGACTTAAAAGACGACAAACAAAAGTGAAGATTTCAAGTGGCAGTACAATGTACAAGAAGTCTTGAAAATACTGAGAACTTTTTCAATGGCCTGGATGCTAACCTGAGATGAAAACTAATCTTGAAATCAAAATTGCAGGCAACCTGTCAATCTGATTTAATGTTTTATCCTCACTAGCAAAGTTGGCTACTGAAGCACACAGTGGAACAAATTTATCCGTAGTTCCCTTCGGGTTTCTAAAAACAGAGAGCTGTAACAATTGAAATACTGTGCCAGAGGTGCAAACAGTCCTTCTTTCCCAGGTGAACACAGATGCTTTAGCTGTCCTCAAGCTTTTCCTGTCCTTAAGCAACTGCAGCTAGCTCCAGGGCCTCTCACATAATGAAGACATGTCAAAAAATTTAAGTTATGTATGTTTTTCTGCCTAAGGGCTTCATCTTGCCTCCTATCACAGGGTGCAACTCAGGGAGCAAGACTCCACAGAGGTCAGGAGTAGTACTACAGTAAGCCGAAACAAAACCAGACTTCCATCATTTTATCCTTTTGTTGTTCCAGAGGGCAAGGAAAAAAAAAAAAAAAAAGTAAAAAAAGGTCATTCATTGCTATCCTACAGGTTTTCCCACACAGTTATCAATATTTAATTAGTTAAAGCCAAATTATTTTTTTTCCCTATAAGCAGGAATAGAGATGACAGAATTACACACAAATTGAAATCAATAATACCAGACTAGGGTATACTGCATAACCAAAGCATTTTATTTTCAAAGTGGACTCTTTATTACACTTGGACAGGAATACCTAAATCTCAGCAGTCTTTATGGCACAATTTTATGGAGCCCTCTAAATAAACAAACCAAGTAATTAAATTATATTGTGGCAGCAAATGCATGTTTCATTCATCTTCATCCAAAGGCAGCCAAATCTCCTTTCCCTCTCTATTCCCTTCCTGCTAGAAAAGAAGTGATCATCTCAGCCTCCTATTCCTTTACACTGGCTTTCTTCCATGATTCTTTCATCCATATTTACTAATTATCACTTAATTGTCTGAGCAAAGAAGTGCAAAATAGTGATGAGTTTATGTATTTCAGTGCTAATCATGTTAGTCCTGTCCAATTTGTAGCCTAAGTTTTCCTTTTAGGAAAAAAAAAAAAAAAATCACTAAACTGCTACAAAAGAAAACAGTGGGGGAGAATATCCATTCATTGATATATCCATATATATGATAGAAAAATACCTTTGGGAAAGGACTTTAGAATACTAATATTGTAACATCACTGATACACTAGGTTTTTATTTAATGTTTCTAATAGGTTCAGTAGCACTTTCTTACCCATCTTTCACAGTTGCTTCAAAACTGTCTTACCTTCTCACTTTCAGAAGGCAGACACTTGCAACTAATGCCATCCCATTCAACTATTAATTATACAAATGATGACTTTCTGTAGTTATCAGGGTCGATATGGAGCAGGAAGGCACAAAATGAATGGTCTTAGTACTGCTCTCTGAAATACATCAGGTATTGAATGGTTCCCCAAGAGGCAGGCACTTTCTGAAGGAGGTTATTATCAGACAAGAATAAGATCTATGAAGCATAATAGTTGATCATTTTCACTTTAAAATAGTTCTGCCCCCAGCATGTCTTAGCTGGCATCTATGGGGAAAGGAAAATATTCTTTAAGATCCGGATATCCCAGGGCAAAGTGGTAAAACAAAACAGTTGCTCCGAACACATCCGGTGCAAAAAAAAGTGAAAAGGTTTTCAAAGAGTTGAAAAACCACAGAAGGATTATTTTTAAAATGAGGAAATAAAATGTTCTGGTTTTCTGCAGAAATGATGTTGCAATTTCATTTAGTTTTTCACTTTTCTTCGTGGCACCATGGTCAAATAACCCCAGAGTGCTGTTCCCATTCTCCTGTATAAAAATGTTTTTAGAAGGATTTTGTGAGAAAAAGAGCAGGGGGAAAAGAAGACAGATACCTTTATTGGAAAAAAACCCTCAGATCCAGTCCATGCTAACTGTCATCCAGCTGCTCTGATTTTGCATTATGCCACTCCCAGCACTGACTTATTAAGGCTAGATTTGCTGCAAGCAAATGTGTAAGACTTCGCTATGTTTTCCACTTACATCAAATCCAGCCCCAAACATTTACAAGAACACACAGACTATACAAATGTTTATTCATCTACTTTTTAAAACATGCCGTAATAAAAGGGTTCTATGGCAGTTTCCAGAGTCATAACATTTTTTTGTTAGACTTGCAAAAGTGGACAGATTCGGGTTGTAGCCTAAAAGAACCAGCACAACTACTTCTTGTTGATTTATATAGCATTTCTGTCCAGGTTCTTAGATGAAAAGGTACAGGCTCAGGCCAAAGGGTTACCTGGACAAGCGCTCTTTCTCAGAGTAAACAAAATAACTGTGAAGAATAAGTAAATAAAAAAAATAAATAATAAAACAATACATAATGAAACAAGTAATAAAACAATACATAATGAAACAAGCCTATAGTGATATTTCCCCTGAACACTCTCCTGATCTCCAGCTAACTTGAAACTTAATGACTTCCTGAACCAGTTGTCATCTTTGCCTTTGACAGCTTTTTCTTGAGTGGATTTAGTCAACTTACCCTTCAGCTTACATAGATTCTTATAATGAAAAAAAATAAATAAATTTTTACAGATAGTTCAAAGATATCACCATCACAGTTTCATATTTTATAATTATTTTGTTGTTGCTGCTGTTATTGTAAACTTTGATACTTACACAGGAATTATTATATTCAGACTCCATGTGACTTGGCAAATGTTACATGTCTTCTTGCTATCACAAACATGATTTAATAAAACCCAGCTATAGTATAGCAGTTCCAAGATAGTATTTCCTTTAAAAGAATGACTATAATTAACATATTGGGTTTATTGCAGTACCTCCAACTTCTGTTCATCAAGATATCTTTGGCAAGAGTCCTTCTATGCCTTACCTTATTCCCCCGCAAAAGCTTTGGATGAAAACCCCTCTATTTGATACAAACTAATAAGCCCAATAATGCAGCAGTAAAACCCATGTATGCACCCCACAAACACACACATGCTAGTTTTGATACTAGGACACAACACATTGCAGACACTCTTCTCCTTTCTGTACTGCCTGTTTTCTACAACTATTGAAATATATTGTATTGGCATATACAACTTGCAAGTATATTTGGTGCATGGAAACCATCAGTTAGGAGTCCAAGGCATATTATTTTGAACTGTGTCACACTGCACAAGTGAAAAGAGATGGTGAGCTGCAATATGTAGGTTTGTATTTAGGGCTTTTATCAGTCAGACAGCAAAGCACTTGTCTCAAAGAAATAGCCACCTGTCTTGAATGCTTTCCTCTTTCTAGTCCCTACATCTCCCCAGCAGAGGGGAGCTACAAGAAACCGTTCCACCATTTGCAGCAACGGATAAACTTTTGAAGACAAAACTATCGGCATCATTGAACCAGGCCTCACAGCTAGTCTCTGGAAAAAAAAACCCACCACATTCTTATTCTGTAAACTGGACAACATTTATTTCTGAGAACAAAGCACACCCATTGTGAGGAAGAGAAAGAAAGGGGATGCTTTCACAGTCAAAACTTTTGAAAGGAAAACACAGCTGCACCTGCAAGTTTTCTTTACTGCAGCACAAGCATTGCCCTACACTTTCTTAAGGACTGTTTAGAAGCCAAAGGTAAAAATAAGCTGAAACCTTGGGCAAGAGGAAGTGCAATGCTGTCATTACTCTGAGCACAATTTATTCCACCTGCTTGGGTTGGGTTTTTTTTGAGGAAGAAAAGATGCAGCGAGTCCTGGGTTCTATTACTATGGCAACTTGTTTTGGTTCCACTCAGGCAAAATACCACAAGCCATTTACAAAACACAGGCAACAGAAAAGGATCCAGATTAAAGAGGTATTTTTATAAAACATCATAATGAAGGTACTATTGCGGGGGAGTAAGAGGCTGTGTGCAATAGAGGCAAGCTCCCAGTACTTACACTGAAGTCATGCCTCCTCCAGCACGTGGCTAAATACTGTACTTTTTGCCTAAAAGTTTCTTGGCACACAATTTGAAGATGGTTTAGATTACTGTGGTCTCTGCAGCCACAAAGGCATAATGATGGAAAGGGCTCAAAACTCTGCCTAGATAAGGGAAAAACTTTTAAAAGGTAAGTTAGAACTATGGGGTGGGGGGTGGGGGAAGTCAAACCACAAGTTGCAGGTTGGTTAATAAAATACTGATATATTCATGAACAATTCCTAGGCAATCTAAGACATTATGTAATCATATCTCTTTCCTGGCAGCATCATTAAGGAAAGAAATATTGCAGTTGCTACCTGCTCTCCTGAAATGCAGCAGGATCATTCAAGTCTGAGCTCTTCTACACCAGCAATGATTAACCAAGTCCAATAAACG
Organism: Eubucco bourcierii; assembly: GCA_013396675.1. Classification (NCBI taxonomy): domain Eukaryota; kingdom Metazoa; phylum Chordata; class Aves; order Piciformes; family Ramphastidae; genus Eubucco; species Eubucco bourcierii. The sequence goes on along the minus strand of VWZE01002694.1, from coordinate 195,665 downwards.
TCATGTGTTCTAGATCAGCATGAGTAAACACAGCTGACAGGATGTATTAGAAGTCTGGATAGCATGAAGTTTATACCTGCACTTGAAGCTGGTTAATACTTTTTGCAACAGCTGCTTTGTAGGATGCTGCATTTCAAAGGCAGCCAGAATTTTAAGAAAATGTTAGACTCACTTGTCCTCCCCATGGGTGGTCCTTTTCCTCTTCAGGCTGACACAGAGAGCTAACATTCAGTATATTTCGTTATTTCATTCTCCCTCCTCTCACTCTCCCTGGACATTCTTATTTCTTTCTTTCTCCTCCTTCTTTCCCCTCCATTCTCTCCTGCCCCCAAATCAGCTCTATCCAGCTATAAACATTAATTCTTAAAGTGTACATTGCTCAGGTTACATTGTAAGCTCTCTATGTTCTTACAGGCTGCTACTTCAAATGCTATCCAAATATCTTCATTTAAGAACCACAACATCTGCATTTTTATACTAAAGAACTTGTGAAAAAGATAAAGCAGGAGGCCAAATCCTATCTCATTTACGTTACTGAATAATTTCACTGACACTAAAAAATATTTCCTCCAGGATCACTGAAATCAGGATTTGACAATTTGCTTTAGTTATGTGCTGATATTTGCTTCAAACAGATCATGAGAAAAGCAAAATAATTGATGCTGGCATTCCAAATATTTGCTCCCTGTGAACGCTCAAGAGTGTGAATTCCATCTATAGTGTGCCTTAATTTCTCTGGAAAAGTGCATTTTATTGTTTCTCCTTTCTAAAATCTACATCTTTAATAGATAGGAAATTGCATGAATATCTCCCTAGACTGGCCTTTTCAATTTACAAGAATAGTATTTACAATTCAAAAGAATAGCAGGAAATGTCTAATAGACTTAGCACTTGGTCTCTAGGAAACGAGAAATACCATGCTAATCACTGAAGGCTGCACCTTAACTGTATTAGAAGTGTTTAAGCAAGCATGAGAAAGTGGGCATTCTATGGGCAGTAGTACCCCGAACAGAAAAAAAATACAGATCTTGAAAGAAAAATAGATCTGAAATCATTCATCTTATCAGCTGTAAACATATGAGCAAATCGTATTCTTCTGCTATAGACTGAAAAAGAAGGATCGGTAAGTTTAATTTGAACGAAAAGTCTAAACGTTGCCTTGGATATCTTAAAAATGTTTATGATAATTCAAAAAACTAATTTCAGTATAAAATATAGAACATACAGGCCAAATAACAACAACAACAACAACAACAAAAAAAAAAGGTTAAACTTCAGCCTTGAAAAAAATAGTAACTTTAACGTTATTTGTTGTAAACATCCTGACAAACTGTAACCCAGTGTTAGTTGTTTGTTGGTTTGTTTGATTTTTTGTTTGGGGTTTTTGGTTTTTTGGGTTTTTTTTTGTAAACTGTAATATTGCTTTGCAAGATGAAGATTCTGAAAACGATTTTACAAATCCTAAAACTGTCTAGGATTATTTTTTAAAAAGGTTTTTCATGTGAAGTACACAGTTTGCAAGTAGAATAGCAAAGAACTTCAGCCCTACAAATCCAAGTAAAAGTTAAAAGCCAAATCAGATACTGCAATTTACCAATACTAATGTGTATCGGACCAACTTAATGTCAGAAATATACTTCTGCAATCTTGTTTTCTTCTCCTTGCCCTTAATGGCACATATATAACAGTATTAGCCTTCCACAGAGTTAATGTGTTATTATAAACAGAAAACTCTTCTTTTTTTTTCTTTCTTTTTTTTTTTCTTTTGATCATCAAAACATATGACTGATAGTTATGGTAGCTTTGTGTAACAAGCGTCACATCTAAAAGCTCAGTGTTGTGTCAAGGCAAATTTTTGTACTCCCAATCATCTCCTAAATGCTTCCTGGCAGTAGTTGAGCAGATTGAGGTCACCTCAGGAAACAAAGTGGAATTAAATGTTTCCACATTAAAATTTGCAGGAGTTTTAGTTGGTCAGACAGATGGTTTTCATGGTTATTTCAAAAGTCTGTAATACACATCTTCCATAGGAAAATTACTGAACAAGTATCAGTCCTGAAGTCCATAGTCACCACTTCTATGTACAATTTAATACACTGAACTATCAAAATTATTTACCTGTACCATTCCACCAAAATCCAGACATGGAAATCTGTTGCCAATGTGCTACAGTGCTTTGTTCCCTTAAGCTGTATAACAGAAAAGGAAACGATGGCCACACAGGCAGGTTTGAGAGCTGAATGTTGGCTGTTGTATTGTAAATTCCCCTAGAGATCAGCTCATTTCTTACACCACAAACTAAAGAAGAAGAAAATCTTAGATTCGCAAAGAACTTGCAGTTTCCACACCTCCACCTGTGAAGTTGCTATAATTCAGTTGTACCTTTTCTTCCTGAAAGACTGTGGATGTTCCTAGTCACTGTATCTGCACCCCTGCACAGCCAGAGGTGTCTAGGTTCTGCCCTACTGGACTTGTCCAGGGAGGTACAGGGAAAGATCATGATCAAGAGCTGGAAGTGGAAGAACTTAGTATGGCTGCAGCAAGCCCTTGGACCAGAAGCATAACTCTAAATGTTCCTGGCAGCAGTTTCATACTGTGTCAAGTCCTCTGCCATATGAGGAAAGGCTGAGATAACTGCGTTTGTTCAGCCTTGAGAAGAGAAGGCTTAGGTGAAACTGTATTATCATGTACCAGTACATAAAAGGTGGCTACCAGGATGATGTACTTTCTTTTTACAAGCAGTCACATGAAGAAGACAAGGGGTAATAGGTTCAAGCTACTCCTAAGGACATTGTAATTGGACTTCAGAAGAAAATTTTTCAGCATGAGAACAACTAAACACTGGAATAATCTCCCAAGACAAGTAGTGGAGTCCCCTACATTGGTCAGTTTTAAGACTCAGCTTGACAGGGTGCTGAGCCATCTAATTTAAACTACATGACCACCTTGAAAGGTTGGGCCAGATGATCCTTGGGGTTGCATTCTGTGATTGTGTGATAACGAAACCTGCTACCTCTCACCATTAGGACAATTTAAGTTTTAGTTATACAGCTTTGTTACTGATGCAAATATTGGATAACAAACATTGAAGTTTTAGCTTATGAAATTTTCTGCACCATTGTATAATTTGGAATATTTCAGGAATAAGTTTAGCAATACATAAATTTGATTAATTATGAAATACAGCCCTTTTAAATTATGAAGGTGAAGATATACAAAAGAGATGATAGAATACTCTAAGGTCCAGGAGACATTAGAGTAGTCTTCCAGTATCTGATGGAGGTCTACAGGAATGCTGGGGAGGGACTATTGACAAGGTCTTGTAATGACAGGACAAGGGGCAATGGGTTTAAACCGGCAGAGGGGAGATTGAAACTGAATGTTAGGAAGAAGTTCTTTGCAGAGACACTGGCACAGGTTGCCCAGGGAGGTTGTGGCTGCTCCCTTCCTGGAGGTGTTCAAGGCCAGCTTGGATGAGGCCTTGAGTGACCTGTGCTAGTAGGAGGTGTCCCTGCCTATGGCAGGGGCAGGATTGGAACTAGATGATCTTTGAGGTCCCTTTCAACCTTACCATTCTACGATTCTATGATTCTATGAATACAGCCATACTAAAATATAGCTGCAACATTAAATCCCTGGCTGAAGTTGGGGAAATTAAAAAAAAAAAAAAAAGAAAAAAAAGAAAAAAGAGAAATCACAGGAAATAAGTATCAGGAAACAACTAATCATGTAAGTACTAGTCAGTATTCTCTTCATCTATGTCAATTTTAAATATTAATACTTTTATTCAAAGGTTATTTACACAGATGGAACAAGTGCCAAAAGAAAGGCGATTTCACTTCACGCAAACTTTTGATACGGTCATTTAAGGATGAAAAGGTCCTCAGGGATCCCTTCAAATTGAAATACAATTTGCCTTAGAATTCAAAACCAGAAAGGAAAACAGAAAAAAAAAAGTCTCTCTTCTACCACTCTGAGAAAAGCTGTGGGCCATGAAGAAAGTGCTACACGATTCCTAATACTATGGTTACTTCTGTAACCATAGCTTGCATTTTAAAACTAAACGTTGGCTGTTGTATCAAAGGCAGAACTATGTCTTCTATAATAACCATGCAGGAAGTGACTGAATGCAATTTTTGCCCCAGGATGTAACGTGTAGACATAAAAATTAAACTGGAGTTCAACCCTTTTATCCACTATGATAAAACTCAACAAATCTCATGCAGGGAAAGGACATGGTCAATGCAGATAACAATCACCACCAAAACCAACCAACCAAACAAAATAGTCCTAACCACTTCTTGTAAATCCTACCTAATGCCAAACTTATTACCAACATATATTTTAAACCAGAAGCCTACTTCCCTAGTGATTGAGAAAAAGGAATATTTTACCAGTAGAGTTGCATGTATTTGAATGCTCTTGCTTTTTCACCAATAAAGTTTGCTAAGGCTCAGTTTGTAAGCCATAACCAGATAAGGAGCTTGCAGAAAGTACATCTGAAGGTCTACTGACCTAACTTACTTAAATGACAAAACCAAACGAATAGGAACATCTATTATGTCTCTTTTTTTATACATAAAAAAAAAAATATAAGTATTCTACATACCTAACAGTTGACTTGAAATCCAGATGATTTTCTATATAGTTTCTCACTCAACAGAATGATTAATTTTAAAAAGAAAAGATAATTTAAAAAAATACTTAATTGCTGAAAGATCTGAGACAAATCCAAATAGCAATGACACCTAAACTGCACTTCACATGCAGTCCCTTGACCTGCTCATTTCTGATTGCTATCAAGATGCAAAACGGTCTGGTGATCACTGAGAAACACACTGCTCTGCCATGGCCACCATGCTGCACCATCAGCCACCATCAGCTGCCTTTTTAGGGCAGCTCCAAGGAAAGCAATCCCAGCGACAGTTTCCCTGTCACTGTAAGGAAGAGAGATACTTACACATAGGGAAGGAAAGGTGCAATACTGCTGCAAAAGAGAAAGGATGCCACGAGTGCAAGTATTTTAGGAGTATTTTAGCAGATAATTTAAAGCTACAAAGAGTAGGCATTTTAGGTGTCAAAGAGCAGACAATGAATTTCAGAAGTCAAACGTTTTGTCTCCAGCACTGTGTATTACAGAATGATTGGTAGACTAAAGCTTGAGAAAATAAACAAAACATGAAGGCATGGATAGTAAACGTTCCTTAGATTCTCTGGGAGCAGGTAGGGGGAGAGAATAATTTAAAAATAAAAGCCAACTTTCGCGTATTTCCCAGCAATCAGAAGGTGATGAATATGCAACAAGTTTGTAGCCACAGATTCTGCCATAGTTTCATGGATTTCTCTTGTGTTATCACTTCAACTTCATTGCATTATTAATTAATTGCAGAAATAAATGTGAAAAAGGTGAACAATAACCCACACAGCAAACCATAAAAACAACATTGGCTGAGGCCAAGGGTCCATATAGATAAGCACTTTGATCAGCAACAGTAATAACAGCAAGAATTGGCCCAGTATACATGAGTTTTGCAAGCAAAAAGGCCCTAAATTATTTTAATTTCAAAGGTTAAAATGTGAGGGCTGTTTTGTTGATTGGTTTTGTTTTGATTTGATTTTGTTTAGTAACCACACACAGATGTCTTTTTCAAATACTTAGAGCCCCCTGAACTCCAGCAAGTGTTTTTCATATCATTCATGAACACAACCCTTATTCTACAAATAGTTCTGGAACCAACCTCAAGCTGAAACATCTCTAAAACATTACTGGCTCTGAATTTACACATGGAGAACCCATCACTGCGTAAGTGAAAGAAAGCAGCAGAATTGTTTCTAAAAGTCAGAATATTAGGGGGAAAAATTAGAATATGTTTGTAAGAAGACTAAAAAAAAACGACAGTTGCATATACACAGAGCAAAAAAAGCTAGAATTTTAGCTTTGGTCTTAGAGAGGGCTAATTATTAATGCCTTGCAGTTAACAAAACAGTTACCATTTGCCTCAATATGAAGAATTGTCATTATTTCAAATGTGCATGTTGACACTTCTATTAATTTCATACAGAGTAAATTATAGATAATATCCTAAGTGTATTCCATACAGAACTGGCACCCAGATACTTATTATTTAAAAATAATCTAAAATTGGGTTCTATACAAAACCAATTGCAAATCAAAATCTTAGGATATTATTTTCCAAATAGCCTTAAAAAAACCCAACAAAACAAAACAACAAAATACCCCAAAAACCAGACAAACCAAGCCCAGAATTTGTAAATATTTTACCTGGGTTTCCTGCTACTGCTATCAATAATATAGAAATACTTCCAAAATACTTCAGAGATTAAAAAAAACACATGCAAGAGTCAGGTGCATAGTGACAGGGGTGACCCAGAGGCACATTTCTGCCATCCTAGTTTGGAATTAATAGTAAGACTTTAAAATCCAAGTGGAAATGAAGAGTAGGGGAGGAGGATGAAACCTTGTGTCATATTACCTGGGTTAAGGACAATCGAGTTAAAGAGAATAATTCTCACCTTTTGTATGAAAAGCTGAAGTAGTCTTGGTTGCAAGAATTTACAACACTAATTTATATCTTTCTCATGTCTGGAGGAACCTAAGGGCTGCTGAAATTGAACAGGAGAACTAAGTTAAGACATTACCCTTTGAATACAAACATTTCAGCAGCTTTTAGCTTGTTTGCAACCACAACTATTTCATTAAATAATCTTTATGGGACAACCAGGTATGTTGCTCATTACATCAGAAATGGGTAGCAATTTCTCCTTTTTATCTAAACCAACTTCACTTTGATGCCATAATTTAATCAATACTATATATATAATCATTTGTTGCATACTGTGAAAATTGATTTTTCCATGTATAGGGGTATCTAATTCTCTGGAGTATGTTCTGTCAGCTTACTAGCAAAAGTCTGTATGTTTAGTTAAAAAAACCCAAACAATTTCTGGCATTGTTAACTTGTTTGTAGCAGGACAAATATCCATCACTTGTTATTTTCTTGTTTATAGCCTGAAGTCCTGTTTGTACAAAGGAAAAAACTCACCCCTTGACAAAAATGCACAAAGCATTATTTCAGCTCTTGTGTAACTTTGTACATTTTGAGAAAAAAATGTGTGTCCGATATTTGATATCAAAGGCAAATTTAACTTAGTAATAATCGGTAATCTCTGACAAGCCAGGAGCAGGTCTTTTAAAGGCATCAATAGAACTTACATACCCTACCTGCAAAAAAGGCATTTCCAAGTGCCAGGCAAACACTGTTTGCTAATACAACACAGATTTTATTTTCATTTCCACAGGCAGTGAAACAGGGCTTAGCTAGCCCTTTCTGCGTTTTTCTGTTCACTTTTGCCAGAAAGTGCCGCTCTTGTTTTTATTCTCTTCACTTTTTACTTTCTTTTTACCATCACTTGTAATCTCCCTGAAAGTCAGTCAAGCTTCCATTTTCCTACAAAACCTGAATCACAGGTTTCCTGAAAATGCCAGTTCTTTAACAGTTTTAAAAGTAGTTAGGACACAGAACCACCCTCCTATAGAGATCAGAAGGCTATGTACATGTTTTTTTTTAGCTAGTTAGATTTTTGAGAGCCCACGTAAAGGACACCATGGAACATCAATGGAGGAAAAAAAAAAAAGTGTGTTATTATAAATATCTAAAGCAGACATGGGAGGAAAAAAAAAAAAAGATAGGACATCTTGAAGCCAGCCTTAGCTTCCCTGTTGAAGTGGAGACAGCTGTTTGGGCAAGGATCAACATAACTGAGCTGCAAGGTCCCGGCCACTGGGAATTTGTGTGTGTGTATATGCTGGTCTGCTTCAGCTGTCATGAAGCTCTTTGAAAAGAAACTAATGAACCACTAAAACTTCCAGTGAGGTAAATAATTATCATCCTTCTTTCACAGATGAGTAAATAAAGATAGTACATAGATGGTTTACAGCCAAAGAGAATTCAGTAGGTCTAGAAACAGAGTACTCATTCCCATATTTATGTATTTCCTTTTAAGAGCTTCTTTCCTGCTCTGCTTTTTGGTTCAGACTGACGATCAGGTTGTGTGCTTCCAGCTAGCACACTTGGTGCAAATTCACAGAAAAAAACTCACAGGGGAACAATGCTGCACAGCATAATACAGCATGGAGATCCCTGAGCAGCAGGCCAAGCACATCAGCAAAAAGTAATTTATTAGTAGAGGGAAGACTCAAAAAAAAATTGTTTCTGCAGAGGTCAGTTTTTATGCTGTGACAGCATCAACCATCCCATTTGCAACACAAGCATCTTTCTGCTATCTGCTATAGGCAACAAGTAACGCACTTCATTAGGAGTTTAACACCTATTTCCATTGTGAAATTCCAGCCCCAGTTATTTAAACTGTAGCAGTACATTGCCTGACAGATGAGTTTTCGTGCTGCTTAATTACATCCACATGAACCAGAAGCTCAGTACAGGCTTCAGACTGACTACTGATTAATCTTTCTGAAAAAAAAGAAACAATGTGAGGAGCAGAAAAGACCAACTAACTGAGCTGCTGTAACAGAAGGCTGGATTTTACACTCTGCACTACTATCTAGGAATGGAAACCACAGTATTACTTCTCTAGGGATAAGATAGAGAGCTTCCAGGTTATTAAGGAACAGCAGCACCAAGGAAGGTAGCATAAAAATGATATATGTGAGAAAGAGTGTAGCTGTCAGCAGCAAATCATAGAATCATAAAATGGTTTGAGTTGGAAGGGACATCCAAAGGTCACGTAGTCCAACCCCCCTGCAGTAAGCAGGGACATCCTCAGCCTTGTCAAGCTTCACCATGAGTATCTCCAGGGATGGGGCCTCCACTATCTCCTTGGGGAATCTGTTCCAGTATTCCACCACTCCCATGGTATGGATCTTGTCCCTAATATTCAATCTAAGTCTACTCTTCTCTAGCTTCAAGCCATTGTCCCTTGTCCTCTAGCTGCAGGTCTTTGTAAGCAGTCCCTCTCCAGCCTTCTTGTAGGGAACCTTCAGGCACTGGAAGGCTGCTGTTAGGTCTCCCCAGAGTCTTTTCTTCTCCAGGCTGAACAACCCCAGCTCCCTCAGCCTCTCCTCACAGGAAGGGTGTTCCAGCCACTCCAGCTTAGAGAGAAGGATGTTGTGGGAGATTGTGTCAAAGGCTTTACAGAAGTCCAGAGAGATGACATTTGTTGGTCTTCCCTTCTCCACTGATGTAGTTACACCATCATAGAAAACCACCAGGTTGGTCAGGTAGGACTTACCCTCGGTGAAGCGATGCTGGCTGTCTCAAACCACCTCCCTCTCCTCCACATGTACCAGCATACCTTCCAGGAGGATCTGTTTCATGATCTTCCCAGCCAGAGGTGAGGCCTGAGAGGTCGATAGTTTCCAGGGTCCTCTTTTTTACCCATTTTATAGATGGGTGTAATGTTTCCCTTCTTCATGGCCAAGCAGAAAGAAAATAGTCTGATTAATTAAGTTATTTATCAGCAAAAGATCAGCAGTAAAAAAAAAATATTGATGAAATCACAGGTGGCTGCTTGATAAGGATGCCTACATGATATAATGTGTGGCATATAGAAATGGAAATGGAGGTATATCATCTTTAAAAATAAAAACTAGGTGACACTTGAGGGTACTGCAACTGAGAATAGGGAAAAAGGCCAAGCTATTATTTCACAGAGAGGTAGAAAATTAGCTATTTTCTTACTTGATTTGTGTAAAGTGGAACTAAGAAACATCAGACATCCTCTCCTCCAGCACTCCATCTCTCTCTTATAACAAAAATTCAAAATGAAAACTCAGAACATAAAAAGCATCTACTAGAAAAATGTTGAGAAATCAAAGAATGACACAGAACCCTGATTCATTTGTAGGTGTCCACTTGAAATTCTGTTTACACAAGTCCATTTACACAAAACAAGGCTTTTCAAGACTGAACTGACAATTCAAAGCAATTAAGCTTTGATGCTTTGATTATATATATATATATATATATAAACCTTTGTTCTGCAATGGATAAAATTTCCAAGAATACAGATGTAGGTCATAGACATGGGGACAATGGAAGACAGTGATGTTCCTCTCTGAGGGCTATACTACCTTTGAAAAACCACACTCGTCCACTGACAGCTTGGCTTATAGGAATAGCTGTCAAGGACAGGGTAAAGAATTTGTAACGAAACAGATGTACCAGGATGACTAAAGCAAAAGCTCAAAGCCCCCAGAAATGTACTAATATGCACAATGTTCACAGAAGTCAGCCATGTAGACACTCTCTCAAACATTATCTCATTTTAGTGATCCACTGCACACCTAATAAATATCGTGGTGTGTTTTGGTAATATTGTTCCATAAATTTTAATATCTTGCCTTTAACATTTAACTACAACCTATGCATGGTCTGAACAAAATTAAAACTAATTTTACTAAATTGCTTACCCTGTAACATACTCCAAGATTTTCAAAGGTTTTCAGTAGACAAACACTAAAATGTCTGGTAGCTTGGTGGCACGAAAGTAACCAGATAACAGAAAAAAAACAAGCACACAAAACATGCTTAGTCTGTTCTCTGCTATAAAAATAAAAAGTCAGAACATATACACATTTAGGAGCAACTCTTCTAGATAACAGTTTAAAGCATTTGTCAAACATAGTTAAGGAGCACTGATAAATTAAGATGAAAATGGCTGTATGTGATACAGTATGGTTTCTGTTTAGTGGATTACCAGACAACTGTAGCCTATTAACGTTCTCAGTGCTATATACACATCAAATCACCACTAAAAATACAACTTCTGTAATTTTAACTTCAACTCCCAGATAAACAAGACTCTTTTAACATGACATCTACAAGTATTCATAAGAAAACAAGTCTCTTAAGCAGTCATGTAACGGAAGCCATATGCAGAGACACATACCAGTGGCAGATAAAAATCTCACTACACTGTGCTCAGTTTCCTCAAGATACAGTTCTGTTCCATTTTCCAACACAGAAGAACCACTATTCATAGAAACATGCTTCTTGCATGGTAAAAATCAGGTACGTGACTTAGTTTGATCCCAAGCGCAATTAAAAAGGAGCATTTGGCAAATTCTAGTAGGGTTGTACACACTAGCTAGGAAAACACATTTACAGAAGAATTTGGAGTGTGAGAGCAAGTTGCATTTGAAAACAACACTCCCTCGTTAAAAATCTGCAAAGTGCACAAAAATTGAACCATGAGCGTCCATCTCAGTCTGTGACCGTCACCGTGCTTCTGTGTCTTTGTCACTGCGCTTCTGTTGAAGTGATAGTTTGCAAATCTTGCTACACTGAATGTAACATTTTACAGACATAGGCCTCTGAAGTGTTACACATACTCTGCTAAAGACTTCAAAAGACAGCTCCGAAGAGCAGAGAAACTTAACGCCAGAGAAAGTCAGTTCTTAGCAGATTTCAACTGCTGTAAGTCTTCAAAGAGTCTTCAAAGAAAGGTCAGTCTCTGAAGACAATGGATCGGGCAAGCAATTTTTAGCATGCCATTAACAAAAAAGTTCCAAACAGAAGTACAAGCGGATTGGGTTGTCTCTCTGAAAACAATACTTTGCATGTCATAGTATTTCTTCAATATAATTTTAATTTGGTGAGAACATTGCTTTGAGTTTTCTTTAGCAGACCTTCTTTGAAAGGTGGGAATTTCTAAAGCACGACTTCAGCTGTGAGTCATTACTATTGTTTCCTTTAAATTTTCCCACCAGCTCATCCTGCATCACTTCCCTAGTTCTCATGAATGAACAACAGTAATGGAAACACATCCATTGGTAAGAAAAACTGAGAACACTATTGTAATAGATTTTAAAATGCCCTGTCAACAAAAAGTTAACATTTAATTCTAGCTGATAACTTCTAGAACTGTATGTAGGAATTAGGAAATGTGTTTCCTTGTTCAATACAAACTTATTTAAACTTTGCAGCCATGTGACTTCTTAACAGCAAATAAAATGCACCCATCTTGTGCAACATTGTTTTATGATCCATTACAGTAAAAAGGAAAGGGGATATGATTTTAATCTTGCAATAATATGCCATTTGTGTAAACCCAATGCATCATCGAGACTTAATTTCCCCACAGCATCTCTGTACTTCAGCACAAGGGGAAAAAAAACATCCTTACATACCATGAAATCTTACCTCCCTTCAAGATTAATAGGCACTAGTCTGTCCGAACATTTAGAGGTCACTCGACCCCATATGTTGTGCAATAGCCAGGCACACTGGGATAAGCAAAGGAAACCAAAAAGCTTAGCTTGCCCTCTATAATTCATTGCATGCAATCTTTGTGTTGTGGGCCCGTCATGTGTTATGCCTGTGGAACTCCCTTTGATATCACTGGAATTTCTGAACATGACAAGAGTGCGGTACCATCACATCTGGCTCTGTCAAGTGCTATTTTCCTGCAGAGGTCCCCCAGTTATTTGGTATTTTCATATTGAAGCTGGAGGTTAAAAAACAAAGAAATAAAACCCTTCCAAACAAACAGGGAAAAAAAAAATTCCATGAAAACAGTCTCGTTTTACTATGCATGTGCAAGATTTTAACAGTGTTAATCAGCTACTTAGCCACAAAGAATGGCAGCAGATGCCGAAGTCTTTCAAATTGCCCTCTCATGAAGCAGCACTACGACACAAACCAAATGCAATGCAGATTCCAAAACGCAATTTCTATTTCGTTGTAACTACCGATGGTCCTCAAACACAACTGAACACAAACGTTGCTAACATTTCTCTCCTTTCACAATTATAAATAACAGCCTTGCGGTAAGACAGTCTCTCTTCTCTTTTACTGTGCTTTGATGCATGAGAAGTGTCCACAAGCTGCTTTCTCCCGAGGCTAAAATCAGTTAAGACAAAAGCCCCTGATGCTATGTGTAACATTGCCATCTAGTGACGCACCTCAAGGATGCTTTCTTCTGATGAACTATTCTCAATCACTCTTTTTTCTAATGAAATCTAGCTCAGTGTATTAGTTCAGTGTAATTAAAAGGTTATTCAAGCCATTAATGTGGTTTAATAAGACAGGAAATTTTATTACTTGACTTTAGAACATTTTTCACTGTGTGTTTGCATTTCCATGATTAGCTCTTTAGAAGTGGTATCTTTCAATATTGCTAATGAAAAATACATTTAGTTAAGTAGGATATGGAAGGTAGTATTTTCTCCTTTGGAAAGAGGAGGCAGGGCAGATGTGGTTGCAGAACTTATTAGCACTTTGAACAGTTATAGGCGCTTCTGTTTTACATTAAAAATTTAACCTTCTCCTGATGTATGTCTTATATGCCATCACCTGAATCAACACCAGGTATTTTCAAAACTATCTACACTAGACTTGAAAGCTTATGTGGAAAAGCCAGACTTTCAGCCAAAAATGAACAGGTTTGCACTGGCAGTATCATACAGCCACTGCTGGGCTACAGCCTTTTCTTGGTTAGCTGCTCCAGTGCAGCCTTGATAAAGCAATATAAACTCTAGGGAACCACAGTTAAACCCTAGCATACTCACTTCAGCTTTACAAGCCCTGTGGTGTGCATCATAGCCTTCCCAGTCCTAGGGAGATTTCACTGCACTGCCTCTGGCCAGTTTCATGACAGGTTTATAGCAAACAGTCCCACAAATAGAGGACAATTCCAAAGAGAATGTCATAGATTACATAGATTAATTGGCTGACAAGTTTACCATTACCCTTCTCTTAACGTATTATTTGTTTCAAACTACCTTTGAAATACTGCTGCTTGCCAGAAGTTATTTTGATTACTTGTTGGCAGGGTGAGATGTCTTGTCTGAACTGGTTGTGGACCCAGCCACTGAAGGTGACCAATCATTTGAACTTTTTGAAGTTCAGAGATGAGTGAGTGAAAAAGGTCCAAATTAAAGGAATGGAAACCTATCCATGCTAGCCTTGCAAGAAATACTGAGCACCACAAACTGCTAAGTGTGGTCTTAAACAGGCACTTATCAACTCTACAGGTAGTACCTGTAGACATGGGTTCTTGAGTCAGAGTGTAAGAAGCGAAGTATGTGTGCAAAATTTTCTTTCAAATCAGCTATCTTCACACAGTCATCCTCTGTCATTTCTTATCTGCACACTTTCGATGTGCCTTATGAACACTATTGATCTCTATTCGTAGGGGATATAGTCTTTGTATTTCCATTTTGGTTTTGATCAAAGACTTTCCTAGTGCTTGTGCATGAAGGAAAAACCCACAACATTCTGGAACAAATGAAAAAGCCTATTAGGTATAGTTCTCTCTCTTTCTTTTACACATACACAGAATATTTTTAAAATGCAAATTATTTTAGTCCTTTTTATTTGCAATGGTTAAATTTGAGAAGGGAGAGGATAAAAATAGTCACTTGTTTCCGATACAATGGGAACTGCCAAGGCAGCAATTCGTTCATGCTCAATCCTTTCTGTTGTTTTTAACCAAAAGACTTTGCTTTGAGACTCATGTTGCTGTATCACTAGCAACTGACTTGTATCTTGACTCCTTGGGAAGCAGCTGTTCCCACTTAGCAGGGGGAGATGCTCAGAACACAGACATTTACCTTAAAGCATGGGGTCAGTGCGGTTATCTGTATAGAAATACCACCCCACTTCAAAGGACAGCTATTTGTGCTCCACTAGCCAAATGCTGAAGAAAAAGACTTTTATTTTGTTTCCTATAGGAAACATTTAACAGGCAGCTAATAAATGCATGGAAAATGGACTTAAATACATTCACGATAGCAGAACATCACAAAGAAGGTGATGTCCAGTCTTGTCATTCTCTACAGCAACCCCTAACCAATACAATTCAAAGCTGAAAAATCTGATTTATATTCACAATGAATTAGGTTTCAAAGCAGTTGTGAGACAACCAACTCTTGCTCTTATATCTTTTAAAATTCTACACCATCGTTTTGTCATCTGCAACTTCTTCTTTGGTCCATAAAAGATATGTAGCGGGCCCAGGAAAGTCCTTAAAGTCCTGATTTTGTCACAGATATTAATGGTTAGGATTTTTTCATTTTTAACAGATGGTTGGTCAAATTCCAGGGAAACGAAACAGGACCATCTTAAATGTCACAAGACATTTAGTTTCTAGAGAAGATGTCATTTACATACAGATGTATATAACTTTGACTCATTTTTTACCTTATCATATATGGTATTCACAAACACGTAACATATTCCAAAAGACATCCAATTAAGCCCACACAAAATACCTTTAAAAGTCATTCATTACATTAACATCTCTCAAATCTCGTCTGTAAGAAGCTGCACAATACCAGCATATACTGAAATTTAAAATTGAAGCTTCTTACGTCCTGCTGGGCACTTTTCAAGCTCAGTTGCTTTGTAAGGTGAATGCCTGACATCTGCTGGTAATTAGAAAAACTGTCTTGAATTTAGTTTTTAAACTAAGGGAAGGTACCTTGGAATATATAAATTACTGAAATAAAAGATGTAATTATTACAATAATGACGCAATGTATTTTTAGACCAAAACTGCATCAGTGTGGTTTTTGTTTGTTAGATGCAAAATAGTGTCTTAGAACTTCCTACAAAATTTTCCTGCAGGACTGATCAAACCCAGTTTTTTCCCAATACAATTTCTGTGCACAATATTTTTAATAAATTAGCAGAAGCAATTCTAGTGCTACTGTACTTTCCATTACTTTTTTAAAAGGCTGAACACTTTTTTTAGAAAGCTACTTCTACACTGTTCTTCTGCAACGTATCAATCATGCTACCAAAAAAATATAATTGCTAATACAAACAACATGACTGCAAAAATGTCCACTAAAATACTTACTTTAAAAAAGTCCAACAGGTGCTGAAGGCTAGAAATCATGTTTTTATTGAAGACTTGTCAGGAACCACCAAGGACTTAAGAGAAAATAAATGATACTGCAGTATTATTAACAAAAAAAAAAAAAAAAAAAAAACAAAGCAAAAAACAAAACACCCAAACAACCCCAAAACACCCAAACAAAAAAACCCCCCAAAACAAAAAAAAAAAAACACCAAAACCAACCAACCAACCAACAAACAAACCCCCAAAACCCCAAACAAACAAACAAACCCCAAAAAACCTAAAACCAAACCCACAAAGGGAGACTGCCCCAAAACTGATAAACTGAAGTTTTTCAGGTTTTCGCTCTTTCATGGGTTGCTCAATTCTTTCTTAAATAAAAAGCAGACTTACCAGTAAAAGTAATTAGGACTTAGTTTTACAGTAGCTAAACATCTGCAATTTTATGAAGCAAATGTGTAACACAATGACTTGGTAAAACATAACTCGCTAACCAGTACTTTGCATGAAGGGGTTGTCAGGAAGGCTGGAGAGGGACTGTTTACAAAGGCTTGTAGTGATAGGATGAGGGGCAATGGTTTGAAATTACAGAAGAGCAGACTTAGAATTGGATGTTAGGGGCAAGTTCTTTTACCATTAGAATGGAGGAACACTGAAACGGGTTGCACAAGAAAGTAGTTGAGGCCTCATCCCTGGAGATATTCAAGGTCAGGCTTGACAAGGCTCTGAGCAACCTGATCTAGTGGAGGATGTTCCTGCTCACTGCAGGGGGGTCGGACTACATGACCTTTGGATTTCCCTTACAAACCAAACCAATCTATGATGCTATGATTTTTTGACTTTGCCTTCAGTGATATTAATGAGCTATGGGGAAAAGATCTATAAAGGGATAAATACTTAAACATTAGATATAATGCTATTTGAAATACTATGCATGATAGACCTAAGTGTTTCAATATCACATTGGAAGATTATGCTGGGCTTCATTTTTCAGATGTGATGTTTGGTTTGTTTTTTTCCCTCTTTTCCTTGTCTTTCATGCTATTCACTACTCTCATTAGTAGCACAGGTAATAAATAGGAAGTATATTTAATGAAATGTTGAAATTATGTTTTGCATAGAAAATTGCAATTGTTTGGATATTCAAGCAAAAGTAGTCAGTAAATAACATTAAAGCACATGGAAACCATTGGATAACAACTGCAGAATACATGGCAACTGCTGCTAACAATGTTAGATATACTAAAAATGTGTCTTTGAATTACAAAAAGGTTTGCTCGATGCCATGGCTCCCAGTGCTAGAGCCACACCCTACCTTCCCTGTGACAAGCCTAACAGGCAGACAAGTAACACGGAGGAGTCCCTGTCCTCTTTCTGCCTGACTGAATGCAAGTGAATCAAGGGATAGAGGAAGTCTGCTGCCTCCCTGGGTTAAAGATGAGGCAAGAAAACTTCCTACTCCAGTACAGCCCTCAGATTATCGTGTAACAATGCAATGTTACAGGCTTGAAAAAGAGTGACTGGAAAGTTGTCCAGTAGAAAAGGACCTGCGAGTACTGGTCAAGAGCTATCTCAGTATGAGCCTCTAGCATGCAAAGAAGGCCAGTGGCATCCTGGCTTGTATCAGAAAGTGTGGCCAGCAGGACCAGGGAATTGTCCTGCTTTTGCTGGGATGGAATCATAGACCATGGCTGTCCTACAGCCAGGGCAGCTGACCCAGTTTGGCTTACAGGTGTAACCCATGCCATAAATATTATGTTCAGTATAAAGACAGATGTTCATGGAAGAGGGGCTGTTCCTGCTTGGATTCGACTTTGCTCCTCTTTCTTCTTCTGCTCTTGAGCAGTCCATACCATTCCTGCATTGAGGACTCCAGAGATGGATGCAGGATGATGGATGGATGGACTCCAGGTGAGGTCTTACCAAAGCAAAGGGGCAGAATCATCTCTCTTGATCTGCTGGCCACGCTTCCTTTGATGCAGCCTAGGATGCAATTTGCCTCCTGGGCTGCAAGTGCACATTGTTGGCTCATGTCCACCAGAGCTCTCAAGTCCTTTTCCACAGGGTTGCTCTCAATCTCCTAAGACCCCAGCCTGCATTGATAATGAGCATTGGTTCAACCCATTTGTAGGACCCTGCACTTGGTCTTGTTGAACCTCATGAGGTTCACCTGGGTCCACCTCTCTACCTTGTCCAGGTCCTTCCGGATGACATCCTGTCCCTCTAGCATATAGATGGTGGCAAGCAACTTGGTGTCACCTGCAAACTTGCTTGATGGTGCAATTGATCCCACTGTCTATATCACTGATAAAAATATTAAATGGTAATGGTCCCAATACAGACCACTGAGGGGGCAGGCTGGTTTCAAGGTATCTTGACATAATCTTCACACTAATTCTTCAAAGCTACTTTGCTCTTAAATGCCTTTGAAAAGGTCAGTTTTAATGAGGTACTCCATCTAGGAGCAAGACTTGACAATAAAGAGGTGGTAATGAGGCAAACTTCATTGCTCTAGTGAAATGAGAAAGTCTTTACATTGGGCTCAGATAATATATCTGATGAGATACGTAATATTAAATAATTTTATTACAACTTGAAACTGTACAAAAACACTTCAACATTTATAAGTGTAAAATCCCCCAATCCCTAAGCAAAACGCTGGTCGTCTTGTTGCCATGTAGGCAGCTGGATTGCAGCTGCCAGGCACAAACTAGTTTTATCAGAATCTTCAATTACTATGTAACACAAAAAAGAGCTCTTTCGTCTCCCTGTCTGGCGAAGTACTCATAACTACATCTAATACAAGTTATTCTTAAAAGCAAGTATTTTTTTCACACTTAAACCAATTCTGAATTGGTCTTCCACAGCCACATACATACTTTTCAGGTAACAGCTCCTGTCACTGCACTCAGAAACCTCCCCTGTACACCAAATCAAATTCATTCACTTCAGCATGAGCACCCAGGACCATGGCAGTCACTTGGGAAAAAAAACAACAAACCAAAGAGTAAAAAAAACCTCCTACCTGATGAAGTCTGAAGAGCAAACAAGCAAGCAGACTGGTTCTTGTTGCTCCACAAAAGCAAAATACCACATATGAAATCCAAAACTAGTTCTGATAAAGGGGATCTCCAATTACCCCTTTTGCCTGCAAACCATGAGCACACACAGGTGGCAGAACAGTGTCCTAGGAACCTCTCGTTACCATCACATTTTTTGACAGTTGCTTGCATAAAGCTCTTCCAGTGTAGCTTAAGAATGCCATTCTCTTTCTGGAAATAAGTATTTTTTCTTGTAATGCGCTTGGAAATCATTGGATTACAACTGCAGAATAAATTACAATTGCTGCTAACAACGTTACAGATATACTAAAAATGTGTCTTCAAATTATACAAAGGCTTGCTCACTGTCATGGCTCCCCAGCACTGGAAAGCTGTGTATTGTCTCAAATTGACTTCTGCCAGTTTCATGATTTTAGAGGAGTGAAAGCTATTTCTTCAGAAATGATAGTCTGGAGCACAGCTAACAAGAACAAAGGGATGCAGTTGGAAAGCAGAGGAATAGTTCCAGGTCTTTGGTGGGTTTCATTAGCACTGAGCTGAGGGAAGGAAAAGGATTAGGAGGTCAGAGAATTTTTCACCGTATGTGAGTTTTGAAATACTGTCTTAAAAGATATATTTGACTCCACTATATTGATTTTGAACCAAAAGCTTGTAAATCTAAATAATACATCAGTTCAGAGGGTGGGGTTTTTTTCCCTGTTGTTTCCTCAACAGCTTAGGAATGGAGAATATAGAATTTCATTATTAGATCATTAATGTTTCGGGAAAAAAAAAATCATAAATGCACCTCTTTTGGAGTTTGTAGCAAACAGATGAGAGAGCAAGAAAAGTCTAAGTAAAACAAAACTGAATTAATAATTGTCAATTAAGAACAATTATTAGTTGATAAACTAAGTAACATGTATAAAAGGATTTATTACTGTGTCGATATTAAGGGGAAAGGAAATTTTAACGATGGAATATCTACTGTATCTTTACCTGTGCCATATCTCTTTGAGAAACTGCAGATTCAGAAAAATGGTCCTAGGGAAGTGGTTGCAGGGTGTCAGAGAAAGGTCCATCAGCTGTTTGGCATATTCAAGCTAAACTTTGGATTTTCTTTTGCTTAATAAAATATACCTGACCAACTACTGTATATACAAGCACCTAGATGTGTGCTTTGAACGCGACTCTTCATGCTACAAACTATATGCCTGTTTGCTTGTTTGCATAAACAGTCAAAAATATATTTTTTAAAGTTTTAAGCTGTTTTTAATGGAGAAAACATCATCTTCCAAAATAAAGAAGCCAAGTAAACCAGAACATTACTTAAACACCAGACAAAGTTATTTTCTCTATATTTTATGACACAAATTTGGAGTAAGATTGCGCCGATACCTGAATTTTCCATCTAAATACTTTTGATTTTACAGAGCTCTTCCTGCAAAATCTCTCTTGAAATCATTATCAGAAGCATAACATTTCCACTATCTGTAATCCAAAAATAATGCAGCAACCATCCCTGGAGGTGTTTAAGCAGCACGTGGGCCTGGCGCTTAGGGACACAATTTAGTGTTGAACCTCCAATGCTGGGTCAATGGTTGGTCGGGATGATCTTTGAGGTCTCTTCCATCAGATGTACTCTGATTCTGTGTAACTCTACTTGAATCTGGCTGTTAAGCTACAGAAGAGCTGGCTGTAATTTCATTGTTCAGAAAAACTTATCAAAACAATAAATAACCAATAGTTATAAGCAAATTACTTGCTCAGTATCTATTTTCAGGATATGTAGTGCCAGTCTATGTGTATATGCAGGGGAGTAAACTTTAAATACACATTAAAAAAAAAGTTATTTTCCTTTCCTGTATAGGGTTTTCCATGTCATGCTGCATGTTCTCAATAGACTAAAGCATAAGAATTTGTATTTTTCAGTCCTTACACAGGAACTGTCTCAAGAACATCAGTATCTATCTGAAATGCATCAGATGTGTTTCCAGTTCTAAATTCCTGCAAAGGAGTTTCAAGCCCTTTCCCATTAAGTAAATCAGTTGCTAGTGATTACATTTTTTGTACATACCACTACATAGGTTACTTAGCGTCACATCCAAGAGAATGATCAGCTGCCAGCAATAATGCCTGTTTTTAGAAGACATATTAGAAGAGAGAAGAGGAAGCAAATGACATTTCTTCCACAGAAGAGCATTCTTTTTGTCAGTGGTTTGAGAACTGAAACACTTTGAAGAGTCCCAAATAAAGACTTTGCCTCCTTGCTCCCTGAGCTATGAGAATAGACCATACTGTCCTGCTCAGTAGCTGAGGTAGAGTGTAAGCTATTACAGCATCATTTAATAGGTCTGTAGCTATTGATGGTCCCCAGGAGTCAGTAGTGGGTCCAGTTTTGTTCAACAACTTCATCCATGACCCAGACAATGGGACAGTGTACTCTCAGAGAGTTTGACGATACAAAACTGGAAAGAGTGCCTGACATACCAGAACACTTCTGCAATTCAGTCAGATCTGGATGGAGAGCTGGGCAGAGGGGAACCTAATTAAGTTCAACATGGGCAAGTGTAGAGTCCTGCACCTGGGGAGGACTAACACCAGTACAGATTAGGGGCTGATCTGCTGGAAAGCAGCTCTGCAGAGAAAAAGCTGGGAGTCCTGGTGGACAAGTTTACAATGAGGCATCACTGTGCCCAAGAAGGCTAATGGTATTTTGGGATGGCTTAAGAGTGTAATCGGCAGGTCAAAGGACCTCTCTGCCTCTACTCTGCCCTAGTGAGGGTATGTCTGGAATTCTGGGATCCCAAGTTCAAGAGACAGGGAACTACTAGAGTCCTGCAGAGAGCTACAGAGATGATTAGGGGACAGAAGCACCTCTCTGATGAGAGACTGAGAGACCAAGGCCTTTTTAGCCTGGAGAAGATTGAGGTCATCTTATGAATGCTTACTGGTATGTAAAGAGTGAGCATCAAGAAGATGCAGCCAGACTCTTTTCAGTGGTGCCTAATTAGAAGACAAACAGTGATGGGCACAAACTGGAACACAGGAAGTTCTACCTAAACATATGGAAAAACTTCTACACATTGTGGGTGATAGAACTCTGGAAGGGTTCCCAGAGAGGTTGTGGTTTCTGCTTTGGAGATGTCAAAACCTGCCTGTTTTGTTCCTGAGAGACCAGATGTAGGCAAACCTGCTTTAAGCAGCAGGGTTGGACTAGATGGTTTCTGGAGGTCTCTTCCAACTCTCCCACCATCTTGTGATTCTGTGATTTAAGTGTTTCTCTATCCCAACCTTTCCTGCAAGACAGAATGGCATTCTTTTCTCTCTAAGAACTTGGACACAAAGTCAGTGACAGTTTCCTCCTCATCCCTCTAGAGGGCTCACGTCTAACAATTTCTTTTCACTGGGAAAGCTAAAAAAGCTTCAAGCATCACATTTGGAACTACAGTTCCAGTGTCTTAAAACTCTGCTACTATCTACTGGAAGGAATCTACCATTTTAGAGGAAAGAAGACAGATTTTTCTCTGACTTTTTTCGACACCGGATCCTTGTAGTTAACACAACTTTTCCACAGGCAGTCTTTACATTCATTGGAAGAGCACTGCCAAAGGAATACAGGGAAATGGTTGAATGCCAAACCACAAAAGTTTTGGTAAACATTTCAGGAATATAATTTATGAATAAACCAACCAACTACTGTGCAGTCAACAAAACAATTCCATAACTCTGCCCAATTATAACAAAATCTAAAAATTTCCCCTTCTGTATAACAGTATTAAGTTCTGTATGATGCTTAAGTTTTTAGAGCAATAGATACTTTTGTTATCAAGCATAGGTTACATTTCAGTCTGCTGATCACACTAGTCTGGAAAACAGCACAAGTTCAGAGAACTGAAGTTCATGTGCATATGTTGGCTACAAACGAAAAATTATCCTAATATCCCTCTGAAAACAGTTTTGTTTTTTTCCCACACAATCAGAATTTTGTTGGTAAAAAGAGACAAAGGACTTTTTGGAGATTTTTTTCAACATCTCTTTGACTGATGCATCATCATGGAGAATATACTAACTGGTTACTTAAGGGATAATTCACAAATATTAAAGATCCCTTTTTTAAAAGCGAGTTCACTTCCTCAAAATCTGTCAGCTCTTAGCTGAACTCACAACAGAGGGAGACTCTGCTCCAGTCTTTTCTATCTCTTCTTGTGAAGGTTTATCACACTGGAATTCTCATCATCTTTCCTGTTATCTGCACTATTAAAAAGCTCATACCTTTAATTTTGAGCTATGTTACGTTTGCTCTTTTTGAAAGTCCCCAGCACATGTTGGACATTGGAAGTCTGAAAATAAGTTAACTTCTATCATACTTTGAGCAGATACATGTACATTAAGAACCACGTCAAGAAGGTGCTAGGGGTTAGTGCCTCCCCTTCTGGATACATGAAAAGCAAGAAACCAGTCAATTAGTATAAACCATCATTATCATCAAGAGGCAATCTTGATACCACTTCTCTCTGTCCTCCCAACTAGGACAAGAGGAGTTTGAGGCTGTAGCTTGAGTGAAACAGGACACAAAGAAGATACGCAGTCAGAAGGAGGTCACTTCAGCAGAACTGCTGACTGGAACTGCCACCCACAGGTCGCTACCTTTCCTGGTTGATGCAAATCAGGAAGACCTACAGGTAGATTCACACCCATTTTCAAGCTAGTAAATTTGTCTAAATGTCTTTATGTTCCCATGGGAAATCCTCTATTTCTTAAATGTTTTCTCAGACTGTTTTGGAGAACATCTGTTCCATACTTTGCTATGAAAGGGTCTCTCTAGTATTAACTATCCTGACTCACTCTGAAACAATTGTATTAAATCCCCCCTATAGAAATAAAGTGGTTGCTTTGTAGACAGCATTTCTTTTACCTAAAGCTTTTAACTTCCCTTACTGACTTAATACACGGAAAAGATCTTTATTCTTACACTTAGCTGCATTATAAGCAGTTATTAAAATGTTATCATACAAAACTGTATGTGGGCTACATCAATGGCACTTAAGATCTGCAGGCTGATGAACGGAAACCCACCAGTTTTCACAGTAGCTGTTGGTAGTTCTGTAAAGGACCAAGCTTAGCTTACTGCAACACACTAAGCATGCATTTAGTTACATGCTGTGTAACAAACTAACCACTTCCTTCAGACATGAAGGAAACTTCACAGAAACTGACTCCAGAGAGCGTATTTGAGTTTTACACAGATTAAACTACTATGACGGTACCTAAAAAAAAAAAAACCCTGAAAACCAAACCAGTAAAGACTATCTTCTGGTTTAAAAATGTTTATTTAAAAGAAAAGGAATACCTAGATGATCAGGAGGGGAAAAAAAAAAAAAAAAAAAAAAAAAAAATTCCTCATCTTCCCTCCAAAACCATAACTCTGCAATTTACCTTTCACTAAAGTTTCAGCATAAAAGTTTTATCAAAAAAACCCAACTCCTGAACTTTCATTTCCTTTTCCTATGCTGTCAGACCTGAGAAAATAAAGTACCTTTCGTTGAAGAACCTTTCACATGGGATGTGAGAAGAAACCGCAATAAAACTTATTCACAATATACAAGTATAAAAATATCTTGCTTAGGATTCAGTATTATAATTTAATAACTTTTTGTTGTTTCATAGGTATCTGGGAAAGGTACAGACACATGTCCTGATCCTGTTACAAGAGGTAGAATGCCAGCATTTGGCACAACATTCCAGGAGAGAGTCAAAGTGATGTTCCTGTTCCCCCTGCAAAAGCAACAAAGAATATTAGCACAAATGCTAATCAATTTAATAAATCATTGCTAATAGGATAAATTAGGACACAAATTGTTTTCCAAATCCAGAAGCAATTTTTAAATTTTACATAGTTACTTCATGAAGTATTTTACCTAATTTCCAGATGCAGTTTCTTTTGGTTTTGATTCTAAGTTACTAAACTTTGGAGTTGAACCCATCACAGAATAAATTCTACATAGACGAGCATATCAGAAGCAGAAGACACCATGAATAACACAACAAAAGGATTCACTTACTTGAGACCATTCCCGTCATCAAAGAAAAAGTACTTTGACTTCATGTCTTTTAAGAATAGCCTTGGGTTATCTCCTCTCAACATGATCTTGTCCCAAAGAACCACTTGGTTTAAAGCCTAAAAATATAATTGTACTTAAGTCAGCAAGCTAGTTCACAAGATCACATTCAGCCAACACAATTTCATAGCACTGTTCATCTAAAAACCCTGAAGTACTTGCTTGCAATTTTTAACCGATTTAACAAAATAATGCTTTACATGGATGGAAGACTACTACTATACACTGAAGTCGCACAGAATAAATGGAAACAAAGAACAGCTCAATAAAACACAAGAAAGACATTTAGAAAAGTCATAAGCTTTCAATGACTTATAAAGTATGATGGGTTTTCCTTTCAAACTGCAAATGTAAGTCACTTATAAAACAGTATTTAGACTTCATTTCAAATATAGGACATACACTGAGCTGTAATGATGTTGTCTAGGAATGTAACATTTTTCAAGTCATAATGGAAAAAACTCTACTTGAACTGCAAACCATTGGTCACACTGCAAGGATATAGGGAATGATTGGGTTTTTTTCTTAACTTGTTACATAAAACTATCACCATACTCCCC
>VWZE01002694.1:144666-169982 GCA_013396675.1 Eubucco bourcierii | reverse complement strand
AGTATCCTGATTATTTTGTACATGCTGCTGGATATTGTGTTTGTACTAAAATTCTGTAGTGTTTCACCCTTTAAATTATTTTTTTTTCCTCTACATAAACCACTGGTCTCAGAATTTCTTTTCCTAATTTGCTCTATAAGGTACTAAATAAGCCTGCTTAGCACCTAACTACTTCAAAGAACAGTATAAAGTTTGAAACACTTAAGAATTTGGAATGCATCTTTTGAATTGCTCATACAGTCTGTTCACCTGTGACCTATGAAAAGATACATCACGCCTTTAAGACCAAAGGCCACACTATCTTGTTTCTACCACCACAGAACATTAGGGGAAAGTACAACAGAACAAGCAAGTGGGAAAACCTCATTTACAGTCCACTATTGCAAGCGAACAACAAGGCATGTAGTACTTTTCTCCCATTCTGTTGGGAACATACGAAGTTAGGCTTCATGAGGGTGAACTTCATACCCTGCAGTTAAAACTGTCAAGAAAATAACAATCATGAAAGCCAGTAAAAATAGTCCAAACTAAGAAATGCTGGTACCTTAACTCTTCTCAGCAGAACTTCAGAATGTTAAAAATAACTGCAGTACAAAATGGGTAATTGCTTCAACTTTCTTTTTGATACTTACATTGTTTTTTGTTGAATATTCTGCAGACAAATATAGAAACAGTTGTTTAACATTCCAGTCAAATATACTCTGCAGATGTAGGTGAGTTAAGAAAAATACCATACTGTACTTACATAACTTTGCTTTATTTTTACTAGGTCTAAGCAGACTATGCCAACTACAAAACTGGCATAGCATAAAAAGTTCAAAAAGCCTGTAATACTCACAGAAGTTAATTGGGCAGTATTTTATATTGGAAGGGACACCAGGGACTGGCAAATTTAATTACGTACTTACTACAAAGAAAGTCAACTTGTTAAGACTGAAACAAAACTCTTCTCAGATTTTTGATCAACAGTAAAGAACTGATGACTGCCATTTGAGACTGTTACTGTAAGGAAGCTGATATGTTAATTACTTGTCTGCTTATGCAGCAATAAAATGCACCATGTGTGACTGATAAGTAAAAGACCTCCCAACTCACAATAAAGATTAGCTGCAACCTTTTAATTCCCAGTCCTCTTCTTTTATTCTATTTGTCTCTATCTCAAAGAAAAATTAAACTGATTCCCCAACCAGCCTCAAAGTCTGCTTTGTCATGTTCCACTCATCTCAAGACTAAATCACATTTTAAAGCCATTAATTCAAAAGGCAAATATGACAAGAATTAAATAACTAACTGCTGCTGCAAGTACAGCTGGAGCTATTTTACTGGACCATTTTTCCTTATCTAACTCAAACCAACAGACTAGATTCTGAGTATCTCCTTTTTAGCCACAAATTAAGTAAACTAAAAAATTTGTGAAAACTGTCTCCTCCCCCTTTCTTTCCAGAGCTTCTTTTTCTAAATGTTGCTTTATTTAATCCTTCCTAGGATTAATAACTTGTTTCTGTTAGCTAAGACAGCCTGTGTACCAGGAACTCTTCGCAAATTTAGTCCCAAAAAAATCCTACAAGAAAGTTGCATTTTACAACTCTACATACTGCAAGGTTTATTTATGCTAGGCATGAAAGGTAAAGTCAGAGCTTGTTTAAAAAAAATCCAACAAAACAAACTACTGCTCTCCTGTTTCCAGATGTCAAAAAAGTCCCTCTTATTCCTGTGCAATACACATCTGCAAAAACCAAGTTAACCTCTTTATCTGGAGATCTCATGAATTCAAGATCTGTATTTTGTTTGGTTTGCTTACACAATGCACTATTCTCCAAACATTGACAAAAAAGAGCAAACAGGGAAAAATCCCAGAAATCTCAGCCTGGCTGCTAAGCAAGGCTTACTGTAATCACCTAAGGTAAGGCTTTTTGCCTCTTATTTGGTACCAACTTCTGCAGAAAAAACACTAAGTTAAGCAAACCCCTAAATCCCATTGCTTTCTACTGTCAAAAAGCCTACCCAAAACCAAACAAAATACACACACCCACAACCCTCTTTCCCCAGTAAAAAACAGACTAACAAGGAAGTAGAAAAATACGAAAAAAAAGTTGCCAAAAGGTAACTGAAAAACAGGTTAAAATGTAACGTGATAAATTTTGTAATACTTCATATGTTTCCCAAGGAAGTTCATAGTATTCGATGTTAAATATTTGATAGGTTTAAACAAATAAAGGGCTATAACGTGTTTTTATTTTTAAAGACAAGTATTTGTATATAACTACGTGGCCAGAACTTTGAAAGCCTCACAACAAAACAAGTCTGAAAGGTGTATCCGAGTTTTTAGATTCAGTACAACAGTCAAAACAGTATGTTATAAAACCCCTGTAATTAATTCCTGTCTCAAAACTCCAATTAATGGCAGTATCATCTAGACTTGAACTGTACCTCCCATTATATATATAAATAAAGTGCATTTTATTCAAACTTGATTGTTTTTTAAAAAAGCATGAAAAAGAGAGCTGTAGTAACTTGCCCTACGTCATCTACTAGAGAAAGAGCAACTATTTCAAGCTCTGTTTTACTGCCCTAGCTATGTGAAATGCTACTTTTTACAACCCTACCTTTATTATTTTACCACAAACAGCTACTTTTCCATCAGACTCTGAGTATCTGAAGACTGTAAGATAACAAAAGCATACATCAAAACGTTCTTATTTCCAAATGCTTTCGAATAACTTTTTTCATTAAGGATATCTGCAGTAATGTCAAATGTGATGAATCCCAGATCACTTCTTTCTCTGGGTCCAGTGAAATCTTCAACATTTTTTCTAAGACAAAACAAAACACAAGATTATCCTTTCTTATTATTCCTTTTTCACGCATTACATAAATGAGTAGCCTTATTACATCTCATCTATTTTCTGGACTTTCTTTGCAATACTTTTGGTTAAAGCATAATCAGTATTACAAAATAAAACTGCTTTACAGAAATTACAGTCTCAGTTTTAAATGACAGGCCCTGCTACCACAGTAGGCTAAGTTACACATACAGACTGTATATTTTGTTCCTGTTAGAAAAACCTGCATCTGTCTGTACCTAAACAGCATTATAGTTCATTTTAGTAAAACATGTTAGCCATTCTCAAATATATAAATCTGATTAGAACACTTGTAGCACAGATGTCTGCTGGCAACCATTTTCAGCATTGCTTATCAACTTTGCACTAAAAAAAGCCTCTAGTGTTCAGTCTCTTAGACGACACTCCAGACATTCTGATAAAACAGTTTATGTTCGTAGTTACAAAATTTCTCACTGGAATGTATTTAATTAGCAGTATAAAGAAATGCTTCTTTTCTCTTACACTATGGAAATCTGTACAATTTTGCAAGAATTTATTACAAATCTGTATCTGGACAAACATCTGACATTGCCACACAAACTACATTAGAAAGTGAAAAATAACAGTGTGAGGGGGAAAAAAAGGTAATTTGGAGACAGTGAATCACTGTCAATGTGGTGGAGTAACAGGTCTTAAGCCTGGGGTGTACAGAACTACTCAGAAGCAAGAAAAGCAACCAACATATCAGGCCTTGCATTAATACCAATCTGTACATCACATAAGGGACCAGCACGACCCAAAGTAAGCATCAGGATTATGCTCATATATGTCAACCTCATTGGAACACTCAAAAAAGATGCCCTTATGCTGATTTTATCCTGTTTGCAATCCTCAATCCAGCAAAAATGCGGGGTTTATTTTCCCAAGATATTAAACCAATCCAAAATGCCAACTGCAGCTCCCGCTCTTTATTTGCATAAATCTCCCATTTCAAACCCTTCTGCTAGCCATCCACTTACCTCAGGGTGGCTCCAAAGCTCCGTGAGCTGCTTTAGCTCACTAGCACAACCAAAATGAAACTAAACAAACTCAGTAAGTTGATTTAAAACAGCTTAGTATGCTGTCAGCCACAGTCGCCCATGCAGCTCTGGTGAAAGACCATGTGAATATAAGCAGCAGCAAAAATCTCCCCTTTTTGGTGGCACTAGTAACTGCTCAAATGCTCAGAAAAGTACAGCCCTCCACATTATACATAATTTACTTGATGGAATTTTTCTGTGACATTTTTCTTTTTGGAGGGTGGCTGGAGGGAAGAACTGGAAAACAGGCTCCCCCAGCACAAGTTTGCATCTTGTGTATTAAGAGCAACATGTTTTTGATGTAATATAACTTATTCTACACCTGGTGCGTTTCACTGGAAGATAATACATCCCGGTCAGCTCACTATCACAAGGCATTGCAAATAAGACTGGAAAATACATTACCAGCAGAAAAAAAATAAAGGAACGCCTAACTGAAACAACAACAACATACAAAAAGACATTAGGGCAATAAAACGTATGTTCATTTAGATAATTTCATCCTCTAATCTGTCAAAAGCAGTTCATACTTGTTTTCTTGCAACTCGCCATGCCGCTACACTGAATGCCACCGGTGCTCGCACAGCAACCTGCATTAACACCACGGCCCTCATCGCCACCTTCAGCAGCGGGTCAGCCCCTTAACGCGCTGACTAGAAGCGAAACGCCCAAGGCGGGAGGCACCGCCCCAGCTCCCGCCCGGCCGGGGCGTGTGGCTGCAGAGCGCCGTCGTGGGGCTCCCTCATTGGCCCAGGCGACGGGCGAGGGAGCGGGCAGGAAACGGGGACCTCCGCGGCCTCGGCCGATGCAAGCCGGCGGCGAAGCGGTGCCGAGCAACTGCCGCGGCGGTGGGCCTCCGGTCGCGTCTGCGCCGCTCCACAGCCGGGCGTTAACGTCCCCTTAGGCATCCCGGCCATTAGCCGCCCTGCAGCGGCTCCTCGGCAGGCAGCCGGGAAAGAGCTGCAGCTCCCAGCCAAACCCTTTCCCTCCCCAGCGGGCAGCCACCGCCCGGCCCGGCCCTCCTCCGCCACTCCCTTCGTTCTCCTGGCCGCACTCACAGCGTGACCCGGGACACGGCGATGCTGACGGGCACGCTCCGCTCTTTGAAGGCGGTGGTGATGAAACAACCGAAGGTGAGCGCCGCCATGACGCTCAAAGAAAAGGCGAAGAGCGAGTTGGCGCGGGACAGCACGGTGTTCATCGCCCCGCTCGCCCCGGCCGCCGCGCCACACAGACTCCCAGGCTCCAGCCACCGCTCGGTGGGGGAGGGCGGTTCTAGGGGGCCCGGCGGCGCTGGGGCACGGCAGGAAGCGGCGGAAGGGGGGCGCGCGCGCGCGGCCGGCGGGAGGGGCGGGGCCTCGCCAAGAACCCGCCCAGCTGGGGCGGGGCCGTGCCGTGCACCGCCCGCACCGCGCCTGCGCCCGGGGCGGGCCTGGGCTCCTCCTGCTTCCGCCAGACGGTGGCTGTGGTTTGACGCCGTGGTCCTAGCGCGCGGCTGCCACTTACTCTGGCGCTACTTACTCTGCCGGTCTTCTGCCGCTCGCCTGCGCTTGCCAGCTAGCTCTTGGCTTTAAGCCGCGATGCTTTCTGAGACCCGCATCCACTCGAGTATCTCAGAAACCTGGGAGTTTGGAGAGAAGTACCTTGTACTGTTTGGCTGCCGCGTGTCAAATGTGGTTTGCACTTAATAAAAAGCCTGTACAGTATGTCTGTGTCCCTCTGGTTTACAGAAGGAAAAACGCCTGCAGAGAAAATGTGCACGCTTGCTTGTGTCCTGTTTAGCTGTGGATGGTTTATTTCCCTTGTGTGTACCGCGGCTTGTCGGTTTCCTGCGTTGCCGCGAGTAGGTCCCCAATGCTCACTCACCTGTCGCCCCTCTGAGCAGCGCTTGGTGGAGACACTTCTGTATCCCCTGCGAGTGGTGCCTGATGAAAGGTTTCCTGGGGCTGCTCTTTGGTGCTCTTCGCCGTTAGTACTAGCAGCATATCATCTTGTCCTAGTGCCTTCATAAGTTTGGGGAAAAAAAGGGTTGATTTGTGTTGGAGCATTTTCGCATGAACTCATTGTTTGTCCGGTGCTATGTTTCTTAAGGCATTTATTTTTACAAGAAAAAAACGTTGGCATTTGTAGTTCTGATAGATTTTTGCATATAATGAAATGTAAATACTGTTTGGAGAGAAGGATTGTTAATTCTCTTTGTGTCTGTATCTTGCTTTCGCTGTTACGGTACCTTGATTCCTATAAGATGTTCCTATTCATTTTCACTTTGTTGCATATGTATTCAGTATGTAAAAAACTTTTTCTAGAAGCATTTCATAGCTGGACATATTGTCAGATGCATCCTTACTGGATGGCCCTGTGATCCCATACTCCAGAATGAGATGAGATAGTCCTTTGTCTTCTCTAAATTGGTTGAAATTTCACTTAAAGTCTGTACTAGGAAACCTTAGCTTGTGTAGTGAAGTGGTTCACTGTCTCCTCTTCCTAGGCCACTCCTTGGTTCTGGTTCTTGTTCCTGCTCCTTGGATCTGCAACACTGAATCTGAGAACAAGGGTGAGAGAGAACCTGTACAGTGGGTTTTTCTTTTAATATTTAAGTGTATCAACTACTCCAGGCTGATTAACACACATTTATCAGAATGGGCAACAGGTGTCAGCAGTGGTTCAGTTATATTTAAGTTCTCAGTTCTGTAAGTATGGGGAGCAGGAACAGGAGCCTGACTTGAATGCTTTGTGGTAACTGAAAAAATAGGGACAAGAAAGTATGGATTGTCAGGCCATTCTGAAGTGCATATGGTCTGTGCTGGTGGTTCTGTTTTTTTTTCTTCTGTAACTGAGAATCAGGTCTGTAATTCAGGGAAGAAAAATCTTTACAGATAAAGGTAGGGAAGGGAAGAGCAAAAAAGATCATGGTAATACTCTTTGTATTCACTTAGCTTGAGTATCTGTGGCACATTTCTTTTTAGCCCTAATGTTAAACCTAAGCTGTGAAGTCATCTATGGTAACACTGTGATTCCCTGCATCTGGGAACCACTGTTCCACTTGCCCATACTCTTCCCACATACCCTGCCGCTCATAGTTACCTTGCTCCAGGGCAGTTCTCCAGGTAGTATTCTCTTTTACTTTGGACAAAACCTGGTCCATCAATTATGTGTGATTACTCCTAAACTAAGTGGCTGGTGGAATAACCATATAATAACATGCTAGTAACCAGCACAGCACAGCTCTAAGCCATTTCCCCAAGGTGACAAACAGCACCAAAGAGAGCACACATAGGACCCCAGCACAGGAACCCCATCTGCCCCCAGAAAACAAATGCATCAACATAGCAAACACATCATAGGGAAACAAACTAACTTACATAATACTCTCCTAACAAGCCTCCAGACTTAATTGAATCCTTGCTTTATCTTGCTTCTTGTTATCTCAACCCTTTTGTCTCCTGCCAAAATAGACTTAGTTCAGACAGCTGCTTTTCAAGCCCTACATTCTGCACTAAATATGGACTATCCAGTGTTAACAGCCTGCTCTCACAAGTCCCTACCTCTGTCCCCATAGACAGGAGGGAAATGAAAACAAAAGAACTGCAGAGTTGAGATAAAAAGAATTTCATGAGATGCTAAGGTGCAAAAATTGCCATAGCCTGCTTGCAGAAAACCCACAGCCTGCTTAGCAGAAAAGACCAACACCCCAAACCTGGAAACTGAAAGCCCAACCCGAACTGGAAGCCTTGCATGTTGTAATCTGAACTTCAAACCCCATAGTACTTTGCTCCAGTCAGAAGTTTCATTTTGAGGCTGGCATGACAGCAGCATGATATTGCATATCAGCAAAGAACTCAACATATGACATGGACTCTCTGCAGTTGTTCCCTGTCTCTCTTGAATTGGGGAACCCAGAGCTGGAAGTAATACTCCAGACATAGCCTCACTAGGGCAGAATAGAAGGGTGGGAGAACTTCCATCGACCTGTTTGTCACACCCTCCTTAGTACAATTTTTTTTTTTTTATGCCTACAAAAGCAAGGCTCAGTTGCCCATCTCAGTCAGAGATGGGATTAAGAGCATGTCTGAAAGGTACAATTCCCCCTTCTGTTCTTCCTCTGAACTATCTGACTTTGAAGTTGTGGTCTTAGGCGCTCTTTGATCTATTCATTGTGTTCCTTTTTATACAGTCAGCACTTCAACAGAATTGACACCAGTCAGCAGCTGATGATTAGTCTTCTGAGAGGGAGTAGCTTGCTTGCTTCAGTCGTGGTGTTTCTACTCTGTTCAAGTTACTGTGTGATTCCTTTATTCATCTATAAACAATATGTCAAGTGTTAATACTGACCATCAACAGAGATTGCTATGAGTTCTTTGTTTTTCCACTGAAATCATATTGATTCTAATGTGCTATACACGGATAGGAGCTTTGGCTTGTGAATTCCAGCAAAGGGGAGGTGTTAAATTCAGCCCAGGAGGCAGAACCTTTGGCCTTCTTGGGCCTTAAGTTTCTAACTAATTTTATAGGTGAAAATTTAGGTGCCTGTGGCATCTATGATGCCTAGTTATATGAAGACTGTACTGATAACTTTTTGGGGGTTTAAGGCCATTTATATACTTCTTAAACTCTACCAGGTGTCTAAATCCTTCATTGAATTTCTGTGTAATTACTGAAATGTTCACTCTTAAAGAGACAGTAGCAACACACCACCTTTTAGACAGCTCTGGGTTTGCAGATGGTGAATTAAATAAATATGGCCATGAGCAACTGGGGAAAATTTTTTTCTCTATTGCAACAGCCACCTTCCATTTTTAGCAGCTCTTCTGGGTGGGCCATTTTTACAACTTGTGTGGAAAGGCTCTGTTTAAGAGAAGTAATCTTTCTGAACTGCATTCTGAACCCTCTTCTCACCTGCATTGTTTTGATGTGGATCTACAAAGTACGGAGAATAAGACAAGTAAACCGAAGACCTGCCAAACGTCTGAAGAAAGGAAGTATAAAGTAAAAGGCAGTAGGTAAGATTTAACTTTTTATAAACGTCTGGTAATTTAAAAAATATATAATTGAAGAAAAATTAAAAGGCAGACTGTAATGTAGAATAAAATCAATTTTGAAAGGAATTGAAATTGGTTACAGAACTCAGAATCACCGTGAGCAAACTTTTCACTTCAGAGTAATTGACACGATATAATTTAAAGCTCATTAAGGAAAAGGTTAATTGTTAAAACTACAAACATACCAAAGTAATTTACAAGAATTTAGATTAAAAAGGTGACTGCGCCATCTATTAGAGGAATAAGAAATAGCAAAGTCGGTTCTGTCAAGCTAGCTCAAATATCAAAAGCATAGTAGATGTAATACCACATACCTAAGGAAGAGGGTGAGTTAATTGATGAAGAAGGAGTCTGTTAGGTTGTATAAACGTGTGGTTTGTGATGAATGCATTTGTTTGGACCCAAGAAAGGAACTATACAAACAGATGCAAAATGAGGAGACTACAAAGGTTCACAGATACAGTCATATACCAATACATTGAACCATCAAAAATTACAGATAAATATCCTTATTAAGAGGCAGCTTGAACTCTCTCATCATAGTTGGCTATATAGGTTACTATATCTGTATCAGAATGAGTAGTAGGGAGCATGAGTGTTTTTTTTCTGTCCAGCAGGTTAAATTCATCAAAAGTTTGCATTGCCAGATTGTGAGCTGAAGTGGCTGAGTATCAGTACACATTCCTTCCTGTCGCTTTCCAGGAAGGGAGAAAGAGGGTCAGGAACCTTTAGCTGAGGAATGGAATGGGCAGCTGGAGGTGGTAACTTTTAAAACTAATAGGGGGCAAGATTTGCTAGAGTTTGTCTGTCAGCAGGCTGTGTGTGCCTGCTGTGTGACATGTTTCTGGTTTTAGCCATGTCTCCAGTATGTCTCCATGACTTATTTTGGAATCTCCCTCTATAGTGCTCTTAATAATTGGTCTGTGCTAGATATCCAAAGAGAACTGCAATAGTGCAGGACAAACTTGCTGTTTTTTAGCAGCTGGTCAGTTATACCTGCGTTCCTTCTGTACAGAACTTCACTGTCAGTGATTAGATGGACTGACTAAACCGATCAAGCATACTCTTGCGATAATGTTGCTAGTAGCAGGGCCTTTTAGTCAAATGTATTGAACATAGTTACTCTGCATTGAGATTTATTCATTTTAAATGCTTTGACTAGAAAACGATGGGAAAAGTTGCTTAAAGAACGTATACAAGGAACATCAATAGCATTCACGAACTTTAGGTGAGTCAAATAAAAGTTGAAGTATTGAGGATTAGCATTCCATACAACTATTAAAATACAAGTCTGCAGGTATTCACGCTGACTAAGACATGGCCTTTTTAGTAGCTCAGGCTTCTCAGTGTTTTGGAGTCCTTCACAAAGCACTGTGTGTTTACATCAAAAACTAGGTGCTAGAACTAGTGGCTTCTTACTGATTTTATTTTAAACTCTCTTTGTACTGAAGTCATTATTTCATAAGTTTCTCCTCATAGGTTTTATAAAATAATGTATTTTTCAGAGCACCTAAGTGTTCCCATTCCTCTGCCTGCCATCCTGTTTCATTAAATTATCTTCTGTGATATTTGTTGTTAGGCAGAAATTTCAAAACCAGAATGACTATCATATGATGAAATTTGGATGAAATGTAATCCAAATAATTCCTTATATTGCATTATATATATTGTCTTGGGAAAAAAAAAATTACTTTCAGACATGTAGATGCGTCTTCAAAATACTGATGAAAACTATTAAGGCTAACTGTAACAATTTATGCTGTGAGTAAAATTACTCTTCTACAGCCTGTATTAGTCTAATTTAAGGATTTAATCAGAAAGATTTCATCCAGAACTAAACACACAGTATATGCTATAAAGAAATAATAGTTCTAAGGGTTCTAAGGTCTATTAATAAAAATTGTTTTCAAAGGCTATATATCTCTTGTGGTATTTTTCTTATGTCTCTTGCCTTACTGAAAATGAAGCACTTTGGTCTGCTAGAGTATTGAGGGAAATCTACCAGAATAGCATAATTTATTAATGTGGTTTTGTAATTTTAGAAGATAGAATGCATATGTTTTTTAAAATGTTGTTCAGGTTATGGGTAAATGGGTTTGAATGAGCATAAACAGGTGCCACCACTGAATACTTTATTTCTGCACTTGGCCAGTACACAGTAAAACATTAAAGGGCAGGCTACTTTGAGCACTTGAGTTTGAAATGAACAACTTTTATAGTCATTATAAATGACAGTATTTCTGTCTTGAGTGTACCAGTTATGTTCTTTAGAAGTGGTAACTGACCAAGCTACATAAAAACAGAATTCAAGAACATACATTTCCAGCACTTGTAGGTTTTTTTTAAATGGTTTTAAAATTAAAATAGCTAATTGGCAGAAATGAGGAATGCATACCAGAAAAACGAGTGTATTGTTTGCAGGGAATATGCTAGTATGTTAAGCTGTTCTACTATGCTCTTAGTGTTCACTGTGTTCAAAGTACTACTGTGTTCTTAAAAAAACCCAACAAAAACTAAGGTTTATCTGCAGTGTGGCTTTTTGCCATTTTGTTATGTGCTATGATAAAGCCTTAAGTGCTATAACAATTTGATATGCTATTCATTTCATAGCTGTTGAGTGAATGAATATTCAGTATTTTATTTAGGTTTGTTATCCAAATGTTATATTAAAATTAATAGATACCTAATTAGTTGCAGTATTGCATTCTGTTAATAGGCATGAAATTTTCAGAATACTCCTCTTGAGTGATCTTCTTAACCCCATTTTACAAGTGAGAAAATAAGATGGAGAATTTCATCCCCTAAATCAAAGCTATACAGAAAATATAAATGTCCAGATGAGGTAATTGCTTTTTTCCAGTCATCTGATACTTTTATAATGTTATATATTGTTAATACATTTCTATTTGGAAGGTGTCAGTATTCTGCAGTGCTGCCAGACCATGTTCCAATTGCTTCATGTTGCCATGCAACTATAAATTTGCAACGTGTGGCATGTCAGGTTTTTGCACTCTCTAGTGGTGTCGCATTGACTCTCAAATTGTTATAATTTACTTACGCTTCTACCTTCTGATTTCTCTCACAACATGTAGCTTTCTGATCCTGGATCTAGTCTGCATGGGCCTGCTTCAGCAATTTTGTGGTTAAGTCTCAGTATTCACATTGTCAGTTCTTCCAAAATGCCATGTAAGTGTTAACATCTGAACAGTTCTGTTTCCAAGACTGGATGCCTGGTAGCATGGGTCTGCCAACATCCTGTAATGACAATTACAGGCAGGGCTTTAGTACAGCAGAACCTTAGATTAAGATAAAAGTAGGTTGTTCTGTGCAGTTGGGAGTTTCCAGCTAAACTGGGACGCTTGACTTAGAGAGCTTTAAAGAAGTAAAAATATTAGGAGAGTAATTTTGCCAACTTCTTACAAGCATATGAAATGAAATTCTCAAAACTCGTAATTTCTTTCATTTGTATGTAGTTTATAGTTAAGGAGGGAAAATTATGAGAGAAGACAAGCTTTAATACAGGAATAACCCTCCTGCTCAGTTTTCTTGTTGTTTCTAAAAGCAGAACTTCTACAGATCAATGAGAAATTAGAAAGATCACTTACAAAACATTACATGCATCCACAGCCTTAATTTTGAAAAGACTTCTGTTATTTTTCTTGACCCTTTAACAAAAAAAGCCAATCTGAAGAAGACAGTGTAACAACTGAGAAATTTCAGTATGGTAAGGAGAAGATTAACTCTGAGTACTGCTAACTCCAGCTGTCCGTTGTAGTCATTGCCATCTGGATTTTTGACAAAGACTGTTTTGTTAATTAATAAAATGTGGGAGAAGTCCAGATGAGAAAGTACAGTTACTGGATGGCATAGTGTGGAGTCATAAATAAAAAAACAATCAGGTAAAACATTCTAAAGAAGAAAAATATTTTCTGTGAAATAGTTATGATTCTAGTGTATTCTGTGTGGCAAACTTGCAAAGCAGGTACTAAGATGTGGAAGAAGAAATTCCAATACTGGATGCGTTACTAAGGACAATATAATAGAGTTTTTATTAATGATTGAAACGGAAATTGGCAGTGATGGCTGAGAACATAATGCCTATTTATCCTTATGGAAAACATGACACCTCAATTCAGTGTCAGATAACAATGTGCCAAATATAAAAAGGGATTTTCATTTGGTATTTTAAGTACTCCCATTTCTAACGATGGTATGAGGAGAGCAGTTCCTATTCTGGCTGGATGAGAAAATGTCTATAAATGACATTTAGCAGAAAATGTGTATCTTTTTTCAGAGATTAATACAGTTTACAGTTTAAACTGCATTTTAACTGTCTTTTCTAGCTGCTCTTTCTACTCTTTTGTTTTTTATGTGGACTACTTTTGCTTTTCTTTGAAAGAAAAAGACGGAATGTCTGTTTCTCAGATAAACACAATTCAATTCCTGTCAAAAATTTTTATCTTGGTATTTATTTCCAAGCACATTTCATTTTATCAGTGTATTTTTTTTTTCATTTATACAGATTTATTTGAATGCAGTTGTCAGAACACATTGTATTTTCTTATGTTAATAAATTACTCCTGGAGCCAGATGACAAGATGTCCTTTATTTTGCCACTTTCTCTTCAGAAATATGTTTTTTGTGTCATATCCTTAATGTCTGCTATCCTGTTCATTGAACTCAGGGAACCTACCCTCAGTGACACACCTTCTGTTCCCAGTGAGCATTTGCCAACATTCTAAAATGTTTTTTTTCTGAACACTAAGCAAGAGAATCCAGGGTAGAAGAGAAAGAATGATTCAGTTCAACATTACTATGGGTAGACAATTTTAAACTGTGCTTAAAGCCAGTGAATTCTTCAAATGAAAAGTAAATACAAAAGTTTAGAACAGCATCCTTTCTATGCTGCCACTATAATTTATTTTAGGGTTATAGCTTACTTAGGAATTTAGTTCTGTCCTGCAGCAACTCCGTTTGTACCTTTTTAGGCACTGTTTACTGAGCAATTACGCTAATGGTACAATTTCTGCATGGTGGTGAATAACAACTTTATGGTTCAGAAGCAAATTAATTCTTTAAAAATCTAAGGAATTTAGACTCCCCTGTTTAAAACTAGCCAAGAAATAAAGCCTGTTATGTCATAGGTTTAAAATATTATGATACAGCAATGAAGTGCCTATCATAACCATTATAAAGCCTTGATGTTTTATATTTACTGTTGCATTTATTTTGTTTTAATTACATTTAAATTAATTTTAGATGTTCTGAGATATTATTTATAAAAGTATCTAGAAGTTTGATTTTATAGTCTTTTTAATACAAGCCCTGTGTGCTAGATATAGTGCATATTCAGCCTGAATAAAATAGTGTTAGAATGTCAAAACTGATATATATTAAGGCTCTGTTTCTTTGTTAATATGTATTTCAGGTATTTACTGATATATATTAAGGCTCTGTTTCTTTGTTAATGTGCATTTCAGGTATTTACTGATGTGGTTCTAGTTTTGTAAGAGAAAAATAATGGTTTAACATAAAATGAAGTAACACAAAAAACCAGAACTCATTTTATGAAAAACTGATTATCTGACTTACCTGGTTTAATACATGGTTTAGTTCTTAATACTTTTGACAGTGTATTTTAAAACATGTATCAATAGGTTAAATAAATTAATTAGAAATGCAAAATTTGGAATGAAACAGACCTTTCAAGTGGACCAAGTGCAATCCACAGCCAGGGAACCTGTGTGTTATATGCTGTCCCACTTGAATATCACCAGGGTAGCAGGAGCGGTAGTGAACTCAATACTATGTACAGTATAAATAATCGTCATATTTTGAGCAGCAAGCATCATGACCAGCTGATATTTTCTTTCCTCAGGACCAGTTGTTCCCATGAGTGCGTGGCTGGAGCCATATGATCTTATCAACACATTTGAGAGCCCTACCCAAACACTGAGAGAGATTTTGCTGCAGCAATGACTGTCATAGAAGAGAGTCGCCCTTTTGCCCAGCAACTATCCAATGTCTACTTTACTATACTTTGCCTTTTTTGTTTTAAACTTTTTGTGAAGATCAGCCTTGCTATACTTAGTCATTTCTACATTGTGAAAGGAAATCGTAAGGAAGCAGCAAGGATAGCTGCTGAATTTTATGGAGTTCCTCAAGGACAAGGTATATTTGTACTTACTATTTTATCGCTGCTGTTTGAGAGTTTTGTTGTTACTGGGTTTTTTTCAGGTAATTATTTATCTGCTAGCATCATTTATAGTCAGCTTGCCAAATGATATGTGTGAGTGTTTTTTTCCTGTGGTGTGGGCTTTTGTTTGGTTTTCTTTGTTGGTTTGGTTTTTTTTGTTTGTTTGTTTTGTTGGTTGCTGAGTTTTTTGGTTCTTTTCAGATTATTAAGCTCAGAACTAAAATATTGCAGCCAATGTCCTGTTAAAAGAGAGAGTCTGATGCTTAAGGTAACTGTATTTAAGATTGCCAGTTCTTCTAAATCTAAGACAATTTTCCAGATTGCTTCTAAGGTTCCTCAACTCATACATATATGGTTTAAATGTTCCATACTACATGTGTTTATTTTACAGCACTTTAGAGAAACTAGTCTAGATATTTCTGAGAATTACTTCTTAATTGAATTCTTTTCTGTATAATAATTTATCTGAGGAGAAACAGTCCTTACATACTTTGAATTAGTGTCACAGCAGGTATCAAGAAGCTTACTGTTTTTCAAGGTTGGGCTATTGAACATCTGTGTAGAAGAAACCCATCAAATTTTAGTGGGTTGAAAACTCCTATGAAAATTTTCTTTTTGCTGAGGTAGGACTTTGGCAGAGCTGGGCACAACTGCTCTGCCTGCTTTTCTGAGGTGAACTAGTACCATTTTCATTCATTTTTTTTTTTTCTGGGTCACAAAATGCAGAAAAATCTCTTTTCTCAATTATGGTGTGCTAGTGCATGACTGTGTCATGTTTTTGCTCAGCTTGGGATCCCTGGTGCCTCTCTTGTCCTTGATTGGTGTTCCTTGTGTTCTGGGACAGCATCAAGTTAGGAGAAGGAATAGGCAGACTTGTCTTGCCTTTTGCCACTTTAGCACTCGTTCCTAGGCAATGCAAGAAAGAATAACCCAAGTTAAATGCAAAGGGGAGACTGTAGAAACAAGACAGACCCAATTTCAAATGTAAATATCTTTTAAGTTCAGTGTTGAGACAAAAGTTAGACATTTCATGTGTACATATTTCAATCTGTAAACCAAAGAGAGGCTTAGATCCTGAAGCAGGTATTACCTGCTACAGGCTTTAAATTATGTATTCTTTGCCCAATTGTTCTGAAACCCAAGATATTTATATCTGAATATGTAGATTGCATCATTTGAAATATTATACGTTTGTGTGTATGTGTACAGACTATATACATATATAGGTATGTATGTAGGGGTTTGTTACTGTGTGTGTATTCAACCACAGTACAATGGGAAGGACTATCTATCCCACAGGCAGAAAACATTCCAGTGAATGTAGCAGCCCTCATTTGGAATCAAAACTTGATAATTTTTTGGTCAAAACTTACTGTCTAGCTCTTAGTCAGCTTGTTCTGAAGAGACTGACATGGAATCTGAGTAAGGAAGGAAAAAAAATGGGAAAAACTAGAAGGAAGGGAATAACATGCATCACATTGGAAAGTACAATAGTTTCTACAGTATTACCTGTTGGTGAATCCAGAAGTCTTTAGTTTGGTCATTTTTCAAATATCTGAACTATTATATCTGAATAAAGGTGTATTCAGCATTCTAGTAGCTGGCCTATACAAAAGCTGAAAATCAGTCACTCCTGCAGATTACTCTTTTGCTCAACTAGTAGAGGTTTATATTGGTTTAAAGACTCATATGGTAGATTTTCTCATTTTCTCCTTGGTTTATTGAAAGAAAATGGTTACTGTGACTATTTTGTGCTTAAACTCTACTCCTTACAACTTGGCACCAGTACGTCTTAATTTTTCACTGCCTACCTCACACTGTTTGGGTTTAGATTTGGAACAGGCCTAAGCACAAGTTCAGCTAATGTTACATTATCTGCAAATTCAGCCAGTTGTCATGATTTTCAGGACCTACCCTTGCTGTTTGGGATGTACATAAGGGTCCTTAAAATGACTCTTTTTATCTCTTCTTTTCTACATCTTTGTTTATGTTTATGTAAGGGAGCATGATACTTGCACAACCACGTTGGGGGGTTTGTGAAATTATGTTTGTGAAATGCAGCACAGAGATACCTCAGTAGAGTTCATACAATACCATGTAACAAAATTCTGTTCAGTACGGTATCTAGATGATGTACCATAAGTAAAGTTACAGCTTGTAACAATAAATGATAAAATTAAACTGTGAGAGTCCTCCTATTTAACGATCCTGTCCTGTATTTTTTTTTTAAGCAATAGAGAAGTTTCAGCAGAAAAGAGAATAGCCTGTCATTGCCTAATTGAAGCCTATAGTGTTTCAAGAAGAAATTCTATTTAGAGGAAATGCTTATTTTTTAACTTTAACCTGACTACAAAGTCACAAAATTCTGTTAGTTCTGGTATTTCTGTTTGCTTGAAATACTGCAAAATTACCTTTTTTGCTATTATAGTGACTTGGCAAGGGGAAAGTGCTATAATTTTGAAGAAGAGCCTTTGGAAGTAATGTTCTACTAGACACAGGCATTATTTCCACTGAGCT
Organism: Eubucco bourcierii; assembly: GCA_013396675.1. Taxonomy (NCBI): domain Eukaryota; kingdom Metazoa; phylum Chordata; class Aves; order Piciformes; family Ramphastidae; genus Eubucco; species Eubucco bourcierii. The sequence goes on along the minus strand of VWZE01002694.1, from coordinate 152,326 downwards.
TTTGAGTTCAAGTAAGCCTTTCCTCTATGAATCCTGTGTAACTGAGGGCCTTGTAGGTACTGAGTAGTAGTACTTGTTGGAATTCCTTTCATCATACTGAAGGTACATAGATCAGGTACAAGATCTGAGGCCTAGGATCACACATTTCATGACTGTTTCGTTCTTCATTGCATACAAGGTGAAAGCTTTACCTGTGTTATCTGTCTATTGGGGTCTCATTGTTAGATATTAGTAAGGAAACGGGACATATTTTATTCTTCAGTATTTCAGGAATATTTTCTTTCTAGTATGGATAATCACCAATTCTCTGTCTTAAATCTATCCTTTGGGTCTCTTATGTATGTGAGCAGTTGGAGTGGGATAGTATCCCAATAATTAATTGGAAATTATTATAGTGTCTGTGTGGCATTGAAGTGTAAGAACTAGATCAGTGTTCAGCATCAGTTAACACCAGAAAAGTGTGTGTAAGATCTCTGCTATTTATTAGTCACGTTAATTTGTGAAGTCAAGGCAAAACTTTTCTTCTGTACAGCTGAAAGGCACATTAGGAGGTAATTTGGATGCATGGGCTGTCTGGCAAATATTTGTCTAACCAGTTTTTTAAGTGCTCAGTAGTAGTGATTTCTTCAGTGTCCATATGCAACCAATTGCAATTTTTATCACTGGAATGTTTTCCACTTTCCCCAAGACCTACCTAAATATTTCTTTCTGCAAACTAACTGCATAAGATATGCTTATGGTATTTATCAGTTTGGTTTTTTTAATGAAAAATAATCACTTTCAAGACTATTATCAGGCATCTTCCTAACACTACTGTTTTTATGTTTTCTAGAATAAAGAAGGAAGGATTTAACTTAGTCTGTCCCCCTACATCTTGTTTCCTAGACCTGGAATTATTGTAGTTGAACTCCTTTGGATTTGTGCCAGCTCATATACAGTTCATAGACATTTTTATGGATGTTTAATTCCTTATGTTAAACTGAGTACTTCAGCTGAGACTCTATTAGTGCAACCAGTGGAAGCACTAGTTGTATAAAAGTGGAACAGTTATGTCATGTGCCATATATATGAAACCCTATGTNTACTAAGGATACAGTCTGTAGCCTGCTGTAAACCCCATGTTAAAACAGAATCACTGTACTACGCATCTGCTTTATCCTCTCTGAGCATAACCCTTTTGGTACTGGCCTTCAACTATCTCCATGTTTTTCGTATAGGACAGTTTTTCCATTTTACTCAAGTATATGTTGAATTGTTTCCTTCTGAGCAGTTGCAGCACCTGCATCTTAGTATCATCTACTGATTTGATGAGAATAAACATGACAAGCTATCATCCACAATATTAAAAAACTGAACAGCATCAAATGCAGGACAGAACTCAGTGGTCTCTTACATTTAAAGTGGAGTCAAGACCCATGTCTCAATTAATTATCAAAATGAAATTATTTCTTCAGTGAAGTCAGTGGTATTACTACAAAAAAGAATTAAATTTAAAAAAAGGAGCCATTCTATTCTGTAGGTCAAATTTACAGGATTATCTTTAGCCTTGACACTGATTTTGTAAACACTCATATATACATATTTGTATATACATGCAAACTCACTCATCTATACAACTGATTAGTTGTTCAGAGTTAAGGGCTTTGCAATCGGGGACTATAGCTGTGTTCTAAAACTGTTACAGTGCCTAGCTTTTCTTTTTCTACTGTGTTGAAGTGAACATGTATTTATTATGTTAGAGAATTCAAAGTCAACATTCTATTAATTTCTCTCTATATAGAAAAAGTTGCAGCACATATATGTTTATTTCATTTTGAAATTCTGTGCCTTACAAACTGACCTGCAAAAATGAAGTTCATTGCAACTTACCTTTGGGTATAATTAGCTCCATAGCAGGCTATCTGCAGTGACAGTGATCTACACAGTAAGATTTCTTCTCTCACTTTGTTTTCAGACCTGTGAAGAGTTAATAATTCAGCCTTTTGTACAGCTTTTGATGGATACAAACCAGAGGATCAAAAGAAACCTTTAGACTGTTCCTGCTTTACCACCTAGCTGGTCACATCACGAATGTGCTCTGTAAAAACAAGCGCTGAGTTGGAACTTCAGCTGAGTTTTATAGTTCTGTTGCTTTAGAATGAGGTAGAAGTGCTGTGGAATGAAGTGATTAAAAAGTGTGTAAATAGTCAGGTGGTGTGGGTCTGCAAGATATAAACTCTACTTACAAATACTAGTAAGAGTTTGGTTTGTGTGGAAGTGTCTATACTTTGATAGTACAGCCAGCTTTATATAAGGAGGTATAATTCTTGTCCATATACTTTTTATAAGGCAAAAAGTCTTATCAAAATTTTGTTTTATCAAAATTAAACTTGATACTAACTGTCAAAATGTTTTTAGGTGCAAGCAGAAGGTGGTATAAAGAAAATTTACTACAAAAGAATAATTTTGCATAAGTTACTATAGCACAACAACTAGTCATGTTCATACACATACTTGGAATTTGATTTGCAAGCTAAGTAGTTCTGAGAACGTGTGCATTTTGTTTAATATCCTAGTTTTTGTCACCTCTTTGCAATTCTTTTTCATAGAATGCTACATGATGCTTAAGTATTATTTTAAAGTAATACTTGAAAGTTGTTTGAAGCTGAAATTATTTGCATTTGTAATTTGTATTTGTTTCTATTTGAGTATAGCTTAACAAAGCATATTATACTCTGGTTTTTACAGAACTGGAGAGAATAATATGCCTTAACTACTTCTAAGTATATATAAAAGAATGTTTTTTAATAAACATGACAAGTTCTGAGCTACTCATGTTTGCTCTGTCTTGGCCTGGCATGGTAGCAATGCTTAATACACTAGTTATTCTTTGTTACTCTAAATTAAGCCATTCATGGGGTTGAGGTAGTTCAAGACTGGGCTCCTCACCTCCTTTCAGGATTACAAGCCTTCTAGATAACATGAAGTCTTCTGTTGCCTTCTTGTTCATGTACTTCAAACAGTGCCTGGATGAACTCAAGAAACCAGTCCATGAAATGCAACTCACAAATGAAAAATAATACTGTGTTTCACTCTTAGAGATCTGCTGTTTGGAAAGCTTGGTTAAATTCTGAGTTGTAGTGAATAATTAGAGGAATTTTTTCCCCATTATTTTATTCTAAGAAGTTGCAATTGATAATGTCACTCAGCAACAGTTGTTAGGTAGGGAAGACAGGCACGAGGCATTTTCTCAACTTGCATTCCACAGAGATCACTGTTCTATTAATAAAAAACATATAAGACTTTTACTAGCTTCCTGGATACAATAGAAATTCATTTAGTAATGACAGGAATATTGTATGGCATACTTACTCCCCATACCACTTGGTGTAAGGCACCGTATTTAGCATTCGTTTTTGCATGCAGGACGTAAGCTAATGGTGAAGAAATGCTTAAGATAGTCTGAATGTTTCTTTTTGAAAATTCAGAAGGGATGTATTTTGATGTAGCTCATCACCTTCTCTTCTATGCTAACTTTGCCTACTATGACAATTAACTGCTAAAGAAGAGTTATACTTCAAAATCTCATGAAGACACTTGCTTAGAATGAAGGAAGAGACACCACGTATTAACTAGATACCAGAACCATTGTCTTCTGAAGAGCGAAATCTACCTTAAGCAGATTTTGGTGAGAGGTATGTGATGCAACTAGTATGACACGGGCAGAGCCCTGCTTTATTTCCAGCAACAAAACCCAAGCACATCTGTCAGGAAGCACTGATTCTTCCCTTAATTTAAAGAAAATCTCTGAGGCCACAGAAACTTCTAGTGAATATACCTCATAGAAACAGTTAGCATGCTTGCTTACTTGAAAGGAACTGACATACCTTTGTGGGTTTTTTTACTTCTATCTGTCTTTGTATGTCAGATGCTCCTTAAGAAGAGCATTTACCACAAGCTGTATTTTGTGGTCAGTATTTTTTGTGTGTCTCCTTGAACTGTTCCTTTTCTGAAGATAGACCTTGTCACCAACCTAGGTCCTGTTGACTTGCTCAATGTGCACATTCTTAAGTTAATTCACACAGAAATCTCTTTAAATTCATGTACTTATTTTTCTGGATTAAATGAATAATAAACTTTTGAACTACAAAGAAATACAAAATGAAACATTGTGGCTTAAACCCCAGATTTTTAAAGGCGCATTGTGATAAGATACAATAGCTAATCCTGCAGCAACATGCCTGCAAGGCCTTAAAGACAACTATTTTTGAAGAAAAACTGTTAGGAAACTCCAGTACTGGACTGGGAAAAGCTCAAACATAGCACCTGCATAGGGTAAGACCAAAATAGCATAGCTCCCTGAAGGTGCTGTGCCTTCCCTCGGGCATAGACTTGTTATGGCCAGGGTTCTGCTGTTCATACTCTTCTCATGTAGAGAATGTTCTCAAACATTTGCAATGCAGGGAAGCAGCGAGTGAACTTCTGCCAGCAATGATGGCTTTGGGGGAATGTACTATGTGCCTAAGTACTGAACTCTGTTCATGACTGCAGCAATGCAGTCATAAATCCATTACGGTATGCTGCATCTGTTGCACTAGTGGATGTTACTCTTTGCTATGTCTAGTCTGTTTTGCAATAGATATCTCTCTCTTTACAACTGTCGTCTCATGGCAATTGTCTGAAGATTAACTCTGTGGTTCTCTGTGCCACTCCCGTACTGACTGCTGGTCTCATGCCTTCTGCCTTTCTTTTCTGTCTATATCTGAAGCCCAGGCTGGTTACTGTTTTGGTTGGACAACTTGACTGCTGTGACTGTTTTACTTTAGCCTGCCACTAACAAATATTCTTTTACTGCCTCTCCTCATGAAGAAGTTAGGCATGTACAAGTTGCAAATCCACAAGCCAAGAAATGTAGTAAATGTGTCATTGTTCCATATTTGACTTCTGTGGGAGCTGACAGAGCCTTTATCATATCAGAATTTAAAATCTTTTCTTAACTTTCCATTCTGATTCCCAGCATCCACAGACACAAGGCCTGATAACTGTAAAATCTCAGTGGAAGAGGCAGGAGACGTACTAGCCATCCGTGCTGTTGGCACATTAGTAGTAGTACTACTAACTCATCTTTCCAGCTAAGGGACAGTAATGATACTGTACAGGAGTATGTAACAGGCTTTTTTAGTGCTTTATAGTGGCACAGAGCAATTTAATTTTATACTTAAATAACTAATTACACTTTAAGTATTGTGTACATATCTGCTGGCAGTTGTCAAGATGTGAAGCACAGAGTACTTGGTTGATGACACCTCGGTAATGCCCAAGTTTCCATTTGACAGTTGATGATTTATCATTGTATCAACCATGAAATATGGCTTGATGCAAGAGTCTGTTTAGGGAAAAAATAATGTTCCAGTCTTTCCCTGTCCTGCTGCTAGACCTTTCTGGCTGTGCTTTTACAGTGGATTTAAGTTCCTTGTCATTGAGTTGGCACTGCAGGGTGTAATAGTGGCTACTGTAGCCTTTTAGGATGCTATGCTGTTGTCAGTAACCACAATTCTATAATTATTTCTAAAACTTGCTTTATATTGGCTTCTCCTACAGAAAAGAATGTTAAAGATCTCTGCTTGGTCATTTCTGGAAATGTCAAATGACAGGCAGCTCTTGGGGAACTGGAACCAAGACCCAGGGAGCCTATCTACCATTTCAGCTTCATGGTTTTAGTTTGTGGATCACATCAGCAGGAAGAGGCAGCTTCTAGTCCCGTTCCAGAATTTAGTGTGGCAGGTTCTGAGCAATCATTATGACTCCATAAGAATCATGGTCATAAGAGCAGAGTGAATCTGAAAATACAGAAGAATTCGGGAAGCAACACGGCTTACTAGTTAGGTGGCTTGAGGAAGGCTGCACACAAATGCTGATCTGAGAATTCTGAAAATAGTAGAATTTTGTCCATTTTCCCCTAAGACAAATTCTTGTTATTAGGGTTCAGACTGTATTGCTTTGGGTGGCATCATGTATTGAAAAGTGTCTGTTGTTTTTTTTTTGTTGTTTTCATTAAGAGTTTTTTGGTGCTACCATAATTGCATCCTTGTTGTGTTAAGAACAGTCTTCAAAACTGTTCTAAAATGCAAAAAAATAATTAATTAGCCATTCAAAGGGAGGAACAAAATTTTGTTTCGATTTTCATTCCCACTTGTTAAGAACTGCTTCCTCTGTAGGTTAAACTTAGAGCTACTTGCTGATGTAGAAATGTTGAAACTGTAACGACATTTTAAAAAATAGAAATCTGGACACATACATACAAAAAGATTGTGAAGAAAATAACTTAAACTTTTTCTTTAGTAGGTCTTTCTGTGGGCTGTAAAAGTTGAATAGAACTAATTATTAATGGAGTGCAACATAGAGGTTTATTCAAAGCTCACCTGCTAAATAAATTCAAAATTCCAAACACATCAGTAAAATCTTCCAGTTTCCATAATCTCCTGCCCTTCCTCTGACCGCTTTCTTGCAGGTAGCTGCACAGTTCCATGAGTAATTATAATCTAATTACTGTCCCTAATTGCTTGTGTAGCAAGACAGGAAAAGTAATGGCTTACTGTATTTTCTACATACTTTGATGCATACTTATATTTCTGTTAGAGGTTTTATGGTGGATTTTGGGCACGTTTTCAGTGTCTTCTGTACAGAAAAATCTGAATAACAGAATCTGGCTACCAAGCCCAAGTAGTTTCAAATATTAATAATTTTGTTATCTAAAGAAGTTGAGCGATACTGATTTTTATTTTTGTAGTTGATGTAACCCAGTGCATGGATGGCCGACTTGTGGAGTATCATACAGCAATTCCATTTTGGAGATGGAAGTGAAATAGCAAGGTTTTAACTGTATGTTGGTCCTCTGCTTATATCAACATCTCAAGTATAATTCAAATACATTGTAGGATTTCTGATGTTCACTTCACTGATTTTGGCTTTGTTTGTTTGGGTTCATTGGTTGTTGTGGGGTTCTTTTTGTTGTCTGGTCTTTTTTGTTTGATTTGTTTTTGGTTTTTTTTTTTATTTGGTTGGTTTTGGTTTTGGGGGGGCTGTGGTGGTTTGTTTGAATGTTTGGTTTTAGTTTATTTTTGTTTGCTTTTATGTATGTACTGTTGTGCTGGTTTGAGGCTAATTAGAATATTTTAGTAGAGAAAATTACACTATGGGCTGTGAAAGGAAAACATCATGATGTCTACTTCACTCATAGGCTTGCTGAAACGTATTATTTGGTTATTGTTTGGGAACAATAACCAAATTATAGACAAGGTCAGTCTCTGTCTGTCTCTTGCTGGGAGAGCAGCTCGGGCGGTCTAGCAGCTTCTGGCTCTGGCTCCTCTGCCGATTAATTCTCACTAAGTACTTTTCTTCTAACCCCCTTGGCCGATCCTCCTAATTTACCTTGCGCATAAGGCAAACCTTGGGGTAAGGTACAGGGGTGGGGAGAAGGTGGAAGGGTGGTTGGGAGCCCCTCCTGGGGTCTCTGATTTCTGGGAGGGGAGTTGTGTTTCTATATTACCTTTAACTTGTATATTTCTGTAATATTCCTGTATGTAGTGTATATCTCTGCTTGTACATTGTGCTGAGCTGTAAATATAGCTTCATCTCTTAACTTCCAGCTGACTGAGTTCTAGTCTGGGTCATTTTACAA
>VWZE01002694.1:43027-144651 GCA_013396675.1 Eubucco bourcierii | reverse complement strand
CTTGAACACATCCAGGGAGGGAGCATCCACAACCTCCCTGGGCAACCTGTTCCAGTGCCTCACCACCCTTACTGTAAAGAACTTCCTCCTAACATCTAGTCTAAATCTCCCCTCTGCCAGTTTAAGCCCATTGCCCCTTGTCCTGTCATTGCAGGACCTTGTAAATAATCCTTCCCCAGCCTTCCTGTAGGCCCCCTTCAGATACTGGAAGGCTACTATCAGGTCCCCTCGAAGCCTTCTCTTCTCCAGGCTGAAGAGCCCCAACTCCCTCAGCCTGTCCTCATAGGAGAGCTGCTCCAGCCCTCTGATCATCTTTGTGGCCCTCCTCTGGACCCGCTCCAACACTTCCATGTCCTTCCTGTGCTGAGGGTTCCAGAACTGCACACAGTACTCCAGGTGAGGTCTGACGAGAGCAGAGTAAAGTGGCAGAATCCCCTCCCTTGCTCTGCTGGCCATGCTTCTCTTGATGCAGCCTAGGACTCGGTTGGCTGTCTGGGCTGCATGTGCACACTGCAGGCTCATTTTGAGCTTTTCATCAACCCAGACTCCAAGGTCCTTTTCCTCAGGGCTGCTCTCCAGCCATTCACCACCCAGCCTGTATTCAGTGAAAAGTTGCTTGTAGAGTCCTGAATGGGATGAGTTTTGGCTTTCTTAAAGCATGAAAAAAAGTGCTCATTTTTATACATTGCATTCTGATGTCCTTTAAAATATTCTTAATAATAATAAAGAGTGGCAAGTGTCTCTGGAATAGAGAATCCTACACTAGTACTTTTACCTTGAAGGTGGCACATTGTCATCAGTTATTTCTCACTTGGAGAACAGACCTCTTGTCTTCCTGACACAGACAGTTTTATGCATATGTTAAGTAAGCTTTCCTGTTAATTAATTTTCCAGTATTTTTTTACTTGAAGAAAACACAATTTATCAAGTAATTCTAGCACTGAAGTGATACATTTATAATGTGCTCTTATAAAGAGCCCTCTTTCGAAAGCTCTCTTCAAGACAGGTTCAGAGTCTGATTCCTGGATCTGCAGAAGTGTTTATTTCATTCTGTGAGATATTCTGATTCATTCAGCTAGATAAAGCCTGGGGAAAACAGTTTTCTGAAAGCAGCAGAAAGTCTGGGAGAGTACCATCTTGTTCTCTCTTGTGAGAATAGCAGTAGCCCATCTGCTTCTGTTCTGTAAAGAGTACCATTCCAATAAGGCAGTTCTCATGTGCTGTAATTTCAAGGTGAAATTTGTAGCTACTCTTCCTTCTACCCCTTATCGTACTTAGCTATAATCTTGCTTCTGATTTTCTCTTTAAGAAAAACAAGAAGGATGTAGAACATTAAATAACTGTGTATTATTTCAGTATCTTAGAGTTTAATCTTTGTCAGGTATCTGAAAGGAGTAGTAGTGATGAAACCCAGAAATGTTAATTTCATTTAAAAAAATTTGCAAAGGCCAATTTTTGTATCAGTAGAAGTGGATAGTGAGGAAATGCTAGAACAAACGGGTGGTGAGGGAGTGGGGGAGGGGAGGTGGGGGGAGGTAAAGGTGACATCTTGACATAGAATCATAGAATGGTAAGGTTGGAAGGGACCTCAAGGATCATCTAGTTCCAACCCCCTGCCATAGGCAGGGACACCTCCCACTAGTACAGGTTACTCAAGGCCTCATCCAATCTGGCCTTGAACACAGCCGGGGAGGGAGCATCCACAACCTCCCTGGGCAACCTGTTCCAGTGCCTCACCACCCTCACTGGAAAGAACTTCCTCCTAACATCCAGTCTAAATCTCCCCTCTGCCAGTTCAAACCCATTGCCCCTTGTCCTGTCGTTGCAGGACCTTGTAAATAATCCTTCCCCAGCCTTCCTGTAGGTCCCCTTCAGATACTGGAAGGCTACTATCAGGTCCCCTCGAAGCCTTCTCTTCTCCAGGCTGAAGAGCCCTAACTCTCTCAGCCTGTCCTCATAGGAGAGCTGCTCCAGCCCTCTGATCATCTTTGTGGCCCTCCTCTGGACCCACTCCAACACTTCCATGTCCTTCCTGTGCTGAGGGCTCCAGAACTGCACAGAGTACTCCAGGTGGGGTCTGACAAGAGCAGAGTAAAGGGGCAGAATCCCCTCCCTTGCTCTGCTGGCCACGCTGCTCTTGATGCAGCCTAGGACTCGGTTGGCTGTCTGGGCTGCATGTGCACACTGCAGACATGATATTGATACAGAGAAATGACTGTCCTCTTTCTGGAATTCATGCTGGAATTTTATCATGGATTGTTTCTCCCTGCATGCTTCTTTGTGTCACTGTGCTACATAGTAACAAACAAACAAACAAAAAAATTGGTGGTACTAATTTGTTGCCTTCATTTTTGCTATTATTAAAATGTCCTTCTTCTGACAAGATTCTAAAGCCTCACTTGCTTAAGTGACTTTCAAAGTAACCAGTGAAATGTTTTAATCACTTTTTGGTTAGTTTGTTTCGTCAAACTATACTTTTATTTATTGAGGATATAGTTTCTAGTTGGTGGCTGTAAGGATACCTTATCTCCTATGTAAAAAAAAACAAACACCAAAACAGCTAACCGATCAACTAAAAATCCACAAACAGAATGAAGAAACACAAACAAACAAACCAAACCAAACCAAACCAAAACACCACCAGGAAAAAACCAAACCAAAACCAATCAACACCACTCCCCCAAAACAACCATAAAAAAAAAAAAAAAAACCCAAAACCAAACAAATAAAAAATGCTGCAAAAAACACTGAAATGTTTCATAGTTTCATGGATTCTTCTGAATTCCAAAATCTCTTTCAACTGCAAAGTTATCTCTGAGTAAAGCTTGATGCAGTAATACAATTCTTCCTTCTGTTAATAAAAGAATTGCCATTCTGATAAAGCAGTTTTAATGTTTCTTTTTTGGAGGTTGCTTGTTATTCAAGTAACAATGCATTCAATATTTATGTTTTAAGAATCTGTTTGGTTTGGGTTTTTTTAGTTATTATTAAATGATTAAAAAATCAACACCTTTCCATTTAAATCGTGTAAATAGTTAAGACTCATGCTGTAGCTAAGCTGATTCTTTCTCTGTTTTAAAAATAGCAAATGCTGGAGCAGCTCTTCCCTTCCCCCACTACGTACTCACTAGTCCAAGCTAGTAAATGTTACTGAATGGATTTCAATGTTGTAGGCATTCTACAGTAAGTACAGCAAAATTCTCTGTGAAAAAGCAAGAAGAGGAAAAAAAAGGTAGTAGAAATCATTTTGTGGATATTCGTCAGACCAGAGAGTACCTGCACTAATGAAAGACAGGCTTTCTTCGAGAAACAAATAATGACAACAAACACAAGCCAGAATCTCCCCAAAAGGCGGCTAGAAAGTATAGGGGAGTGTCCTGCGAAGCGAAAAGCTAGCTGGGGTATTCTGACCAGCCAAGGTTAGTATAGCAGCCATTTCAGAAACCAAGTACAGAAATATGCTAAACTGATGCAGTTTGTGATGTTCTAGCTCTATAAACTGTGGGGGGTTTTGTTTGTTTGTTTGTGTTTTTTTTTCCTGGCTGTAATATAAATGTATACTATGTTAGTGGCACTTTATTATCTTGCATGGGTTAACACAAGGGTGTTGAAGCTATTTTTGTTCTTGATACACTCTTATCAGCTGTTCTGAAATACCTTTTTCTTGTTTATCTGCCCTATTTGTTTTATGCAAGTGCTTAAGGCTTGGCTAACTCTGACTTTTGCTGTCTTGTTACAAGGTAACTGGATACTGAAGGCTAATTGTTTATGGCAGGCAATGAGAGGGGGAGTAAGCTTCACATATAACTTTGTATATAAAGAAAATTTTATAGGTAACTATAAGGCAATGGAGGAACTACAGGTGATGGAATTGTCTTGTACTAAAATCCTAAAGAGATATAATTGAACAGAAAAGTGCTTTGGAGGTTTTTAAGTTGCTGGACACTGCAATATTCAGCAATGAGGAACAAATTATGCAAGAAGTGTTTGGGACTGCTATTGTCTGTGCCATATTTTCCTGTTTTTTATCNAAAAAAGTGAAAAAAAAAAAAAAAAAAAAGAAATCAAGTTTTGGAAAATATAATATCAAATTAAAAACTAGATATGTTAAAATAGCCAAGGAAAGGAGGAGAAAGAAAAGAGAAATTTAATATATTGTGCATAAAAATAACTATTAATTTACCATGTAAAATAAATCTGTATGTTCTAGGAATCAGAGTTATTCTTAAAATACCTTTGCTCATTTTGCAGTATTGCTAGTTCTAGAATTAGAGCAATATTCCATAGTTTAAGCAACAGTTACAATAGCTTCCCAAGTAGCAAAATGCAATGGCTGTATCATCAGCTTTAATAAATGGTGTGTGTTTTACCCTCATACTGTTCACTGTTTGGGCTAAGATTTCCTCAACCATACTAATTTTTATATTTTAGGATTTCAGCTATTATTATTAGGTCAGTAGTTCCCAAAAAATGAGGACATTCTCCCTGGGACCGAAATGTTACAAAATGTTATCCATGTTTACACTAGGCACCCCTTGATGTGGTTCAGGGTTGGGCTTTTCTATCATGCTTATAAAGGAATAGCCACAGTCAGATTTTTAAACTTTCAAAATCACATTAAAATATGGAAAGTAAAATTTTCCCTCCTAACACAGTCCAGCTACTTATAGCCTCTTTGTGATTGCCAAACCAGGCATGAATATTTATTGATAGATGCCTTGAAGTACTGAGAGACTTCTGTTGCAGTTGAGGCTTCTAGTTTTCACAGTTCACCTGAATAACAGGTATGTCTAATATTGGAAGGAGGCTCCTTTCTTCCCTCTCTATTCCCATCTATGGAGGCAGCCAAACCAGATTTTGATCCTTAGGTACCCTTGCAGAACAGTGAGAAAGTTGTACTGCAATGGAGAATGTAATGAAATTCATAAATTGGAAAATGTTCTGAAAGTGGGGTGGAATATGTGATAAGCTTTAGTAGAAGGCCAAAAGAATAGATTCAGACTAAGAACAGGCCTTTGGCCTCCTGGCTTGAGTGTCCACAGTTTACCTACTGGATCAAAATCTCCTGGACAAGGCGAAGGTTTGCATGCTAGGCCCAGCTGCTGCCCAGCTGGGTCCTGCTTCGAAGGCTAGGGATTTGGCCTTGTGATTCATTAGGTCTCTGGCAGACTGGGAAAACAGTGAGAATTCTGAGCACACCTTGGGGAAAATTGCTTGTTGAGACTGCATTTGAGGAGTGAAATTACTCCAGGCAGAAGTCATCCAGAGTCTGAACCCAGCTGATAATGTTCATGTGTCTTTTCTGACACCTTCTAGTTGGGAAGGTCCCTGAAAAAATTTTACTTTTAGTGACTTGTCCGAGGAAATAGCAGCCTAAGAGTACTACCAGCTGCTCCACATACTCATATAGAATCTGATGTGGGTCTGATGGATTACTGAATTTAGAGGCTGATTTTAGACCTTGGCACTCCAGCTATGGCACACAGAGTTTGCAAGCTACATTCAGATAGAAAAACATCCAGGCAGTTGTTCAAGAAGATGGAAAAATCGAACCATGCATGAGCAATGGACAGGAGGGTTGTTGCTGTGCTTTCATGTGATGGGAGAAAGGCCTGACACACTTCTTCCGTGTGTGCAACGCCTGGCACAGGGCCAGCAGCAACTGCAGCTGCCACTGCCATCATCATTACCCTTGCCTGCTTGTAGCATAATGCTGCTTCTGTTGGTAACTAAGCAAACTACGCTTGGATATTACTATTATGGGCTTTTTAAAAGGATTTTTAATAGAGTTTAATGGCCACATTTCTGTGAGAAAAGTATGTTAAACTGCAATGCCAAAGTACTCAAAATTTAGGAACTGTTAAAAGTAATGCAGCCTATGCCATGCTCATTTCACCTTCTTATGTGTTGTAACGGTATTTGACAACACAGCCACATGCTGTGCTTTTCACAGATGCTTTGCTTCCTTTGATATGTAAGGTAGAGTTGTTCTGATAACGCATTTTGTTTACACGTAGGAAAAAAAAATGTTTTCTTGTATGTTGCAAAGATTAGAAGGCATGCAGTGAATGGTGAGAAAAAGAGTTGATGTTTTAATGTCCCTAATAGAAAATTCTCTTGCCTTTGCTTTGGCACCTGCATGTTTTAAGACCTATCACCTAACCTAAAAGTTCCTTGAGTGACCATGGTTATTATTACCTAGGGGTTGAAATTTCAGAAACTGGAAGCTCTCGTAACCATAATTAAGTTAAGCTTTCAGTGTACACTCTTAAGTATTCTGGAAACAAATAGGATATTAGATTAATTTTACAATTTGAACACTAAAACTCTTTGCCTTTTGGTTCCTTAGTTATAACAGCATCCATCCACACTATTTTGTAAAGACAGACTCAGCAAGGTGTTTGAAGAACGCTTTTGTTATTGAGAGAATACTATGAGAAAAAAAAATTAAGAATATTAACAGTGTCATAGTGAGTTTATATTATGTATAGCATGTCCAAGAGTGAGAGATGGTGCTAGGTACAGAGATACAAAATAATTTCAATGCCAACTCCATAGAAAATGACAAATATAGAATGACAAAACTAATGTGTGGTCATGTACTATGGTGCAATGTAAACAGAACTACATGGGAAAACAAATTTGTTCTCTATGCTTTTTAAATTTAGGAACGCATTGGCGTTTGCACTTGAAATTAAATCCCCAGATTTTGAAAGTCCAATGATGACAGACTCTGGAAAGAAAACTAGTTTGAGACAACCAAGGTTTTGGTTTTTGTATGCATATGTTTATATTTATGTGCATATATTTATATATTGTTATATAATTTTCAGTAAAATGAAAACAAAGATTATTTGAAGCATTGAAATTCTTTTAAAACCATTTGAACTACCTCTCTCTCAGACATATTTTAATAATTTCTATCTTAAATTCTAATTCTTACAGGGTTCTTCAGTGTTGATTTTTGAAATTTCATTTGTTAAGAAGTGGCTTCTGTTTTGTTGGTCATATCTAATCATATCTGTGGTTAAGCACCATGTATATATTTCTAAACTTTTAAATACTTAAGATTATTTTCTATAGTTTTTAACATCAAACATCAATTAAGTAGTTGACACACGTCTTTATCATGTAAGGGCTTTAGATAGATGGGTCATTTTATAGTGCCATAGTAAAAATCTGTTGGAACTTAATTAGATATACAAAATATCATGAAGGTTTAATGAAGTGAAGTGAGTCTGGTGATCTTGGGACTATAATTGTGCACAGTTTTTCTGGTGTAGTTACTGATCGTATTTGTTGCTTCAGCTGCCAGTCAAAATATGTCTTATGGAATAAAAGGTAATGCTGATGAGCTAAATACAGAGCATTTGTTAGTTTTGCAGAAATAATCAGGTTGCAACACTTTCCAAGTAGCCTGCATTTCTCATCTTCCAATAATGAACTGTGGCAGGTTTCTATTTTAGGTTCTTCTTTGATAATACTGGTTCTTCTGAGGATGGGGCTACCATCTATTTACCTTTAGAGCAGTACCTTTCTAACACTGATCCCTGACACAAATCTTCTCCTTGTGAAGTGAGAAATCTTCATTTATAGCCCTCCTTGTTTTGAAAATCCAACTTTTTTGTGTATCTTTTATATTGTTGGTTGGGGGTTTTGGGGGTTTTTTTTGTTGTTTAGGGGGGGTTTTTTGCTTGTTTGTTTTTTTGTTTTGTGGTGTGCTTTTTTTTTTCTGGGGGGGAGGGGAAGGGCAGCATTGCTGTTTAAGACTTTCAAGAAAATATTTGTACTTAGTATTTGAATACTATTGTCATAACTGCAAGAATGACTTACTGGTAATCACAGATACATATAAAAGAGTGAAGTCTGTGGTAAAATATGAAGAAAACATTAACGACTTAGAAATGGATCCAAGTCAGAATTGAAAATATCTATTTTGGGGTATTTTCACATTTGAGAATAGTTGTCAAAACCCCAAATTATGAACTAGAGAAATGTTTAGAAGATAACTGAAGCAATTGTGAACTGCTAAGAGAAAAACGCGGTTCAGCATATGGATCAAATAACATTTGAAATACGTTCAGAATATCTAAGCATATTTATTTTCTAAGTCTATTATGAGTGAGTAGTAAAAAAATGTAGAAACATTTGGCAATGCTTCCCTTACAAATCTATGTAATAATAATAATTTTTCAAGGATACGAAACAATTTGACTCATTGCACAAGGTTAAAAGTTGAGGAGTTTGCCCTGAGTTCTTATTCAGCTCAAGGTTCTCTTGGTTTCACTATGAGTTTCTGTTGTGTTGAAATTCCAGTTAATCTCTATTGGAAGGCAAATGCACAGATACTGGCACCTTCAAGGTTTTTTTTTAATGAAAAAAAAAAAAAAGTGATTTAAATTTTTTTTTTTTTTTTTTAAAGGACTACAGTGCTTTAGCATAAGAAAATAGACTGGCAACTCGTTTATGCTTGTATCTTCGAAGTTGTGTTTATGGAAGGGTGAAAGTTCATATTACAGTGAGCTGCTGGTATCCTTCCAAACAAAGCTGGAGTATACGAAGAACAGGCCCAACTAGCAAGAACAGATTTGTGGTTTGGGGGTTTTTTAAATTTTTTATTTTTATTTTCCAGATTGAAAGAAATGAGTAGAATATATAATTGCAATTGGCTGGAAGTGCCATGGGGAGATGGAGATTTAGGTATTGTATGATACTTTGTAATTTGTTTGCTAACTTTGCCTGTTAATACAGCAAATACATTTCTTTTTTCTTGTTAGTGTTTACAAAGCAATGTAGGTTGCCCTTTCTGGCAAACTATACACCAGAGAACTTGGAACTAGTGTGGCTTCTAAATATAGGCAGAGATACTTTGTGTTCAGCATCTGCCAGAGATGCCATTAGTAGGGAATTAATACATTAACAGTTTTGGAATAGACTTGTTTGCTAATACTCTGTTACAGACAACAATGAATGAAAAAGTTTCCTTGTTTATGTTCTTGTAAATGCTTCCTAAGTGGGAGATGTAGCAAGTTTGGAGAAAAAACAGGTGGTGGCAATCCAGACAGAATTTATTTAAAGACACCTTTGGTGTTTATTTATGATATTTACTTTGAATGTATTCTTATCCTTGCGGTATTTTATGACGAATTACTGTGCTTACCAATAAATCAGTTGGAATGTGAACGTCTTTTCCCAGACTTGGTATGCACAAAATATTTCTGCAGTGTCTTACTTTTACATTTTATTTCCAGTAGAGATGACACAAGCATTTTGTACTTAATAGATTTAGCAGAAATAGCTGCTGGATGTTTCTACATGAAGATGGGGACATGAGGTGTGTCTAGGTGTAAAACACAGCTCGCAAACAGCTGTGACATAATTTTATTCTCAAATGTCATTGGAATAATAACATTAGCAGGCATTTTTCTGAACGACACAAGAGGGAAGTGAAAGAAAGATGGGAAAAAATGTTGCTTTTGATGCTAACTCCATCTTTGTTTTGTTTAGAGTAATACATAACTACAAAAATGTCCACAGTATTTAATGTGCCTAAAATCTTCATGGCACTTAACAATTTTATTACATTTTTACCTATAAAATATTTTCCCTGTTAATTTAGGAGTAGGATACTGTCAAGAGAGAGAAGGAGTGAGACAAAATTTCGAAAGCAGCCTCCAAATACACCTTTTAATTATTTTCCAGGAATTCTTTGCAGCTGCCAGCAGGAGAACTTAAAGTGATCTAAATGATTTGAATTAGAATGACTTGAGTGCTGGTTCAGATACTGCTGGAGAAGAAGGAAAACTGTGGTCAAAGTTCTCATTGTGTTTGCTAACCTACAATGTATCTGAGCTTACTGAGATGACAGAGAAAATACTGATGTTTTACCTAAATCAGGGCACTTTTAAGATTTCTGAGCTCAGTTTTTGTAGTATAATACCCCTTAAAAACCCAATCACTTTGTCTCATTTTCTTGTATGTGGTGGTTTTTTAACTGTTATTCTGACTACCAATAAGAATTGCAAAATACTATCTTCAATAAACCTAAAATAAAAAATTTAAGTGAAAACACAGGGAACAATGTGTGCACATACATAAAATAAACATGCAGCAACTTACTTTGTGGGCAGTCCTAGTTCACTGCAACTGACAAAGTCAAACATATTTGCACAGTGGAAATTTATCTGCCATTGTTAACAATTCCTCATGATTCTAATTCTCTCTACACTTCTCCAGGGATTTTGGAGGGCTGGATATAACTTACATGAGTGACTGTATTAGCATTTTGCAGTTACAGTGGTTTACTTCTAACAGGAATACATGTTGATAATTCTTAATATATTTCGAAGATGTTAGAACCTTCCTTGTACAATCTCTCAAAACCTGATTTGCAAAATGCACACAAAAAACTGGTATCAGCTGTGCGTGGAGGGGGAAGTCTGGCTAGAAGGCACCTGTCATTGGCCAGTTCTAGAGGAAAAGGCCAGTTCTTTATCAGGAGACATGTCTGTAGGACCTGGATTGGGAGTTAAGGAATGGGGGAGGTTATGTGTGTGAAGGTGTGGTTGNCCCCCCTATTTTTGGGGGTGATAAATGAAAATAAATGCCAAACCTTTACAATAAGCATATCTAACTGGGTTTAGCCCAAATCACCTACTTGAATGAGAACTTGGACTTAATATCCTGTATTTCTGTAACCATTTTAAAAACTGTGATTCTCACTGTATTTTTTTCCTTGCACTCGTGTACTAGCTGCAGATTAATCTCATGATACATTAAGGATTTCCATATTGGTTTTCACATACATCAGCTTTTTTTTCAGGCAGATTAATGTCTGGTTTAAATTCAAATACCAATGTGTTGAGGACTATACATTTCGATGTGCCAGCTGCAAAAATAAGTTATATAATTGTACAAAATAATTGTACAACACAAAAATAATAGTGGGAACAGTGGCAGTTGATGGATGCATGAGATCAAATTACTAAAATAAATAGATTAATATTTTATTCTCTGTACCACATAATCATTTATTAGAGATATTTAAGGGTAATAATAGAATGTTTTTTATTGTCTAGAAACTTGAAATACAGTCTCTAAAGAGGAAAACTTAATTTAGTAGGACAGCTGACTTCATTCTGTGCACCATATTTTCTGTTTTGCTCTATGCATTCTGAAGTCCTTCTAATTCATGTGGTTTACTCAATAAATGTTGTTGTTATATAGGTTCTTGGGCAGATCGCTCACCTCTGCATGAGGCAGCCAGTCAAGGACGTCTTCTTTCTCTAAAGACTTTATTGTCACAGGTGAAGGCTGTGTTCTTAAAATTGCTTTCAATTTTAATGTTACTTGATTTCTGAGCATAGATTATTAATGCAGATTTAGTATGATTTGCTGTGCTTTTTTCCTTTTATTTTTTTTTTCTCCAGAGCAATACACATTTAGGACTTTTTAATATTATAAGATCTGAACTAATATTTAAAATATTTGTTCTATATGTTTTAAAACTTCCATCCTTAAAAAAATTGTTACCAAACTGGTATCTAAATGTGTATCAGTCTTCCCATCTTGCATGATGTAAGTCCATGTAGCTTTAACCGTCAGGTAAATAGAACTGTCAGGAAGATATTTGCTGAGGGAAATAATCACTGAAAGATTCCTGGTGTTACATAATTGTGATTTTTAGAAAAGTATGTATTTTTTTCATAGCAAAGGCAGAGAATGTAAACCACCTAAATTCAATATTACCATATTTTCATATTGGCTACTACAATACTGAAAAAATTTACTACAGAATACATTTTATGAAAGCCAAAGATGCAATTATTAGTTCTCAAGCATCAAACATCTACTGCAGAAAATTTGACATGCAATTGTTTGATGATTTCATCTAAGAAGCTTGTTCTTTATCTACAAGGTTGGGGTTTTTTTTTACCAAAATTCATGGATTTAGATATTTCAGACCTTAAATCAGAGAACTGTAGAATCACAAGACAGTTCAGACTTTGGGCCTTTCGGAGTTCTAAAGATCACTAAGATTGGAGGCGTACCTGGAGCCTGTTCCAGGTTTTCACTCTCATAGTGAAATCTTTTTCCATATAACTAATCAGAATTCACCATATTCCAACTTGTTTCTGTGGCTGCTGTGCTATCACCATGCATTTCATCAGTCTGTTTCCATCCTTTTATACTCACTGAAGGCTTATTTATTGCAAGTAGAATTTTAAGCTTATTTACAGTATTGTAAGTAATTAATTTGAACAGTAGTGCAAGGAAATTACTCTTAACAGTTTTTATATGATCTTTGTGTAATTCATGTCTTCTTTAGGGTTACAATGTAGACACACTAACAATCGACCAAGTAACTCCACTTCATGAAGCCTGCCTGGGAGATCACGTAGGATGTGCAAGAATTCTTCTTGAAGCAGGAGCAAATGTAAGGGTTTGGGGTTTGGGTTTTTTTTTTGCGTGTATATGGAGTTCAGCATTCCCCTTGGTTTAAGTGAAAAGGATCTATTGCTTGATTGTTAGTCTGATTTTTTTTGTTCGTTTGTTATTTCTCTCTGTTGCCTTATTGCTTGCAATCGATTTCATTTAATTACAATAAGCTACCATCTGAAAGCTGTGAAAGAAAAGTGATGGGGAGCCACTGGGACAAAGTAATGACTTGCAGAGAATCTGCCTGCAGTGCCTAAGAAGGCTTATTTCTTCTCTGAATTTCATTACATTATTTCTCTTCAGAATTATGGAATGCATCCCTCTACTAGTTTCAGTTTGCTTTGAGTGGCCTGCAGGAGACTGCTTATTTTACCTCCATAATGTCTTTAGTTACACTGCACCTGCATACTTTTAAAGACTCTTCAGTCTGAGTACAAAAAAGCACTGGATCTTCTCTGTACTCCTGACACAGGCTCTCTCTTATCCCAAAACAAACACGGGACTTTACAGATCACTTTCACAACACTCTCTGCTGATATCAGAGTTAAAAAAATGGTTTCTCAAATCTCTCATCTTCATGATGGAAATACTTATTATTCTTACAGTTCTATTTTGAGAACCATGTAGGATATGTCTACGTTACTACAGAAAAAATAAATAAATATGTGCTTCCCAACCAAATTCTTCTCCACATCAGCTAGCACAAGACTTCTAAAGATACAAAATTGAAGATACTATAAACAAAAGCAGAAATCCCATTTTCCCATCTCAATTCTTTTAGCATTTTCAGTTCTTTTGGTTGGTATGTGGGAAGTGTGTGGAAGAGGACAGGCCAGAGTCCTAGAAGGAGCCCCCTCCTAATACCTGTGCCCCTTCCTTTGGTATTACCAGCCCTCACGAATTTGCCTAGTTTCTCTCCTCATTCTCTCACACTGGGAATATTTCATTAACCAGTGATGTGATGAGGTTGGTTTGAAAACAGCGAGCCTGTACTATTAGCTTTGTCTCCATCTTGTGAAGTATCACTCTAACTTGGAGATTAAAACCACCGAAAAAAAGTGGCAAATAATTATCAGATTTAATACGGATTTTGCATTCTTGGCAATGCTGTGGAAAGAAGACTCCTAGTATCCCACACTACAGAAAATATAGTTTTTCTGTAACAATGAAACAAGCTCAGTGTGGTGTCTTTTGAAAATGATTTACTTCCCAGATGTTAATGGATGCTTTTCAGTGTTCCAGGTGTATTTTGTCATATTCAAATTAGTTTAACAAAAATCGTAAACTAATTTCATCTGAGCGTGGTGAGAGGAGGACGCAAGGACTGATCTGTTAAGTTATATATTGGTATTTTAATGTAACTACATCCTGTTAAAAAAATTTACCTTTCAATTCTGTTCTTAAATAGATTTTATATATTCTAGGTGAATGCTACAACAATTGATGGAGTCACGCCTTTATTTAACGCCTGTTCGAGAGGCAGCGCAGCATGTGCTGAGCTCCTCTTAGAATACGGTGCCAAAGCTCAGTGGGAGACCTGTCTTCCCTCACCAACTCATGAAGCAGCCAGCAGAGGTAAGAAGTTTCCTGCTTGAACAAATATGGAGCAGGTGATGAATATCTCAACAATACTGTCAAGAAATGTGCCCAGTTTTCTCTGTGAGGCAGCTTACTGAAGTCAAGCAAACTCTGTCATGCTTTTTACTGACAGGTCACAGTGAATGTCTGGAAGTACTGATATCCTGGGGTATAGATGTTGACCAAGATCTTCCTCATTTAGGAACACCTCTCTATGTAGCATGTGTTTCACAGCAAATCCATTGTATTCGAAAGCTTCTTTATGCAGGTATGTCATGCTTTAAAGATTTACTGGTTTATGAAACAAGCTAACTGTTCTCACCTTAGAAGTGAGCCGTGCCCCATCAGTGAAACTAGAACCCTTGCCTGCAGGGCTCTACTTGCAATGCATGTTTTCTCATAAGAACTTCCTATGCTTTTCATTTTTGTGTGGCATAGCAAGCATATGAGGGAAAAAGAAAGCAAGACCAGTAAACATGGATATTCAAAATTTTGACTAATTACTACAGCTTGGTAGATGTTAATTTTCTGTAGTAAAAATAAAGGTAAAAATGACAACCTTGAGGGAAAAAAAACAGTAATAATTGTTATTTCAACAGAATTTTATAGTAATGTAGTCCCACCCTTTTGCATTCTTCAGCATGTTGTGATTGATATTTTACAAGGCATAGAGACTAAGCTGCAAAGGGAAGAGGTAAGGTAAAAGGCATTTGAACCTAAATTTCCTATTATTTATTTAATCTACACAAGACGTTGGAGGTTGTCTGTTTCAGCACAAGTCCAGGGACACAACTGATATAGCTAGAGGATCATTTGCTCTGTTTCAGGTAATGACATACAGGACTTCTGTATCCTGCAGCACAGCGAATGAAAATGTTTAAATGAGTAATTGCAGACTGTCATTATTGCACCAGAATTGTTTTTCTAGCTAATTGCAGGTTATTTGGAGTTTAAGCAGCTACATTGTTTCTTGCTGAGTCAACCTCTTTGTGTGATTAACTCTATGTCGTGATTTTTATCGTTGATGCCCTAAAGTAGAAAAGGGTATGTAAATTGAGAATATAAGTAACTACTTCTATCATCTGATTTTTTTTTCATATTTTGTCACTTTATGAGAAGGTATTGGAAGTTGAAAAGCAAATGGACAATGAAATAAGCAAAAGAATGATACTGTGGAAGTATTCTAAAATTGTTAATACTGAGATCAGTGAGTTATTTTGGACTTCAAATCTAATTGCTAAGCCTGTGATATTATCAAATGATTTTACCCCACTGGGAATTAAAATGCAAAAATTGTTGATTCAGGAACAACATTTGGTACAGAAGCCAATTTTTGGTCTCACAAGATCAGTAAAGCTCTCTTAAGAGAAGTCTGTGTTTTCTTCTGCTTCAAAACTCTAGAAAACTGTGAGGCAAACCCAGTTTTAGGGGAACTAACAGGTTACCTATAAGTGGAATACTTCCATGCTAGCTAGTTTAGTTTAACTCTTGTATGGATATTTTTTTATTGAATATAAATGCATTATTTCAAGTTTATTTAGTCCATTTAAATTTAAAATAAATTAGCAACTCTTTATTAATATGAAAGTGTAATAATTAGAATTCTGTGGATTTGGAGAATTACTGGTTAAAATAAGGTTATACATAAGGAAAGCATATTTTCATGTAGTGCAAATTACCTTAAACATCTACAAAATATACTTTATAAATTAGGGCAACAATGATGGTCACATAACCTAATTTTGTTCTTCTTTTGTTTCTTTTTATAAAGTTGTGCTTACATGCTAAAATCTAGGAGAAATGTATGGGTTCAAAAAGAAACACTGATATGATTTGCTACAGTGCTATGCCATTAAATTAATAAAATGGCTAAATTCACATTCCAGAACAGTGTATTTCTTTCTGTTTGTTTTATAACATCATCTTTACTCAATGACAGTTTTAATTAATCTTTTATTATGTCTCTTTCTGTGCATCTACCTACAAGGTGCCAATGTCCAGAAAGGAAAGTATTTAGAAACTCCGCTCCACGCAGCCGCTCAGCATTCTAGTACAGAGATCGTAAACTTACTTCTTGAATTTGGGGCAGATATAAATGCCAAAAATACAGATTTTGAGAGGCCTGTTGATTTAGCTGCTCCAAGCAGTTCAGTAGAGAGACTGCTGCTCCTCCATGAAGGTAAGTTTTACACAAGTGTTTTTGCAGCTATAACTTGTATTCGTGAAAAAAACCCTCACCTCACCTCCCAAAAAAAAAATCCCCAACAACCAAAACAACCCATCTTACATAAGCTAACATTGTGCTTTATGAAATGCATGCATTAACATTCAGGTAAATTCCTTTCTAACTATAAAAACATCGAGTAATATTTAGTCTCAGGCCAAAGCCTGTTGACCAAGCAGCATCTGAATTTATACAAGCTGAAAAGGTATCATCTTATGTTTATTGGGTGTTTACACAATTAGCCATTAAAGCTGCATTTTATTTGCTGTTACAGACTTTATTAAAAAGAAACAGAATGTTTCAATTTCAGATTAAAAATATTTTTGGTTCTGGCCAGCTGTCCCAATATTAAAAAAAAAAAATAAAAAATTAAGTGCATATGAAGCACTTTTTATTTTGATTGTAAGCAGAAAGTATGATAAGTTTCATTTTCTAAATTTTCTTTACTGAATTATAACTACCTGAGAAATAGCAGTTGACACTTCAGAGTCCCTTAAAACTCTTAAATGTCTGTTGCTTCAGAGAGAGAATATCCCAAAGGGAACAGGATTTGTTTGTACAAATGGCGTAAAATTGAGCTGCAAGACATAGGTGGGAATAAGCAGAGAAACTATTGCAGTAACCACAGGCATCTCTTTGGAGGTGAACAGAGAAGTAGCATTGATTAATGTTTTGCTGCAGAAGACATCTTCAGTAGTCAGGATACTGTTGAATCACTTTCTGTGAAAACAGCTGGTTATCACAAAATTACTAGGACTAGTAGGATTTTTTGAAGTCACAGCAAAGATATAAAGAAAAAGGAATCGGTGTGAAACTTGTGTGTTTTTATTGCTCAGAGACACAGCAATGTGTTCGTTTTGAGGGAAGGAAGGGACATAGAGGGACAAATGCATTCTTGGGAGCTAGTCGGACCAGTAATGTGGTCCAGGATCTCACAGTATTTTGCCTTCTTGGCGCAGTGATGCACTGATGTTGTGGTGCTGTATTGACCTTTTCTATGAATAAAGAAAAACAAAACTTGCAGTTTTAAGTCATGTATGTCAAATATTTGCTGGGAGTAGGTTTTTAGTTTAAAAGCACAAATAACTTGCTGACCTGACTGCTCTTTTTTGAGTTTTTTCTTTCTTTGTTAATAAGGTTTCAGCAGCCTCAGCCTTCATTTTGAGGGCAAAAAAAGCAAGGAAAGACAAAGAAGGAAGGAAAAGGACAAATTTGCAAAATGTGATTTAAAAAAAAAAAAAAAGCCCTTATTGTGAAGACTGTTATAAAATGAACTAGTAAAACAAACCTAGCTTTTATAGTTGTGTAATTAAAGTCCTTTGTTTTTTGTTTGCAGCCACACCATCTTCTCTTTGTCAGCTCTGCCGACTATGTATCAGAAATTACATAGGAAGAGCTAGGCTGCATCTTGTCCCACAACTCCAGCTGCCAACGATACTGAAGAATTTCTTACAGTATAGATAACAAAGTAATTAACCTTCAGAAACTTGAACAGCAATTACTTTTTCTTCTTTCTGTTTAATGTACATTTTATCTAAAGAACTGCTGGGCGGGAAAAAAAAAAAAAAGCCTTTTGCCTATTAACTTTTGGACACCTGGTGTTGATATAATAGTAATAGGAAGCCATTCAGCAACTGATACAAAGGTGCTAATAAGGCTGAATAGAATGGGAAATGATTGTATGGCTTTAGCTTAACACTTACTAAATAGCTTTAGTGCTGTTAATTGTATTTATACTTTTAAAATCTGTTTGACACAGCTGAACCACAAAGAGTTTCTGTGTTAACTTTGTCCATTTGAAGTCATAATATGTTTTTAAATTTCTGTTGTTGATGTACCTAAAAGTATGTGGCCATAGGTACATTATATACATTGATAAAAATAAAACAACTAAATATAATTTTTTCTTCTTCTTCTTTATATAGACAATTTATTAATGTCAGACAGAAGCTCTCTTTATTCTTCCTCAGTGTCAGTGTGAACAGAATCACAATTTTGGTTTTAGTTTTTTTATGCACAAGTTGTAGTTGCTCTGTTTATTAGTACAATTAATAATAATAACTTAGAAAATTTCAGAGGAATATTTCCCAAAAGCCTCAGTGCTGAAATACTTTTAATCTCCTCTTCTAAACCAGAACTATCTTAGCTCTTTATTATTTCCTAACGATGCTGCATCACAACTCGTGGGCATATTAAATAATTATTTGCCTCAGAAAAAGGCATATATATTTGTGTAGCATTTGTGAGGTTTCTGAGGCATATTCTGCAGATGTGAATACTAAATCTTCAACCCTGAGTTCAGGAAGTAGATGCAAGACTCCAAACTAATGTTCCCTGCATAAGGGCACAATTTCTCTTGTGGGGTAGTTTTATAAACAATTTCCTAACTCCAAAACTGACACTGCAGAATCCCGGAATGCTCTAACAGTCAGGTCAGAACTTTATTGTTCAGGTCTCTAGCCAGAGAAAGAAAGCTGACACCTCCAGGAAACATTATAAACCCCAAAGGATTTCTGCCTTGCTGATACTCTTCCATGGAGATGATTGCCAGTCATGTCAAAAGAAGGTGATTTGACTACTTCATTGGAGCACAGTGCTCCTTCTCACAGTTTGAAAATTTGCCACTCGCCCTTGATGATTCACCCATTCCTTTTCAATGACTATTTTCAGTGTTTATGTTCCTACTGGAAAGATGCTAAGTGAGGAACTAACTATAGGGGAAGCTTTCACAAAGAAGAATGCATACTCAGTTTCTAAATAGTATCCACTTAATAAAACCACAACTCCCTGACACTCTTGTTAAAAGTCATCTTGATTTGCCTTTGTTGCTTGCAAAAAATCTAGTGAGGGCCTCTTCTTGAGCCAAGCCAGATGCAAGCAAGAGGAGTGGCTTAGGAGTCCCTAAAGTACATATTCTGTAACGGAGCAAGTTGGGTGGTTTTGGTTTTGATCCAGAAACTAGTAATTTTATATACAATACTATTACTGTGTATTACTTCAAGAAACAAGGAAGTGCCAAGCCAACCATGGCACTGTTGAACTTTTCTGTGTAGAATGAGATCATTTAGACCCACACCTTCAGGTGTGCACAGCACTTTTCGAGTTTGACAGAGGAAAAGTGTCATAGAAAAAAAACCTCTCCCATATACTACACAATAAGATTAGTGTTCAGCAAGCATGGCTATTTTGCAAAACACCTGCTTGAAACAAAATTAGAAGTTTTGCTGAGAGTCACATCAGAGTCCAAGACATCTCATCTCAAAGAGGTGTGTTCATGCTCTTGTGGCATTGGCAATGTCTTTTCCCACCTTTCCCGCTGATCCCTGCCATAATCCAAAGACCGAATGCGATTACAAAGACCAAATGAGCAAATTAGTTTACACATATCTGGTACTACTTTCTCTTTAATTCTGTAGAATGGTAGACTAGTAATCCAGAACTAGCTTACAGTAATATTATGACTTCAATCTCATGCAAGATGCAGCTCAATATAATGTTTAATCTTTTGCTCCAGGTAACTATATGAAAACAGAATGATTTGGCAAGCTGAGCCAAGTTGGATGGGCATTCCTGCTGTTACTATGTAACAGGAACAAACAAAATAGGGAATAGATGTTAATCTTACCAGGGCAACATGTGCTGGAAGAGGTCTCTGGCAGATGAGACCACGCTAATGCCACATACCAAAAACACATAGTAATGAAATAGCTGACATTAGTGTTTGGTAAAGTACTTTCCAAAGAATGATCTCCTGTTTAGCCAGAAATGAAAATGGTTTTGTTCTCATTATGCTGGTTTCCATTACAAAGGGCTGAATTCTTACTATGAAATAAATGTTAAGCAATGTATTAAAATATTTGGAAGCATGATCTGATGCAAACATTGAACCGCATTAGAACAGTGTTAAAAGACTACTACAGCACACACAAGTTTAGAAGGCATTCTGCTAGAGAAGCTGGTGGTTGATGGCTTCAGCTGGTGGACTTTTCACTGGGTTAAAAAGGACCTGGATGGCTGAGCTCAGAGAGTAGTTGTGATGCAGTTAAATCTAGTTGGTGGCTTATCACAAGCAGTGTTCCCTAGGGCTGAAGTTTGGGGGCAGTTTTGTTTAGTATCTTTATCAATTATTTGGATGAGAGGATTGAGTGCACCTGCAGTAAGTCTGCAGATGACACTAAATGGAGAGGAACTGTTGATCTGCTTGAGAGTAGGAAGGCTGCAGAGGGATCTGGACATACTGAATTGATGGGCTTAGGTCAATTGTATGAGGTTTAACAGGGCTGAATGCTGGGTCCTGTGCTTCAGTCACAACCCCATGCAAAGCTACAGGCATGGGGCAGAGTGACTGGAAAACTACCTGCCTGGCAGAAAAAGATTTGAAGTGCTGGTGTGCCACAAGCTGAATATAAACCAGCAATGTGTTCAGGTGGCCAAGAACATCAACAGCATCTTGGCCTGTATCAAAAATGGTGTGGCCAGCAGGAGTGCAGAAGTGATTGTGCCTCTATACTTGGGCCTCATGAGGCTGCAGCTTGAGTACTGTGTCCAAGTTGGAGTGCCACAGTATAAGAGGCTGGAAAGGGTCTAGGAAAGGGCAATGAAGCTGGTGAGGGGTCTCAAGAACATGTCTTGTAAGGAGCAGTTGCAGGAGCTGGGATTGTTTAGTTTGGAGAAGGCTGAGGGGAGCCCTTATTGCTCTCTACAACTACCTGAAAGGAGGTTGTAGAAAGGTGGGTATTGGTCTCTTGTCCAAATGACTAGTGATAGGACAACAGGAAATGACCTGAAGTTGAGCCACAGGAGGTTTAGTTTCTCTGCTTGGTGGTCAGGAAAGTGGGTGGCAGCCCAATCCCTGGAAGTGTTAAAAGAAATGTACACAAGTGTCACTTCAGGACATGGTTAGTAGTCACGGTAGTGTTGAGTTGATGGCTGAACTTGATGATCTTAAAGGCCTTTTCCAATCTTAAGGATATTATGATGCTATGATTCTTTATTGGCTGAAGTATCTCTTGTTATATGAATTGCCCTATCTGCAAAAAAGTATCACGAGACATTATCAGAAAAAAAAGCAGCGCGATGCTGCAAAGAAATCCATCTGTGAAGGCCTACAGGCTTGCAGATACACCGAAGGACGCGGCAGCAGCTCCCTCAGACACGGTACGGAACACAGGGCTCTCTGTGCCTTTACAGCTGGCCGCGCACAGGCGCACCCGAGCGGCGGGACTGAGGCCGAACTGCGGGGAGAAGCCGAGCGACCATCACCAGCGCTGCCCGTAGCCCTGGCGCGGCGGCTGCGGGGCGGCGGCGAGGGTGGTTCCGCGCCACTGTGGGCTCTCCGCGCCACTGTGGGCTCTTCGCAGCCAGGACTACCCCTCGCTGTGCTCCGCTGGCTGCAGAGCTTCGACCCCTCCCTCTTCCCCAGGCACTGCCCGCGGTGCGGGCACCCCGGTGTGCTGTTTCGTCAGGGACGTACCCAAAGGGTATCTGGAGCTGGAGATCTCGCCGGGCCACCGTCGAGGCCCAGAACCATGGCTGCGGGAAGCGGAGCTCGTTGCCCGCCGAGCTCCGCAGTTGCCGCTGCGTGGAGAGGCAGCTGGGGAGGTGCCGGCTTAAGTCTGTCGTTTGGAGGTCCACGAGAACGAGGTGGTTCCAGCGAGACCAGTCAGCCCCTGTGGCAGTATCTGACTTATTTTTGTGTCTACGCAAATTACATCTCACTATTAAAAGCCTGTTTGGGTGAGTTAAATGGCTTTTAAGAGCAACAAGGAATTTCAATTCGGGTAACATCAGTAGAAGTATCCTCCTCACACCTGCGCATTCCTGCGGGTTTTGTTTTTTTTTTTTTTTGTGTGTGTGTGTGTGAAGAAGCTGAATCTCGCCCAGGCAAAGGAACAATGCATCGCAAACCACCAGAAGCTCTGACATGGAACAACTGTGTGATGCTAATTCATAAATGGCAAATTGCTAATGCCTACAGGAGGTTTAGTGGCTCATCACTAGTCTGTTACTCACTATCTATTATATCCTGATTTGATAAGAAATAGCACAGCCACAAATAGAAAATATGTTTTAAAGTGAAATTTGATTCTTCTGGAAGTTGTGACAGTATAACCAAGCTGTTGACCTCATGGGCATGGGTATTGACTGCTGCTTGATTCCCTTCATCTTGGCCAATAGCTTTGATCAGGCTAGTTAAGATGCTTGTTTATTGATTTCCCTGTTTTCAAGTGAAAGTAATTGCATGTTGCAAAACTAAAAACTAAATAACTATTATTATTGAGGTTTTAAAATTATGTAATCAATTCTTGCACATCTTTCCATTAGAATTTAAAAACTTCAAGACAGGGAGATTGACTTTACTGACTACTGTATCAGGCACAGTTACCCATGGTCATCAGGTCAACAGTTTCAAAGCTATCAGAGCAACATCGAGTTACCAGAAATAATGGTGGAACCCTGTGTTAACATAAATAGATGGAAGGTTCATGTCATTGTTAATGTGTACATGAGAATGCAAGAGGATCCACATGAGTGCTTTTGTAGTTATTTTCTTAGAAAGCAGCAGATCAGGACTTGGAGCACTCATGCTTTACCACAGCTACAGTGCTACGTGCCAAAATGACAACTGAAGGCAGTGAGCAGCAGGCCTCTTTTAGTTGTGTTTGTCTTGCTTGCCTGAACGTGGCTGAGCAGTACCATTAGAAGCGTATGGGTGGCAGCAGGAATTGGGTGAAGCATACAATCTTCTGTATTTTTCCTGGCTTTTCATAACATTTGATGGCTGCCCTGTGGCTTCATTCAGCATTCATTGGGTATGTTATGCTGCTGGAATACAGACTACATTTAATAAATAGCCTTTATACCATTCACATGTTAAATGCTCCCCACCCTGCTACTCCTTATTACTGAAGCTGTTGTATTCCTTAGCCCGTATGAGCTGGATCCTTATACCTATGGTAGAGATACCATAACTTGTTTTAAAAAACCCTAATGCTTATTCTGAAAAAGGTAACTAGACTCAATAGTTTAGTTTTCTGTGTAAAGAGTTTGTTGTATTAAAGTAATCCTAAATTGTTTTAAATGATTTTAAACAATGAAAAAATGCAGCTAAATGAATTTTAAAAGTGTTATAGCTTATTTTCAAGGCAGTCTTTGAAACATGAGGAGTTTATAGCATGATTTTTTAAGAATTATTGTTGTGGAACCCACCTAGCGAAGTCTCAGATGTGACTGCAATCTCTCAAATTTATGTCAGCAACGTTGGTCAGATTCTTTCAACAGAACAGCAAATTTAATTTTGTAGGGATAAAGTGAGGTTAACTGAGATTTGACAGTAATTTGAAAGCCCTAGCTGTGTAGCTTGGTAAATGTCATCACTCAAATAGCAGTATGAATTTTACAGAAGATTCAATCAACAATTTGAAGACAAAAAGATTCTTAAATAATGAATCTATAGTTTGGCAGTTGTAGCAGTAGACAAAATATTTTCCCCTCACTACCACATGGGGTACAACCACTTTAAAGAAAATTCAACCTCATTTTATTCACAATGACTGTTACCTGATAGATTCTGAATATAAAAAGCACCCTTTGACTCAATTTTTGAGTTTCAGCAATGAAAAGTTCATTGCTGTGAGTCCCTTAGAGTGAGTAACCCTTATTCTAATTTAAAGAGGCAGTAGATTTATTGAAGGTTCCATATTAAGGCACAATTTACGTCCAATGAATTGATGCAGTTATGCAACATACAGTAAGGTATTTACAGAATCAAAGCTGTGAAATATTGATAAAAACCCTCAGGACACAGCAAAAAAATTAAAATACAGTAGAGTGGCAGCTGAGTCGATCCTTCAGATCCCAATGCTTCATGTTCAGCTCTTACCTTTGCTCTCCAGCTTCATATTAAAAACTATTATATACAAAGCTGTGAAATTTATGTGCTAAGTAGTCCTTCATGTGACAGAAGCAACACATTTGATACTGACTGCTGGAAAATTCTTTCCAAAACTATGAATTTATTTCTCAAATACAGCTCTTACTTCCCCAAGCTCCACAGGGCTAAACAAAGCAAAACATGTTCCAAACAATAAATGTACAAAGGAAAACATTCTGTTCCAGCATCCAAATATGTACGAATCTTTTTTTGTGCGGGTTCTGTACCAGTTTAGCTTAAACCTCCAGTATATTCCTGCACCAGAAACCTTGTGGTAATATACCAGAACACTGGCAGAATGAAATTGTAACTTTTTATAAAGAGAAAAAACCCAACCAAACAAACACAAAACATGGGATTTAAAAAACATTTTCATCTCCATCCCACCTCTCCAGCATGGTGGCATCGTTACCTCTTGTTAAATGAAGGCATCTTACCCATACTTTGAGGATTTTGTTCCATAGAGTCTGGTAAGAGATGTTGTGTTATTCCCAGTTTTACAAGTTCTCTGGAAACAGTTCTGCCAATTTTTAATTGAAATTCTTTACATTTTTATGTAAAGTTGTAAAATTTATTTTTAAAGAGCAGCAAAAAATGTAACAACAGATAAAGCAAACTTCTGCTTGTGTGCCATCAATTACTTTTCTATAGATGAGTAATTCTGATAGGAATTTTTAGTAAGATTTGCCTTATAATTAAATTCCATAATATACACAGCTTTAAAATTTAAATATTCTTAGTATTCTATTGCTATAATTTTCTTTCCATTTCTGCACAGCTTTAATAAATAAAAATAGATGCAAAATATTTACTTCTGGTCTGTCATATTACATGTGTATTTTATAACTAATAAAAAATGTAAAAAGAAAATAAGTATTTAAAATGTACATAATGCATTTAAATAATTTTAATACATTTGTTCTTTGTTCCTTACAAACCCTTTGTTGTGTTTTTTTTTTTTTAAAAACCAAACATTTTATAAATAGATTTTAGCTTCCAGTGAAAGTATAAGGGGAACAGTTGCCAAAAATTAACTTAGAAGAAAACAGAATTTTATTGTCTACCTATCTAATCAAAACATAATAAAAACATTTTTGTACTGCTTTTAAGTAC
Source organism: Eubucco bourcierii (assembly GCA_013396675.1). NCBI lineage: Eukaryota > Metazoa > Chordata > Aves > Piciformes > Ramphastidae > Eubucco > Eubucco bourcierii. The sequence continues at coordinate 119,365 of VWZE01002694.1, read as the reverse complement.
AATGACTAATGGACAAAAAAAATAATAATCTAAGCACTTTTAAATTTTTTCTTTTGCTCTAGAATCCTGTGTGTAAAACTTTGTTACAATTAAAAAGGGGAACACAACACGTGAAACACTGCAGGATCCCAGTCATCTAAAAATGGGTTACAGTGGTTATCAATAAAGTCATTCTGTTATTAAGTATTTGAAAGTGTGTTTATGGATTTCACAATTTGTTATCCATATTTTGATAATGTTCAGATAGTTGTTTCCTTTGCAAGGCATCTACACAGAGTTGACAAATATGTTTATTTTGTTTGACAATACTACTCTTATTTAAAAAAAACCAAACATGGCTGTCTATGAAGTTAAGACTTATTTTCTTTGGATTCTCAAGTAACTTTTTCTTTGGATTATCAACAAACATTTGGACAGAAATCCTTTTCTTTCTCTCACTGTGCAATTTTCAAAGTCAAAGTAATTGCCTTTCAGGAGGAATCAACTACCATCTTTCTGTTGTTTGACAATCAAAGCTAATTAGTACTAACCTCCAGAGTGTTATTTTAAGCACTACAATTTACAGAAGGAAACACCTCATCAAAATGGGTTAAGTCGTATTCCTGTTCCTAGTGGTGAAAAAGGATTCACTTTGGCCCACATCAAAGCATCATTCAGTGAAACAGCCGATTTTCCATCTTCAAGAAAGAACACTGGACCCTGCAAAGCACAAATGTTTTGAGGAGAGAAAGAAAGAAAGAAGTACACAGGTATTGTGTTAAGCAGTGTTATCTGAGAAGATCATCCAAACCTCATTTACAACTGTAGTCTATGATTGTACAAGAACTGTACCTCACCACTTTAAAGCTTTAATAATAGTTACACGCTATAAATTGAGTGAACTTGTTATGCTCCAAAATCTGGACACCAATTATTTCATAATCCTTAGAGTTCTAGTTTGATTTTTAATAACTGCAGCATTTTATGCATGTTTGGCAATTATTCTAGAGTGACATGTAGACTGAAGAAGACACTGAAGAACTGAAGTTTATTTCCTCCAGAATACTGTACCAATTTCATTGCATCTGTCATCTGTGCTGAACTTAAATGTCTTCCCGTTATGGTAGTTTAAGGCTCATTGGAATATTCTAATGAGAGAAATTGGTACTTTCCTGAAAGTTCAGTGCAGAATCTAACTAAATTAGATCATTGGTTGTAAAAAAATAGCAATGATAAAGTCTGTATCATTCATTAGTTTGTTAAGAGGTATAAAAAGCCAGTGTACAAACAGTTCTTGCCTTCTTGGCTCTTGGGCACTGGATCTGTTCGCTTTTCCTTTGCTTCTCTCTAATTTCTTCCACTAACCTTGACTGACCAGATAATGTGAGCTTTGCTGGTTGTTTTCTATCTGGGGAAAGAGAGAGTGGTGTTGGCCCCTTCTGGGCTCTTTGTTTCTCTGGGGGAAAGACTGGATTTCTGTATTATTTCTAAATCATATATAGTTGCAAATAAATGGAAATATATTTTGTATATATACTTGTAATTTTTGTTTTGCTGTAAAATACAGCTTTATCTTACATCCAAGCCATCTAAGCTAGTCTGGTAAATGCCTCCATAACTCTTTGAAAGCATGGAGTCTACATGCAGTCCACAGAATAATTAAAAAAAAAAAAAAAAAAGACAAAATAATAATTTATCTGATAGAAGAAGAGCTATTTGTTAATTTCTTCATTTGACAAGATATGGTCTCAGGGTTTCAATTCAAGTGAATTCTTAAAGACAAGCTCTCCAAAGTCGCTACTTAAAACTTGTAAACCCCATACAATTAGGCTACTGTATATTAACTAAGTGATTTGTGAACTGATCTGCATGCCTAAAACAATGACTTCTCATGTTCACTAATGCAGAAATAAGGACACTAGAGACAAACTTGGTGATACTGCATTTGCTATTCTTGTGGAATGGATTTTGACAATGGCACCTTTACATGGCTGTTAGCCAATACTGAGAGTACAAGCATAGCAGATCTAATGTGGAAGTGGTGGCAGCAAGTTACTTCTAAATTTGGTGGTGTATAGCTGTGAATTGTTTACCTCAAAAATCCCACTAACATTCTGCAACTAACCAATTCTCAATGCAAAACCACCCCTGATACTGTTTGGACTCACATCTTTCACTGAACAGAGAAAACACGTTTGGCATCTTATAAATTCAGAGTAAATTCACACTGAGGCACTGGGACTGGAAACAGGACCCTAAGAGCAGTGTTTCCAGAGTCGTTCAATTTTTCCTTTATGGACATATATACCAAAGAGGTGAAAAAAGGACTGGTATGTTTTGATCATAAAGCTTTATGTGAGTGATGAATAAGTATATGTCAATATTTAGCCTTCTAATAGCTGGCTTTAGTCAATCATGAATTACAAGTTTTATAGTACTGATCTGTACGTAAACCATACGGCAATGTTACACACACTTTAGACAGAACGTGTGACAGTGGAAATCTGCCTTTCCCACAGAATTGAAGAATCTTTGGATTAGGAAACTGTGCTACTATTGGACTGGATAATTCTTTTTATAGTCCTTCTTATACTGCAGAAGTCAGTCCTTGTCCTTTTGTAAGTTCTGCAACTGTGGCAGCAAGGGAAATGTTTTTCCTCTCAAATGAGAGGGGCTCTGGATATATGGCAACCTCACAACTAGTCAATGCTATCACTAAGAAAGAACCTATCAACTCTCTGAAACCATACCTGTATCCTTAGCCCTGTCAAGCAAGAGATGTGAACATCTGAATGACTAGGAAGATTCGATCCAGTGACATAATCTGGCCCAACCATTCCTTTCAGAGGCTCCTCTTGTATTCGGCATACAAGTACTGAATACACTGTTCTTTGTGACTCAGATGGCGGAGTGCATGGCAAGTCATCGGTGTGCCTATGAACACAAGACACTTGATTTTCAACTATACATCTTCATTTCTGTTAGAAATTAAGAGCCACAAAGTACTCTCTTCTTTCACATTCATATTCAGGTTTTACAAAGGAAATAAATGCTGTTTCAACAACTAAAGAGTTAAATACTCTCCTTCATGGTTATTTTGTGTTTTTCCACCTACTTGTTTAATTGAGTGCAAGCTCTCCATGCATCTAGTTCCTCAGAAAGCTGTTCGATTTTCAAAGGTACAGATACTTCTCGTCTTTTTAAAAGCTGACTGGAAAGGAATGCAAGTAATTAAAGTCCAAATTAATTCTAACAATTAAGTACTTAAAAGAAAAACAAGATGGACGGTAGTAATATAAAACTATTTTTTACAAGATATGAAAGGAACTGTATGGAAATAAATCAATTCTTCACAAATAACCACTATATTAAACCTGAGAAATATTAAATTACTAGATATAAAAGTAAGCCTCTTCACTTAAGTCTGGCTTTAATTATCCCTTTTTACACTTTCTAATTTAAGCTTGCCTTTAATTCACTTAATTCACTTAACTCACTTTTTCCCTTTTTTTTTTTTTTNCCCTTCCTTTTGAGACCATTCTAGATTTTTAGGCTGCATGCATTTTTATTTCATAACAATAACTACCAAAACGGAGGACTCATTTCACCTATGTATAGCAGGTATTGTAGAACTAGAGTAACATGGTTCGCTATACAGAATCATAGAATCATAGAATGGTAAGGTTGGAAGGGACCTCAAGGATCATCTAGTTCCAACGCCCTGCCATAGGCAGGGACACCTCCCACTAGTACAGGTTACTCAAGCTCTCATCCAATCTGGCCTTGAACACCTCCAGGGAAGGAGCATCCACAACCTCCCTGGGCAACCTGTTCCAGTGCCTCACCACCCTTACTGGAAAGAACTTCCTCCTAACATCTAGTCTAAATCTCCCCTCTGCTAGTTTAAGCCCATTGCCCCTTGTCCTGTCATTGCAGGACAATGCTCTAGGACAGCCTTGTTTCACCTGACTTCTTGCAGAAAACAATTTCAGAACCCTTGCTGTAGATGCATTTTATTTATCAAAACATAATTCAAGGCACAGTTGCTACTTGACCTAATACGTCAAACTTTCATTTGTGGTGGGATATCTTAATCCATTTTAAGCTTTTAAGTGGCCAGTTTAAGATGAGCTGGAATCTGAAAAATCTATGAATCCTGAAAATATTTGCCAATCTAAAAATTAAAAATACAGTATTGTTCTGTGGCTCTACAAATTCCAGGAGAACTTAAAGCCTGACAGCCAAAGTATCACAAACTGAGTCTCAAACACTGCTTGTTATTAGTCTATTAATTTCCGTATCATAATAGCCCTTCAGAATAGATTATATGTCATCTTATTGTTTCTCATACATAAGGCTGCTGACAGTTTCCAGTTGCAAGGGAGAAATGGAAATCAGTCAGCTAGGTAGTAGACAGGAAGAATAAACAATCATGGTTATACTCTGAGGAAGGATGTAAGCCTATTTTATTTACCAGATTAGACAAAAAACCACTTATCTTAATATTTCTCCTTTCAAGTCCAAGTTGGTTGGTTCAAGTTGAATTTGGATCAGGTCATCAAGTGTACCAAATGAAATAAAGTTGGTCAGGCTGACTAGGGTGAAGTGGGTTGGGCCAAGCTGGATTGGGTTGGGTCAAGCCAAGTCTGGTCAAGTCTAGTGAGCAAGGACAAGTCAAGCCAAGTCTGGTCAAGGCAAGTGGGTCAAGTTGGATCATGTCAAGGGAGTTGGGTAAAACCGAGCGTAATTCAGTCACGTCAAGTGGGCCAAGTTAGGTCACATGAAGTGAATAAGGTGACATGGTGCCCTCAACACAAGAAGGACATGGACCTGATGGAGCAGGTCCAGAGGAGGGCCACAAAAATTATCAGGGGGCTGGAACACTTCTCCTGTGAGGACAGTTTGAGGGAGACTGGGTTGTTCAGCCTGGAGAAGAAAAAACTCCAGTAAAACCTAACAGCAGTCTTCCAGTACCTGAAGGGAACCTACAAAGCTGGAGAGGGACTGTTTACAAAGGCCTGTAGTGACAGGACAAGGGCCAATGGTTTAAAGTCATAGAAGAGCAGATTTAGGTTGGACATTAGGAGAAAGTTCTTTACCATGAGGGTAGTGGAACACTGGAGCAGGTTGCCCAGGAAAGTAGCTGAGGCACAATCCTTAGAGATATTTGAGGTCATGCTCAACAGGGCTCCGGGCAGCCTCATCTAATGGAGGATTTCCCTGCTCACTGCAGGGGTCTGGACTAGATCTTTGGAGGTCCCTTCCAACCCAAACCATTTTATGATTCAGTGATAGGTTGAGTTGGTCTGAATCACTCAAGTCTAACCAAGTAGGTGTACTCAGGTCAGGTCAAGTCCAGTGACTGCTTGGGATTGACCTAGGCTGTGGGCAGGACCAGGACAGATGAGATCAAATGGGTCTGGTTAAGTGTATTAATGTCTGGGAATATTATCTCTCTGAGTAACACAAGGCCAACCCAGGTTTTTTGGTGGAGATCAAGCTAGTGCCCAATGAACTCCAAATTCAAAGCATCCTTGTTGCTACTAAGGAAGTTTTGACAAAATGTCTACACCATTTGTCAACACATAACTAACAATTAGAACTGTTACTGTCAACACATAATCATTTATGGAGGTAATGCTGAATAGTCACCTACTTCTAAAAATTGTTTTCTTTACAGAACTAACAGTTTGACTGAAATCCTGGATTCACAACTTGTTGCATAACTTTAGAAACTTCTGTGTAATGTAAGTAATTAAGGTTCCATGTGCAGGCACAGGTAACACAACTGAGAATTCAGATTTACCTTTTAATCCAGGTGTGTGGCAAGGATAGATGGGATGGGGAGGGTTAAAGAGGGAAGTGCAGACAATGTATGGCATAACAGGGACTGAGATTTCTCAGTGTTACTAAAGGCATAATACTACCTTGTATACTCATAGAGTGCAGGTACAATGCTGTTGTACTGTCTTCTGATAGCAAGTAAAGCTCCAATGTAACCACACAAAATCAACAACTCATTCCGAAATCTATAAATGGACAAGTATTAATCATGAACAATTGCAAGCATTTGCAAAAATATTTAACAAACTCATATTCAAATTATAATTTCAAACCTAACTTATCCATCTGTCTTTTGTGGAGAATCATTTTTTACTGGTTATGCTTACTTTCCACGTGATGTAATTGTTAAAGAGTCCATCTGCTTTATATTGATCTCAATTATTAAATATTGAATCGTACAACACATAGTTATGATGCACAACAATGTGAAATTACAAACACTAACATCACTAAGACCCTTTAAGGTGATAAAACTCTAAATGTAAGTAAAATTGACCCACATATTACCACGGACTTGAATTTCATCAGGTTTTCCCACAGGCCACAGATAAAGGTTAAGGTTTTTGCTCTTTTTAGTTCTTCACATGTACACCTGTGCAGGCATCCAGGCCTAGCTTCAGCCATCTCTGATAAAGCTGAACCACAGCTATTCAACTATTTTAGAGTTAATTCTGAGATCTGTCACTCTCAGCTCAAATTTTCTTAATACTTTGATATAAACCCCCATATTATGAGTGGCACCACTGCTCTTATCCTTCAGGAAACTGAAACCAGAGCTATCAAAATAAGATTCTTGAAATAGGATCAAAATGGATTCATCTATTGTATATGTCCATAAAGAAAGAAGCAGTAATTTTTTTTTTTTGTTACTGCTAAACCTTGAAAATTTAGGAAAATTCCACATTCTATTTTCCACACTGGAAATTAGCCTGCTTATTGAGACTTTTTTGGTACCCCTTTTATGGTTAAAAATATATATAGAGAGTGAAAGTGTCCATCTATTACTTAATTCTGAAAGTTTCCTTCATTAAAATTCCATTTATAAGCAAGGAAAATATACTCACTCACTACATTTATGCAACACAAGTCGTTCAGTGCGTATGTAACTTAGAAGATCAAGGTATGGATACACTGAATCTAAAGTCCAATCTGAGCCACAAAGTTGTTCTGTTGAAAAACAGAAACAAAATTATTTCAAGAAGCAAGCTATAGAAATAATTTAAGGTTTAAAAGGTTCTTTCATTCAAGTGTTTACCTTTCACATACTGAATGCCAATCGGGAGAGCCCTTTCAGGTTCTGTGCTTAAGAGATAGTACTTTATAGTTTCAAATATATCCCCATCTGCCTGAGTTGTCTCTGCCAATCGCATGCATTCTTCTACATTAGGAAGATTACACTGGAAAACAAAGATTATGCCAAAGGATGACTGTAAAGTTAATTTCTCTAAGGTGCAGAGAAATACTGAAGTTTGCACATAGAGTCACACAATCAAAATCATTTTAGGTTAGAAAAGACCTAAAAGACCACAGACTCCAACCATTAACCTTACTCAGCCAAGTCCACCACTAAGCCATATTCCCAGATACCATATCTACACAGGTTTTAAACACATCTGGGGACTGTGACTCAACCATCTCACTGGGCAGGTTGTTACAATGGCTGACAACCCTTTCAGTGAAAAAAACGTTTCCTGATGTCCAGTCTCCAAAGTGCACCTTGAGGCCATTCTCTTTTGTTCTATTACTAGTTCTAGTCTATCACTTTAAGCTTTTTCAGAAAGACGAGTCATTGTTTGAAAGGACATAGAATCATAGAATGGTAAGGTTGGAAGGGACCTCAAGGATCATCTAGTTCCACCCCCCTGCCATAGGCAGGGACACCTCCCACTAGTACAGGTTACTCAAGGCCTCGTCCAACCTGGCCTTGAACACATCCAGGGAGGGAGCATCCACAACCTCCCTGAGCAACCTGTTCCAGTGCCTCACCACCCTCACTGTAAAGAACTTCCTCCTAACATCCAGTCTAAATCTTCTCTCTGCCAGTTTAAACCCACTGCCCCTTGTCCTGTCCTTGCAAGACCTTGTCAATAGTCCCTCCCCAGCCTTCCTGTAGGCCCCCTTCAGATAGTGGAAGGCTACTCTAAGGTCTCCTGGAAGCCTTCTCTTCTCCAGGCTGAAGAGCCCCAATCCTTGTAGCCTGTCCTCATAGGAGAGCTGCTCCAGCCCTCTGATCATCTTCGTGGCCCTCCTCTGGACCCGCTCCAACACGTCCATGTCCTTCCTGTGCTGGGGGCTCCAGAACTGCACACAGTACTCCAGGTGGGGTCTGACAAGAGCAGAGTAAAGGGGCAGAATCCCCTCCCTTGCTTGCATATAATGCACATTAAGAAAGCCATCTAGACCAGTGAACAACACATAAGAAGGTGGTTCCATAACTTTTGATTTAAGTAGTATCAGGTTTCCTTGTCAAAGTTGTTGTGAACTTTTACTACTGCTTAATAGATGTGCAGTCTGAGTTGAATGCTAGTAAGTTAGTGGAAGAGAGCTTTCTGCTGCTGAAGGGTAAAGGAGAGATTTAAGGAGATTACACACACAAAATGTAAACCAGAATTCAGGATAGTACAGAAAGGCAATCTGTGAAGATACAATTAGGCTACACTTCCATGATGAGGAGGTTGTAAATCATACTGACAGGTAATTCTGTAGATAAGCTACTTCAGGAAGTAACCCATGCCAAGGAAATACTAGAGTTATTCTTGTGCAGTAGTAAAAATAAAGTCAATGAAGACTAAAAGAGCAAAAAAGGATATGTAACATGTAAATCCAACAGATTTATTTGGCCTCAAGTTTTTTGGAAATTAGTAGACAATACATAACCTCTTGTTGTCATTTGGGTAAATTCTTTTTCATTGTACCTTTTCATGCAGGTCATTTATTTCTGCTAAGCATCCAGGATAAAATGCACATAGTTTTACTAACTGCAGTTTATTATCAGGAATCATCTTAAGAAGATCAGCTGCTAAATCCCTGCACAAACAAAACATGAGACATAGTTACTCTTGATGGTTTGTAATAGGAGGAAACTATTATGTCTTTTACATTACTTTTATAAAGAAGAGTTTACTGAAAAAAAAGTGTTCTATCCAGAGAAGAGCAGAAGCAGCTTCAGTCTCTATGACTATTTTGGTGAGGCTTAATCTATTATCTAATCTTTTGGGCGAAGTTATGTGTTAATTTTCTGTTGCTTTAGTTTGTTGAATTAAGCAGCTGTGAAATCCTAAAGCATCAGAATGACCTCAATGTGAGGGGGAAGATATGTGAGAGGTATGGGAAAGAAGAGTAGGACCTATCCAATTTGAAAGAAGATGTTAATGTGACTCTGTGTCATGAAACCATCCTCAAACTTCCAGTCTTCTTGGGCTCTGTGACGTCAGCATAAGGCATCTCACAGTGATCCAGAATGGCTACTGCTTCTGTGGCATTACAAAAGAGAAACCATACAAGAAAAGAATGTGATACCTATTTTCATCCTTCTGAAAGGAAAATGATGTTTTAGTGAACTGATGATTCTGAAATATTCTTAACTTTTTACCATTTGCTACCCCTTCCTTAACACATGTAGCTCACACATGTAAATATTAAGACATTATTTTGAAACAATTATTTAATTAAGCTTTTAATAGCTGATTATGCTGGTTGTTCTGTGACTCTTGATCCATGCAGAAACCATTTCTCCTGTGACCCACAGACTGATGTGACCTTGTGTATGGCAAAAAATCCTGAGTTCCCACAGATTTTCAGAATGTGGTCCTTGGCTTTAAAATGATGAGTAAGCTACTGTCCAAAATTTTTAACTACTTTCTATCCCATTTTGAGATACTGATCATAATTTAAGAAGTAGAACACTTAGTTTAAGCTTATTTTTAGCATTAGTAAAGTCACATGCTTTTCAAATCTCTTTCTATAAATAAGCAAAATACCTGTATCCAAGTGATGGAAGGCTATAAGGGAGACATTGAAAATTTAATGAACAAAACTTTGGTTTGTGTTCTTAGTTTAAAGAGGAAAAATCTAATAGAAAGTTGTTAAATTACAGCAGCAAATCTAAGGGTCAACTTAACCATTTTCAACAACAAAATAATAGCTTTTGATAACCTAAAGAAGCTAATAACAAAAGGTCACTGGAAAATCTATTGTACTATTACCATGCAACAGCCACTTTTCCAAGTTACAGAAAGGCTCTTTCAGAATGTAGGACATTTTACAAGTTCTTCAACTATTTTCAAGATCAGTTACTCATCTTCATAGTCAATTTAAAGATTTTTTAAAAAGTGATTAGAAATGGCTTAGTCAAAAAAATGAAATCAAATGTTTTAAAAAACCCAAAGAAGCCCTCATAAAATGGCCTATGAATTGTGTTACCTGGTGTGTTTTTTTAAGCATCAAACTGAAAACACTGTCAGCATAAACAAAATCTGGAGGCTGAGTCTGCATATATGCAATTCAGTATCTCAAGTAAAATACCACCAGCCTTCTCAATAGTACAAGTTTGTTTCTAACAGTATTTGTGTGCCATTCACAAATAAAATGAAAATGGTGTTCTTAAATGCACACATTTCCCCAAGGCTGTAGATCTGAGAGGATGAAGAAGAACATGAAAGTTCAGTTTTGACTTTTTGTATTTTAGTGCACTTAATAAAAATATGAACAACAAAAGCCAAACAACCAAAACCCAAAAAACATTCCATCAATAAGTAATTCCATTATTAACTTATCAAGGTCCTTTTGGTATTCCTTCAATTGTCTACAACTGGGTGTGTCTCTACAATGAAATGTTTCTAATTGATGGACATCCCTAAACATAACAACCAGTAAAAACAAAAAAGGGAATTCTTCAAATATCAGAGCCCTTTGATTTTCCGATTCTCCCTACATGATCTTATACATGCAGCGGACCAAAAGATATTTATGCTGTGCCAGTATCTCTTTACTACAGAACATCAAGAGATTCAGGAATCTGTGATAATTTCCTACAGAATAAACAAAAATGCTGTAATGGCTGCAAATCAGAATCTTAGATTACAGTGTGTAACTGTAATCAGGGCTCAGGACAGCACAGGAAAACCAATGACAAATCCAGATGTACACCATTTAAAATTTAATTCTTTGGATTAAATTCTTACCATGTTGTTACTGTCATACATTTTCTTGCTAGCAATTCTAAGGCATAATGTGTTGCTTGTGCTGCACTTTCTCCTAAGACAGTACCCACACTGATTGCCAACTCCAGTTCATTTCCACGAATCAGGTTTGCCATCGCAAGCTTGCTCAATGAAAAAATTATATCATTAAGGGACACAAGCATTTTTGGGGATTCACCATGTTGAGCATATGACATTCATTTACCAGACTGCTTTTTACAGGACAAAACATCTATTAATTAAAGTAGCTTTATATATAATTTGGGTCTCTGAAACAACTAAATATATAATTGTGCACCACTTTTTTTTTTTTTGCACAGTTTTTAAACAGCCAGATAGATTTCCTTTAGCAGAATCTTCCTTTGTTCAGCCAAAAATGTTACATAAATATCATAGCTAAAAAGCAAAGTGATCTCTTATAGTGGTATCTTTTACACTTAAGGACACTGGCTTTCAGAGTATGCATTTCCCCTCTCTCTTGATAAAAGGAGACTCAAAAATAACCCCAAACCAGGAATGACTCTCCTCTTCTTACCTACTATGGGCAACTGGAGTTGCTGACAGGTACAGAAGAATATTGAATAGTAAGAGCCTGAAATATGTCTATTTTGAAATACAGACATTAACTGATAATTGCTTTCTCTCTAGTGGAATTTTACTCATGTGGAGGAGATGGAAGAGGAAGAATATGTTCAGTCAGCAACAACATAATCCAGAGAGAATGAGAAACAATTTGTAAAACTACAAACAAAAAAAATCTAGTAAAATGTTTCCCACATGTCAGCCCTATTTTTGTACTGAGGGTTTTTTCCTCTGTCTACTTGATCACTTAGACTGTGAATTCCTCAAAGCAGAGATTGGAACTTTTTTAGCACAATAGAGTTCCAGTTCTGAATAGGTCTCTTGAGTCATCATAAAGAGTAATATTTACATGAATATATAAATATACTTAGGCAGTTTATAATTTCTAATATAACAAGATATATTAAACTATTATTAAATAATAACACAATAGTTTCTGTGCATGAAAGAAATACTGAATTCAATAGAATCAGGAGTTTTGCTACTAACTTTAATACTGTAAGGATCAAACTATATGAATATATACAGGCAAATATTAAAATATACCACTACATTTTGGCATGTGATACATAGATTTTAAAAACTACTTAAGATGTGGAGATGTGAAAAGGAATTAAATGTTGGCCTTTCTATAGTTAAAGAGGAAAAGAAAATAAATTTAAAATTACCTCTATGTTTTCAACAGCCAGATGGCAACATGCTGCAAGCACTGCATGGCCATCCTGGAAATACCATTCTGCTAGTTCTTTACTGACCTCATGTAGGAGCCTGCAAGAACAAAAAAATGAATTTTGCACAGTCATTCTGCAAGGTCACTTACAGTTTGGAGTTCTTTGATTCTTACTTTGTGTACAAGTCATCACATTTGTTCCTGTACTCTAATATTTGTGTATTTGACTTAAGAGTAATAACACCACTTTCAAAATGCAATCCACTGCTTAGCTTGATGCAGTCAGGTGAATTAGCTTCTCAAAGCCTACATCAGTATGGAATGTCTCTCCAGACTGACAGAAAAAAAAAATAAATCAAATATTTGGGTATTTCCTCTATACCCATGAACTCTCTAACTGTTTAAAACCTGCATGTGTAAATGAAGTAACTACACATCCTCCAAGCTGTTTTTGTTGCTACACATATAACTTAATAATGTAATTTATGTTTTTAAGGACTGTTCTAAACAGTAAGTTTTTTGGTTTTTTTTATGGACACATACAATGAAAATATGGCTATTAGTGTACTCTGTCAGAAACTTCACTGATGATGAGTGAAGCTTCAGGAGGAAAAGATGCATAAAACGGAATCTCACAGATACTTGTTAATGCTAAATCTTACTATGCTCACCAAAAGTTCTAAGTTAATATGCTACACATTCAAATATATTTATGTGCATATAAATGTACCTTAAATATCAAGTAAATTAGAAGAGTATTTGTAATATATGCATATGAAAAATTTGTTTGGTGCCAGAAGGTGAAACAATAGGGGAAGTAGTCAGTGAAGCATCACTTAGTAAGTCTATCAACTAAGTTTAAACTGGCAGAGGGAAGATTTAGACTAGATGTTAGGAGGAAGTTCTTTACAGTGAGGGTGGTGAGGCACTGGAACAGGTTGCCCAGGGAGGTTGTGGATGCCTATGGCAGGGGGTTGGAACTAGATGATCCTTGAGGTCCCTTCCAACCTTACTATTCTATGATTCTATGATTCTATGAAGATGTAGTTGACAAATTCTACATTGGTGATGCCAAACTAAGCCACTAAGGTTTATCCCCCCATAAGAATTTACATACTCCACTGAAGTGAGGATTTAGATATAAAATAGAATAACATACTCATTGTAACAATCTGTATTATTTCCACCAGAAGATCCACTTGTTGTGGAGAGTGATGATATCTGTATATTTCCCTCACAAGCTGCCTAGAAGTGAATAAAAAAATGATTAATGAACCAAGCTGGATATGAAATATAACTTTTCAACAACAAAACTATATCATCTATAAAAATTCTTCTAAAGCCCTGATACAAGAAAGGAAACATTCAAAACCAATACATTTACTCACACTTAAATCTTAGCCTAGTTTTATCCAACCATACAAGAAATTCAACAGATGCAAGAGATCTCTTTTTTCTTATGCATTTGCACCATATTTTTCCAGCATTTGAATATACTTAAAATGGACAGTGAGGGCTACAGCCTTCATTTTTACACCCCAAGGAACAAGTGGATGTGCGTAAAGGATAACCTCCATAGATACTTCTCAGTAGGTATACCAGAAAACCTGGACAAGTGGCATAAGCTGAACTTTTTTCATGTCTGGCAATAAATTATTTCTAACACTAAATGAAAGATCAGTGTGGGCTAAAAGGAAATACTTTCATGTGCCTTAAGTGTATCTGGGGAAACAACATTAAAACTTTGGGCTCAGTTAAAAGGGAAAGTCCTGCGATTTTATTGCTTAATATTATCTGCTTAAACCTTTCAGACAAAGGCAGTAAGAATAAGCTCTACTACGTGTCACCTACAAAAAAAAAAAATGAAGATCTTTCTGAAGATTTAAGGTGCTTTAGGGTTCACACATTACAACTTGTTAAATTTCAGCACACCTTGAAGTCCCATTCTGTGCTCTGTTCAGCTACTATTAGAAAATGACATACAGAATGACATTTCTAAAGGACAAATAGGCTTGTCATCTTCAGAGTGGAAACAAATAGTTAAATACATCCCCCACGCTGTTATATATAATACCTGTGCAATAAGAAGAGCATCTTTAAGCTGGCCTCTTGAAGAAAAGAAAGATACTAATTTTTTCACATCTCCAACAGCTATACAGTATGGGATGACATCATCATTTTCTTCCAGAATTAACTGATCAGCTCTCCTAATTAAACAAATTGATAAACAAGAAAGACTTACATATTTAACTGATCACTAAACTTATCTCTATAGCATAGCTGCTAAATGAAACCACACAAAGTTCAATGAAACCTATCTGCCTTTCCAGGCCTCAGAAGACTCTGGATACTGCATTACTGAGTTTGCAGTAAAGTTGCAATTTATGATCAACCCTTCAATTCCTGTATACAAAATCATTATTGAAATCCTCCACAGTTCCATTCCAAAGCTTAGTGAACAAAAATAACATTTCCAGGTCGCTGTAACAAAAGCCAAGTACAACTGATACTAATGTTCATCCTTCCTACTTGTCTGTATCTTTTTAAGGACAGAAGCTACAATTCAGCATCATATTTTTATTATTTTACCTTTGCATTAACTTCCTCCAGTATTTCATTGATACACCAGGTGCCACGGAGAGAGCTCTGTCCCACTAGAAGAAAGCAGCAATACATTTAACCTGATTATTTTGTGAAATACCTCTATTTTCTAACTATCTTCATGTTTCTTCCATTAAAAATAAATTCGTTAAGAGGTAAAATAAGGAATAGCTATGCATTGGACTACATATGCTAAAAATAATTGTAACAAGATTACTCCTTTCTGGACTTGTGACCCATTTGGTTACTGTCCCATCTTTGCTAGGGTAGCTGTTTTTCAAAAACCTTTCTATTTCATTGCTCTTCAATAACATTCTGGTATTATACCTCTCCAAGTTCTACCATTAGTTCACAATATCGCTGAATTTGTCCTAATCTTAAATGTATTTCTGCAGCTTCTTTGAGCCTTTCCTCTTTGCTTGGTGCTCCAATACCACCTCCAAACTTGGACATTTTTACTGTTGTCAGTTCTTGTGCTTTTGACTAAAAGGAAAACAATGAAAAAAGAAAGATAAATTTTTTGTTAAGGAAGTACGATCTTCTGTGATGAAAAGTTTTCTTAAGAAAAAAATAGTGTCAAACATTACAATGGAATATAAAGTTTATAATTTAAGAGAAAAAATCCTTTGGAGGCTAATTGGAAGACATTGCTATGAGACTATAAGGAACTAATTAGAAGAGTTTACAATAAGATGAATTGTTAAAGTAGCTACGTGTTTTATTGCATCACATACATTTTCCTTGATAATCTTCTAATCTCTCTCTATTTTTTTTTCTAATTCTTGCCCATTTTCTTATATGTAGTAGTTCACCCAGATATCCACTGTAAAAATCCTGATCTTTCTTAAATTAAAAAGGAGTATCTCCAAACATAAACCACAGAGCTGGAAACTGTACTTAGTATTGCTATAACGATGCCCACATTAAAAAAAGAATAAAGACAAAAGGCTTAACCTGTGTCCTGAACTGTCATACTACATTACCTTTATGACCAATGAAAGCATTTCCAGATCCATACAATAGATATAGATATTCCAATAGATATAAATACTCCTTTATTTCAATCCAGTCATTATATTATGGAATTTGTTAGTATCCCTAAGGCCCCTAAGGAACCACAGTTCCTTATATTCTTGCATGAGGAAATTGTATGTCTGGTTGCATATTTATTTATGTAGCTACTAATGAATTTATGGCCTAGTACTTGAATTTCATATTCACATGTGAATACAAAGCTGCATTATCTGTATTACTGGTAGATTCTTATTTTTCCATTCCTTCTTCAGACAACTAAATAGCATATTTCTGCTGACCGTCCTCCATTTTCAGACATGAATTCCTCTGTCCCTGCATCAGAACACAACTACAAACTTCTTGTTTATACAACCAAATATGACTGACTTTATTGAATATAAAAGTATGGAATATATAATAGGGGAGATAAACTCACTTCATCACTGAAGCTGTAATGATGCTTGCTTTGCAATTTCTTTTCTCTATTTTGAAAACTGCTTCCTAGCTAATATTTATAACACAGCATTTTAAGAGTACACATGCAGTTAGATTTAACTGGATGCTATTGTTCTAGCAGACTAATCATGCACGGAGAACTGACATTGCACAAGTATCTCCAGAGATTAAATAAATCATGGCCCTCTTGGATAGCACTGAATGTTATTTTTAAAAAATGAATTATTATATGGATTAGCAACCATTTTGACATACTGTTCACGCTTCACTTACCATTCTAAATCTAATGAGATGTTTCATGTGCATAATTCCTTTGGAGTAGTTTTGTGGAAGCAAACTGTCATCCTGGCCATTTATTACAGCAACCAAATCCCATAAATTTTTGCTGCCTCCTGGAGGCTAAATTAGTTACAAAAGAAAAGAGCTGTGTCACAGGAATATTTGAGAGGGAAACTTGAACTTATAAACCACTGGAAAATATTTGTCAGGAAGATTATTTTAGTGTTTTACAAATCATACACTTCAACTCAGTTAGAAGTCAAACCTGATGTGAACCAAGTCTTTGTAGACTGCTGTACTGACCAACAGTGCTTGACTTTCAGATATTTTTTGTCCTTGCTCTACCTCAGGTTCAGCTCCTATTTATGTAAGCACTCACAGCTCACAGCTGTGTTTTTAACTCCACTGCACAGATAGGCTGCATTGATTTAAAAGAAATACTACTGTGCAGTGAAGCAAAGGTAACAATGGATACTGAGGCATGGGTCACCCAGATCTAAAGCTCCTAGCAGGTAATACAGGAGTTTTGGCACATGCACTTTAGCAATTCAAACCTCATATGTAATGAGGTATCTCTTTGATGGATTAGAATTAAAAACACCAGTTTAGTTTCTTAAAGCATATTTTTGCATTTTCTTCAATAGAAAATTTTGTTAAAGCAAACTTTTCATATGGAAAATTAAATTATCCCATCAATTTCACTCTGTGAAAAACTGGTGCTCACAACTGACAAACAATTCAGTCGTGGACATTTCTGCATACAGAACTGCTAAGGGACAGAACTGATTTCTGCCTATTTTCTGAGCTTTCTTTAAGAAAAACACACAAAAAAAATTGTAGAGAAGAAATTTCAGTTTTGGAGATTTTGCAGATTAAGAAAAGAAAATCATGCTCACTGACAACATCCTTAAATTTGCAGAATACTTACTGAAAAACATTCTGAAAACCACTGGAGTTTTTTCCCTTGAGGATTTCCTGTCAATTTTTCCACTTCTTGTTTAATATCCTTGGAAACTTTACCACACAGCAAAGGAGGAGCACCAGATTCTATAGCACGATCTGACATACAAAAAGATATATACATGAGAAATGAAATAAAGTAACATGCAGAAAATTAAAACAACAGCATATACAACTTACTTACCTGTATTACTAACAATCTCATCCCAACATCTGTCAGCTAAGATACGTATTTGTAGAGGATTTATAAGAGGTGCCAATGACCAGAGTCTCACGGTGGAGTCACGAGAGCAAGATGCCATAGTAAATGGCCGACTAGGATGACACGTTAATCCTGAGAAGGCATTTCAAAATGTAGTCAAATAATTAAGTTTATCTAAATGAATTAAGCTATTTTATACATTTTACAATATTTTAAAATGCATTTCAATTAAAAAAAAATAATTTAAAATTACCATATACATCTGCACCATGATCATAAACCGTGTCCAAACATGTTCCATCTCTTGTGTCCCAGGCTCGAATTGTGTAGTCCCAACTGCCAGATATTAGAAGGTAAGGAATTTCAGGATTCCACATCAGTCCCCGCACTGGAGCTGTATGTCCACTAAGAATATTTATACAAGCATCCTGTGTATAATCCCATATTCGAACAGTACTGAAACAGGATTAAAAAGACCTATGTCCATCAAATCACCTACTGAAATATAATTTTCTCTTTACTTTGGCAATATTCTAAGCAAATTCATCAGAATACTTATTTGCAATATTTTTACAGGAGTTTCAGTTGGAGAGGTTGAAGGCAAGGACTTTCATGTTTAGGATAGGGTACAAAATATACCAAAGACAGTTCACCAGAGTAAGAAACTATTCCATTTACCATAGTCTCTGAAAATCTCACATGCTGCTTATCATACATGTCAGTGAGAGACAAGTTGCCTGTATGCCTGCATGCATAATAAAATCATGTTAGGACTGTCAAGGGGAAAAATGAAAGAAAAGAAAAGCAAAACTGTAAGAAACATCTTTCCTAAGAGCCCTCTGACAGCCCCAGGAAACGACAGATCTGTTGTTATAACCTGCAGTTCCTGGGAAAACTATGAAGATAATACAGGGTATTACTGAAAGGCATTTAAAAGTGTCATGGTTTGAGAGGTTCCAGGTCATTCCAGAGCCCCGAAGAAAACTACAGAGACCAAGACCCATCCCAGGGGATGAACCAGTCGTCCCTGGACAGCATAATTATGTTATTCAATCCCATAATCCTGCAAATACTTTAAAAGTAAGCAACAAGGTCAAGTTGCTCTCTTCTCCCTGCCTCTCCAGATTCTCCAGAGAGATCTTACCCTGGGTAACTAGGTAACCACATAGGAGGTACCCTGTAGGCCAGTGGCCTTCAAGGCCGCAGCCTGAAGTGCATTTTGGCCTGTTTGGGGCCTAAATGGGAGACAATGGGGGAAGGGAGAAAATGAGCACTGGGGTTTTTGGTGGTGGTTTTTGGTTTGGTTGGGGAAGGTTTTTCGGGGAATGTTCATGTATCCTGTACCTGTATTAGCTGTTAAGGATTCATGTATGCCGTATCTTTTCCTGCACATCTTTAAATACAACCTTTCTGTATTTTCACCTCTAATTCAGTAAGAGCATTATTATTTTACTACCCTTTTTCCTTAAAAAAAGTGTAAAGTAGAATAATCTCAGTCTGTTGCGCTCTAGCACAAAAAACTATGACAAAAGGATGATGAAATCATCAGATACAGGCACAGTCAACATGGGTTCACAAAAAGAACATCCTGTTTAACCAATTTGATATTCTTCTATGGTAAGGTCACATATCTAGTGACTGGATTTCAGTAAGGCATTGATAATGACCTTCGCAACAATTTTTTTTCAATCAAATTCTCCAAAGGTGGGATAAGCAGGTTCATGGTGCACTATGTCAAGAACTATCCCTGAAAGTGAAAGTGTGGCTGTATTCTGGGAATCCCTCTGTAATCAAGTCTTCTTACATAGCCATGACAGGTAATAAAATTAGAATATCTTGTAATGACGCTATGACAAAATTTTGGATTCACTTCTCAGATATATGAAATAGAAAGATTTGAATGTAAAGGAATTCTTTTGTCAAGTTTGTTTCTTTCAGGAGTCATTTCACTATGGATTTTGCTGCAAGCATAGACATCTAATGAATGATCCTGGGGAAAGGCAGTATTCCAAACCCATGAACCTCTACAACAAAGTCTTGCATACTCTGCAAAGAATCATAGGAAAATCCTTCTTTCTGCTTGTACCATAGACTGATGTGCTCTCCCTCAGGAAATGTCATCAAAACCAAACCAAAGTACCCAGCACTTATTAAAAGTCTCCATAGATTATACTTAATTATACATTTGAAAGACATCAAATAAAGCAGATCTTTCACTTATATCTTAAATACATAATGTAAGCATGTAGTATCTGTGTTGGATCATTCCTGGGAGTAACAGGTATCAGTCACTGACTACTCTCAGGAAAGCATTTGTGAAATTCCACTGTGCCAGGAGTTGTGACACTTTTAGATAATGATCCTGCTGCCAAATATTATATTAAGGCAGCCATAAAACTGCAGCCTGAATCTTAACAAACCAGAGATTTAAATTATTATATTATTCACAGGTTTTTCGAACGTGTCAGTACCAGCACAACTAAAAACACAATTTTTTTCTAATAGCCTTGCTTGAGGTTTAAAATTTTCTAACACATCAGGAATACATACCCATCATCAGAGCCACTGCAGAGGATTCCTTCTCTCAGAGGAGACCACCGTACATGAAACACCTTTGCAGTATGCCCCGAAAAAACTTTCAATGGCTGATCAGAGCTCGTTGCCAAGTAGTAAACACGAACGTTTTTATCCTCACAACCAGTAGCTATCATGTCTCTGCAGAATAAAAATGGTAAAATCATTGGTCACAGAGATCATCAGAAGTACTTACGTTTTTATAGTTTAAAAATAGATATAGTATGTATTTCACACTTTTTAAAAAGTGTGTTTTTTAAAGAAGCTTTTTTGCTTCTCTTTTGTCTCTTTATCAATAACCCAATTAAATATACTACATCAGAAAAAAAGATAAAGATCCATTAGCTGCAACAGGGGATAGTATTTGCACTACAGTCTGACCAAGCATCTAACACAAAACTATTAATAGACTGAATTGCTGTGTAATTACTTTTGTTCTGACAGCAAGTTCTCATACTATTAGGGACTGTCTGTAACATTAACATATATCAAGGATGTATTTAATGGCCTGCTACATCTTCATCTTAGCAGTCATTAGAAGGAAATCAAACGCTCCTTTCCTGGTATTGAATGCCCTTCCCATCCCTCATGCTCCCCATTATATATTTAACCAGAGAACTTTTCTTATTTTTCCTCTCATCAACATGAAAAGATCCTTTCAAAGTTAAATAAGTTCACGCAAGGCAATAAAATATACTACTGGGAATAAAAAGTTGCTACAGACATATCCCACTGTGGAACAGAAAACATTTCAGAGCTCTAATATCACAATAAACACCACATTATGAGCAGCTTTGTGTTACTTTATTGTTAATCAATTTAAATTGTAAATAGTGTCAATTATTTCGGTTAAGTTTTACTTACTTATTATTTTGACTCCAGTCACATCCAAACACTGCAGCTGGATGTTTATACTTGTGAAGGACCTTGCCATCGATGGTTCGAATAATACTGAAACCGATTACAGCACAGTATTGTCAAGAAAAATGCATCCTGAATACGCTAATTGAAACCAAGTTTGATTCTGTGCAAATAAGCCAGATAGCAAAATGTGTGCATCAAAGAAAATTAGAATTTTTTATTCCTACAGCCTCTCAACTACAAACCTAACTATACATGTCCCAACAAAAGATTTAACTTGACTTCAGAGTCCATGGTTTTTTAGAAGTGCTATAGAGGTGCTGTGGTACCTGCCTCCCTGAAAGGATCAATTGACATTGTAGCTACAGCTTTAAGGTACAAGCAGAATTTTAGGGACATTTATTATTTTTTCTAAAGTTGATTGTTTTCTAAAATGCATGCTCATTATGTTTGAGCTGAAATAATGTGGGTAGCAAAGAACGAACATTAAAAATCTACTGAAACGTAATACATGCAAAATTGTTCACAATGGGCATTTGCAATTTTTTACAAATAAGCTATTATACTCCTGAAATAGTATCATTGCAATTACTTTTTTTCTAAAAGAGTGATGCCTAGTCATTCAAACAACAAATACAGAAGTTTTTTAAAATAAAGACAAGTAAAGTGGGATAGCTTTTGAAATGTCCTTCATATCTACTAGAAAAGAAATCTAGAATATTCTTGGCTAAATAAAAATGAGTATTCAGTTTCATTATCAGAGTGTCTTACATACTCTTCCTTTTGCAAATACCTATTTTTTTTTAATAATGAAAAATAAATCCTAATAAGTACATGATACTTATATAATCAATATTTTTCTGATAAGAATGTTTTAACAACTAATCACTGGTAGTACTGTTAAAGTCTACTGACTTGAGAAGTGCACGTAGCAATTAGGTTTTCTCGTCCAGTAAAACTCACCAAAATCCATCACTGCTGCAGGTTGCTATTCTTTTGGAATCTTTATGACTCCAGGCAATGCAGAAGATTCCATTCTTTCCGTGCTTCAAAAAATGCAAAATACCTATCAATAAGAAATAATTCACCCCTTTTTCTCTCATCTATTGACTCATCTTTTTTGTTTTTTCTTCTGTAGGTGTCTGTCCTTTTCTCCCAGCAATTTATACTGTTTAAAACCACATTGTAATCAGTCCCTAATACAATTATGACATTTGAGAAGTCAAGTCCAAAGTCCGGCAGTTTGGACTAAGGACAAACACGATAAAACTGCCATATTCTTCAGGATCTAAGAGACAAAACTGGGTCAAGTTGAAGAATGAGCAACCCATAACTATATAAACCTGAATACTGAAAAAAAAAGGGTAGCTGCTTGCTGGAATAATGAAGTTAGTGGGCACGAATAACTGTGGCATGTGAAAACTTTAGTGGGACATGTATCAGGATGAGTGTTTGGGAAAGGTAGTAGCACAAGTGCTAATCTTGCGGGTGCTAAAACTCAGGAGCTTCTGAATGTTTTGTGCCCACCTCCCCAGTCCTCCATGTCCCCTACACCATCCTTGAATTCTTAAAAAGCATCCTAACAACAGATGCCACAGTTAATTGTCTGTACTATCTGAATATTACAGCCGTGTACTAATACGGAAAACAGTATTAAAATAGCTCCTTCTGCCATTAGCAATTATGCTAGGGTTTCAGGATTTGCAGATTGCAGGGAACAAAAGGCAAGATTGTAACGAAGGCCAACTGTTCACTGTGCTGCAAAGTGCAGCTTTACAAGTCCAGCCTTCAGGGACTCGAATCTTTTTCTGGGCTTTACGTCTGAAAATACAGACATAATTTTACATTTTGCTACCAGGTCTATACATCTATGTATATTTACATGTTTAAAAAAGAATCAGCTATGCTTTTGCTGTATATATCACTACAGGACCAGTTTTAAGATGGTGACCATTTGGTGCTTCATCATTCTCATGCTACAAACTCAGTTTGAGGAGGTAAATATGCTTCTGCCTAAGAGATAACCTGGCACCCACATAATCTTTCTATAGATTTGCATATTGTAGCACCTTTTGCAAAAATATGAACTCTGATCCATTTTATTTATAGACAACAGAAGCAACACCTAAATTACATTCATATAGACAAAAAAAAAATCTCATCTTACCTCAGTGAATCTGGTTATCATTTTGCCTTTTCTGACATCCCAGATGAAACCACCATTTCTGGAAGTTGCACCTGCTATGCAGTTCAGATCTCCTTTAGAGAAAGACATTTTTAAGATCTCACAATAAATATAAGATCACAATGTGACTAATGATACTGTAACTTCAAGAAAAGTGACATAAACAGAAGTCATCAATGGCACATAAGCAAGAGTTTTTCATAGTTTAAGGCCAGTGTTTGATACTAAATTGCAAATATTAATTTCAACAAAAGCCCAACCTCCTTTTCTATGCTCTTATTTTGAGGAAAGGGCAAAATAAAATTGTATTGTTATAAAAAGTATTCTCGATGTGTGCTCAAAAGTTAAGGTGACAAGAGAAAAAAAAAAGATCTCTAGGTGATCCTGCTTTGGCAGCAGGATTGGATTCAATGACCTTTGGAAAACTCTTTTAACCCCTGCCACTCCATGACCCTATGAAATAATGTTCACAATACAAATGAAGGGATACAATCTTAATGCTTCGAGCTTAAAGCTGTAGCAGCTAGAGCATTTTCTTTTCAAGTTCCCTACATATACTAAGACATAATCAGGAAGCCTATGACAGAATATCTAACAGTACTTAACTTGAATCACTGTAGCAGCTAAGCCCATCAAGTATGCAGCTGAAACTGAAACCACACTCTCCATGGCAGAAAATCTTAGTATATGACTCCACAGTGAGATCATGAAAACTGAATTTAGGCCTAATCCTAAACTCTCATTACCATAGCAACCCTTTATCCCAATATAGTTACACTTTCCCAAACAGCTTGTATTACACATTTATATGAAAGTTGTAACTTATTTTATATACCACACTTCAGAGGTGGAAAAGGCAATCTATGCAGGAAGAGTCCAGAAAGGTACAAACATAAGATGGAAAAATTCAGGTAGGGGAATGATAGGGAAAAAGAAAAAAAGGGGGAAAAAAGAGTAATCACTAAGTTCAAAGGTCTTTTCAGACTAAATACAAATGGCAGTATTCATTTGGTTATACATTAGGAATAAAATACAAGGCAGAGAGGCACTCTCTAAGAGTAAGTGATGTGAAAGAAGTAGAAGTTCTGTATGAGATGGATAGGAGCTTTCGGACAGGATGGTAAGGAAGTAAAGTCAAAGCATGTACTTTTGCTTAGCTTATTTTTCCCTCTTTTGCAAAAAAGTCAGAATACAAGACATGAAAAGCACCACTCCTAGTTAACAAACTATTCTTGCAGTGTGATACACTACTGCAAACCACATTTAAATTTAAAACCAAATTAAGACAAAAGAAAACACCATATTTCATATTTCCATATGCCTCTGTCAAGAGCAATGACATACAAGAAACTCTCTGAAAGGAAAAAAGTGCAAATTAATTTCACATATACAGACTGTATTGTATCTCTCATAGTTTTTTTTTCTTGTCAGCTATTGTTTCTTAGAGACTAAAAGCATAGGACAGAAACACAGTGAGATGAATTATTTAGACTTTTAACAAACTGCATCTTAAGGTGCAGTAAGAATTAAAAACACAACATGAAAGCCTATCTATCATCAACTATTAATATCAGTAACTAGAAACATAATCCCAGGTTCAGTTAAGTGGACTGCAGAACAGTTTTAAGAAGAAAATTTCCCACTCATTTCAGTGCCTTCTCTAAGAAAAAGTTGATGCTGAGAAGGTACTCCCTATTCTAATGAAGTAAAAGCAAAGATCTTCAGTGTTTAGAATCCTACGCAAAGAAGGGAGAGAAAGAACTAAATACTTATGTTCCACTTTTTCACCACAAAACAGAAGCTGAATTCCTTTAAGTAGCTGCTTCCCATGCAAAGAAAATCTGCATAAAGTAATGACAGAAAGATTCTGGAGATTTCTATCCCTCCATTCTGATTCAGTATGAAATACTCATATGTCTAGTCCTCAACAAGATCTGAAGCATTGAATTCTGCAAGTCTCACTGATAACACTTCAGTTACGTTTAAACTTTCCAAGATATCTTTCAGTCTCACACTTTCATAACACAAATTGAGCTAGTCAGTGGTAATAAAAAAAAAAAATAGACTTAAAGCAAAATATTCTTACCTGGAGCCCAAGAAAGGGAATAAATAACCCCCTCATTACCAGGAGATGTGTAAACTGCTGTTAAAGTATTTATGTCCCAAACTTTTATTGTGCCATCAAATGAAGCTGTAGCAAGAAGATCAGGGTTATCGGGTTTGAATTTGCAATCAAAGATGGTCTCAACATGTCCCTTAAATGAAACAAATATTTAATTAATTTTTATTAAACTTGACTTTTTTCAGAAGTCCAACTCTAAATCACACTCTAAAATACATAGTATTATAATCTCTTATGTCTAGTACAAGTTCAAGAAAAATCTGTATGTTATGGCTCAGTCACAATTTAAAAGCATGAAATAGCCTGAATTCCTACACTCCTCCCTTTCACAGATCATTGCTAAATATAGAAAAATTCTGCCCTGAAACAGAGTGATGCAGTGCCTGGGATTTGCTGGTATTTTCTGTTTGCACTGACTTGCTAAAAGGTAGAATGAAAAAAACTTCAAGCTTAAAAAATATTTAAAAATTTTAAAAGTTCTTAATTAAAGAGAAAAATTATCTGGTTGAAAAAAATAAAGCTTAGTATGTTGATCATGTTCTGTAAGTTTTCTAGCATTCCACTGAGTTTTTTGTTTCTACAGCCTATGCTCTAATGCAGTTTCAACTTCATTAAAAAATTCACATCAATTGATTACTAAGACATGCATTTGTTTAATTTGATTTGGTACATACATGAAATACATAATAAGCAATTTTTTTAAGTCTCAGTTGCTTTGCAGGACCAAAGCTATTAAAAATGGAAAAAGAATCTTAACCATCAGCCTCCATTCAAATACATATGGTGGGAGTACAGCTGAAAATGAATAATTACTCAAGTTTCTCCAATAAAAAGGGAACACTGAAAAAGGAAAAAGAATAATCAAAAGCACAGTGAAGAGACTCTAATATCTGACAAACTGGGTTTTGAATTTCTGCTTCAAGAAAGGTTTACTAATTCAGTCTTTGTCATTTTAATCTGAGTGACCTGACGATCCGAGTTGCACACATTTTTCTCTCTGATTTGACTAGAACTTTGATTCTGGGTTATAGTAAATTCTCCTGATACGGTTTCTGAGAATGCCATGAAATTAAAATTTCAGTTAAAACCCCCCAAAAAGCGAAAAACAAACCCAAGCCTTTACATCTTTATTTCTAAATAAAAACAAACTGCCAGAATATTTAGTCTTTTGAAATGAAGTTACTTTCAACTTCGGAACTGTCATTTTGTGTCCTAGAAATTTAGACTTCTTTTAGTCCTAGAAGCTGTTATCCAGTGCTGCAAAGACTTCATTCTCAAGTTTTTTGCTGTTAGAAGAAAGACTGTAAGCCAAATTGTGCTGGTGTGAGGCTAATTGGAATATTTTAATAGAAAAAATTGCACTATAGGCTGTGAAAGGAAAACATCATGATGTCTACTTCACTCATACGCTTGCTGAAAAATTGTTTGGGAACAATAAAGAAAATATAGATAAGTCAATCTCTGTCTGTCTTTTGCTATGAGAGCAGCTCAGGAGGTCTAGCAGCTTCCAGCTCTGGCTCCTCTGCTGATTAATTTTCACTAATCACTTTCCTTCTAAGCCCCCTGGTCGATCCTCCTAATTTACCTTGAGCATAAGGCAAACCTTGGGGTAAGGTACAGGGGTGGAGAGAAGGTGGAAGGGTGGTTGCGATCCCCTCCTGGGGTCTGTGATTTCTGGGAGGGGAGTTGTGTTGCTGTATTACCTTTTACTTGTATATTTCTGTAAATATTCCTGTATATAGTGTATATATCTGCTTGTACATTGTGCTGAGCTGTAAATAGAGCTTCATCTCTTAACTTCCAGCCGACTGAGTTCTAGTCTGGGTCATTTTACAAAGTGTGGGGGGCGGGGAACTCCCGAACGCTCACACAAATAAACTCTCTGTAAAGATAGAAATGAAACATACCAAATCTCTAAGGAAATCCCACTTTTTTGCTCCCATGTCATACAGCCCCACTCCACCATCCATGAAGCAACAGACAGCATGACCAGGAGGAAGAGAAAACGCCTGGTTTTGTGTTAAAGTTGGAGGAGGAACAGCCTCACTTGTTGAAGACGTATGGTGATTTTTAGCAGGACACTGTGATGAACATGCTTAACAAAATAAAGCAGAAGATATAAATAGGTAAGATTATTTTTTACTTTTTAAAATTTAATAATAAATAACAAAGAATAAAATGCTTTGTATTCCAATGAGATTAAAAAAGTGAGAATTCCTGTATGAAGCATTGCCTACTAAAGAAGTACTTTATAATGTGTTTGATCCTTTATGCATTTTCTAGTCCACTGGCTCCAGAGGGTATTTTGTTTAATTAAGAACTACATAGTCTACACAGACTTAGAGACCAGGTTGGATATAATGAGGTATACAAATAAGATTTCCTTAACTTGCAGACATTGCAATGAAATAAAAATTACACTTACACTTTTTCTTTGGAGGAGAACTTAGCACATGCAAACCATGGAAACCAGTTTTCTTCAATTTAAAATTATCTATAGGTGTTGTACGTGAAACATTCCAAACACGTAACACACCAACCTGAGAATCTGAGGTTTAAGAAAACAAAAAATATTTTCACCCTCTTTTTACTGTACACAGAAGTATGCAATTTAAGGACTAATGTAAGCAAAAATAAAATGAAAAAAAAAAAAAAAAAGAAAGAAATTCAGAATCCTAAGAAGAATTTTATAAGCAGGCACTGTTACCTCCATAGTAATACCACTATTAATAACAATAGTTATTAACATTAGTTATTTTAATCCTCAGTAAAAAAATTATGGAACTTCTTTCATTATGAAATATTCACACAGTCTTGCTTTCCTTATTCATTAGTTCAATCTCATCAGTAACACCTATAGAGTAGAAATGATGCAGAAAATAGAAAGCAGAGAAAGAAAAGTAGGGGCTCAGGAGGTGACACACACTAATACAATGCATTTTCCTTCCCATTCCCAAAGCAACTGCTGAAGTGTGCATGAGGAAAATATTCAGTGCAAAAAAAATAGCTTAAAGTAACTTGTTTATGTATGCAAAAAGTATAAAATAAGTAAAAATTCCTCAGTGTAGTTTTCGGGGTTTTTTCTACAGTTTTTGTCTAATTATTTGGTACAATGCAGGGATTGCTTTTGTTTACAGAAATGTTAAGAAACAGATCGTATTTGAAGCATCCATTTTGAAGACTCAGTCCTATATTTATTACCTCTGTATAAATCAGGAAATAAAAGGCTTACCTCCAGTTACAAACATTCCAGGTGCACTGGAAACCCAGGCTAAACACTGAACAGATGCTGCAGCACTGGGAAAACTGAAAGTTGTGATACAGGACAGAGACTCAGAATCAACTAATCGAATACCATTATGTAAATTAGCAACAAGAAGGTAGTCAGTTGACAAAGGGTCCCACTCCAGTGCTGTAACTGGATCCTCTTCATCTGTTCCTTCAAGAGACTCAGGTCTTAAGACATGTTTCTGACTTTTAGAGCCTTTAGGGGCACAAGAAAAGAGATTATTTAAAAATAAAAATAAGCATATCCTTTCGAAAATTACGAGATTTGCAAACATCAGTTTTGTCTCTCCCTGAAAGTTTTAGTAGCCTGCCCTACTGTTTCCACCAGTGAAGATGACTTAAAGTAGGTGACTCTACCAGATACAACTTTATTTTTAACACAACAGAAAACAGAAATAGCTGTCAGGTTTATTAACATAAGCTCATACTAAAGAAAAGTATATTAAATTATACATACATTGTCCTAACAGTTTTCAATAGTAAAGATTTACAGAGCAGCCTAAGATATCCATTCATTTCAGAAAATCTGCATACCACAGCAAACACAGGCAAAAATAAAGGCTGCAGGGCCTAGAAAAAAAAATTATGGCAGTCAAAAAACTGTTCCTGAACAACTGCCTTTAGATTTGTGCTTTCTCAAAATCGTGTATGTAATTCCGAAATGGCCACAGATTTTAAAGTCAGAACACACCATTGAGTATCTGACACCTGCAAAACAGAAGACATACTTCACTTGATGTTCCATATTATTGAGAATCACATTTTAAAAAAATATGTGGTTTCCTCCCATTTTTTGCTTTGATCAAGAGCTGGCTCTCATTTTTCTAAGAAAGGGTACGGTTCCAAATGAATAATTAACTTAGAGCTGTAGTTCTGAAGTGATCTTATATTTAAAAAAACACCCAACTAGAACCAACTAATTTTGTACCTCTTTTCTAGTATTCATTACATCACTTTTTAATCTAATTTTCAATTTTGGTAAGGAAGAACACAATTAATTTGTTACGATAAATTCCAAGACTCACCTATATTCCTGAATGATTGATGTAGAACAAAGCCTATTCTGATATATACTGAAATAAATGCTGGAAAGATTTTATTCACTGGGGAGCAGTCTGAAAATAACTCTCATTATTATTTTCTAGGCAAAACGCTGTTAGTGGACATTGCATCTAGAATAATTTTATAAACTGATTACCAGAAATGGGGGAAATAACTTAAAAGTGCACAATAACTAACAGCATAAACTGCTACCTCCATTTATGTTTGTATACAAGACAATTTCAAAGTGCATACACTATAAAAATGACAAATGTGCAGAATTACAAGCATATACTGAAATAAGAGATACATACACATAAACATAAGTATTTTACGGTCTTAGTTTTTACCTGGCTGAAAAATAGAGAGGCTTCCATCAGTATGTCCAAATACTACTTTTCCTTTTTTCTTTGGATGCCATCTAAATAGACTGATGTCTGACAAAAAACTATGCGCTTCTCTGTGTACAGTTACCCCGCTGTCAGGTCCTGAGATAGTCCAGATGTACAATGGACCTCTGTGGGACACAAATGCAACTGCATCACTGGCATTCCAGCACCAGCTAAGTGACGCAGGAATTCCTAAAACATACAGGTAAACCTTGTAAGAACCAAGATATGAAATTCAGTGCATTACTGCTTGACTCAGTATCAGCAACCGTCTTTAAAAGCCATATAAATAATTACTTAATAACAAAAAAAATATTAGACAGATGTGTGAACATGTTACAGAGCAGAAGTACACATATCTAAAGATAGGAAGCAGACTGTTTCCAAAATTATTTCAATACTGCTTTGATGGGGTGTATTTTATGATACCATTACTTTGTTAATGCCAAAGCCAATCACACGTGAAAAAGGGTAAGTCTCATTGCATAAAAAATAATTTTCCTATTTACGATTCCATTCCCTGTTCTGTTTTAATGTAATCTATTTGCTAGTAAGCTGTAAGACACTGAAAACTTTAAAATGTCTGATTTTTCAAAACAAAATGGAATTTAATAATGGAGATGAATGTAACAGAGGTAGGTATTTGTGACAAACTGGAAAGCTAGCTCTGTAATTAAAGGGAACACTTGCTAGCTTCCTTCTGGATATATGACAGTTTAAATTAAGTTGCCTAACACTCAACTGTAGGCATCCCAGTTCAAGAATTTTAATCTTACAGTCTCCAACCCTTAGTAACCTAACTTAATAATAAATTTCTGAAGGAAAAAATGGCAGCAAGACAAACTCCTGAAGCTGAAAATTCAAACCTCTATGTATTTAGACATTTTAATACAGCAAAGAGAGTAAAAGCAGCATTAATAAGGAGGTTTTAACATATTATTTTAGAAGGAAATTAAATTTTAAAAAGTTAAAAATAATAATGACACTTTTTTCACTGGTAGTCACTGACTAAACTAGTTTTTTAAACAAGCAACGTATTGAAAAAGAAGTATCAGTTTTTTATATTAATGCATAAACCAAGAGAATGTTCCTTTCAGAAGACATTAAATCAGTGTGGGTTTTCTCCTACTTTTTCTTTTTGTAGAAAATGCAAGATGTACAAGTTTTTCAGAGATATCCTACGTGCTCTGGAAAGAATAGAGTAGGGGGTCACAAAATGTCTTAGAAGATCATCAGATATTGACTGCTCTTGGGTTGCATCTGTTTTCCAGAAATGCAAATGCAAGAGTCATGAAGGCCCCGTCCTTGGAGATATTCAAGGCCAGACTCAACAGGGCTCTGGCCAGCCTGATCTAGTGGAGGATGTCTCTGCTCACCACAGGTGGGTTTGACTAGATGACCTTTGTAAGTTGCTTTCAACCCAAATCATTCTATGATTCTATTCTGTGACACCTGGCAAGAGAGTGTAAGAACAGAAATACACATACTGGTTTTGAATTAAGGGTATGAATCAAAACTTGTCAAGGAAAAGTGGCAGACTTTTAACTCCCCAGATGATTACAAAAGCCAAATCAGCAGTTTCAAGATGCAGGTAGACAAGTTGCTAGATAGTTCAGAGCAATTTATTCAGACACATTATCATTATTTTCTAAAATGATCTGCAACAAATCTGACAACTATATTGCATTATGCAATAGTTAAACCACTGTCCTACTAACTGCTTAGAGTTTATTCTCTATCAAGTAGTTCTGACACCTCCTTTGAATGAAAAAGTTGTATGGACCAAACAGATCTCCATGTTTGAAATACCTTTTGTATTGTCCAGCTTGGCCACAACTTTCTGTTCAGTGACATTCCAAATGATCACTAAACTATCTGCACTGGCACTTGCAAACATGTCAGGATTGTGGTGGCACCAAGATATGGCTGTGATTGTCTTTTTATGCTCAGACATAATTGCTTGAAGCTTGAATTCATTGTATCGGTGATCAAGCTAAAAAAAAAGTAAGATCTGTTAAAAAAAACGTATTTAGTAAACTCACTTTAAGTACTGTTAGGTTGGAGAAACCTAATATAAGCATACCAGACTTACAGATGAATTTATAGTGGTTTTAATAATTATCAGTCCCTAATGTCTCAATAAATGACATTCTTATGCATTTTGAGACAGAACAAAAGGTGTCAAATACTCAATTAGCCCAACTGTTTTGGGAAAGACTGAAGCAGTCCTTCCTCTTTCTGCTTGTAAACTAGTATATATATATCTATATATCTATATATATATAGATATAGATATAAAATTATATATATACACTGTTATGTATTAATAACTGCAGTCAAATATGATTCTAAAATGCTTTATATAGAGACATGGTAACAATCATTTAGTAATCTACAATCTATCAAATATGATAGAATATGAAAATCAGTTTGAACTTTTTATAATTTCTTAAATCAGTACGATTAAATAAAAAAAAGGACAAATCTGACACAGTATATCCTGTTTCTTATAATCCTACTAACAGTACAACTCATGGAGTTAAAATTAAAAAATCCTTTATTCCCTGATATATATCTCTGCCTGAAAATTCCACATCACATAATTTCTACTTTTTTGTTAGGTGTTGATGAATAGTAACTTCAAACTTCAGAAGACCATGATGCCAAGTAGCCCAGAAATGTAATAAGCAGTAACCTGTTTCAAATCAAAGAAACATGGGTCACTGAATCCACAACTTAGTACAGTGAATGAAACTACTTTGAGACTATTTTCACACTGCAGCTTCAAAGGAAACTGCGGAATTGCTTCATTTCTCTCTTAGAACCCTCTCTTCTATCACTGCACTTCATTCATCTCAAGCATTTGTTGGATTTAGAACCTGTCTTTTATGAATAACATTTGATATATATATCTCCAAATACAAATTTTACATCAATCTTCTACATTAGCTGTAACAAGGAGGAAAAATAATTTGTAAGAAGTATCTTGAATGGAAGACTCAGCTTTACACAGACATCTTCTCAGCTGAAATCATACTCCCCAGAGCACTTAATGAAAAGTGAAACAGTTGACAATGTAAAAATGCAAAAAAAAAAAAAATCTTACCTGATAAATATAAATTGCAAGGGTAGCACAGTAGGCAAATCTGTCCCCACTAGCAGCACACACATCCTTGTTCCATGGCTGGCATCCAGCAGGTAGGAGTCCCACTTGTTTAATCTGTGACATTTTTTCCTTTAAAAGAGAATTTTATTAGACTACGACAAGGAAACAGAATGCTGAAGAACAGAATAATACCTTTTGTTCCCATAAATAATGTACACATATGTGCTTTATGTACACATGTGCGCTTTATGAGGTACAAAATGAATGTATCCAAAAGAAAGCCAAACAGATCAGAGGCCTCAGTGCTACACAGGAACAAGATTTTAATACCATTCACATGAATCCATTAAAAAAAAAAAAAAAAAAAAGGCATAGCACATGAAAACTCCGTTCTTGATTTATACTAGCTGAAGTTGTTATTCATCACTTTCATTTTATTCTGCAGTTTGGTTCAACAGTTTCTGTATCACAATGTTCTCTTTTCCCCTTCATCCTCCATAAAGATAGCTAGACAAAACAAACCATATGCGAATACTGTTGTGCATAAGTAAATTATGCAATATGTCTAAAAAGGTCTTCAAACTGTAGTGTTTAAAGACTATGATGGAATGCTAAATGCCGAAAGAAAATAAAACATGTTTAACCTGTGAAAATTTTGCTAAAGGAAAAAAATAAGTTACAAGATACAGTTCTGCTGCAGACCAGTGCTTTGGCTATTAGACTTCCTCTCTGTCTCTGCCAACAATATTCAACTTCCAACTTCTGCAGAAAGGATACTTCTATAAATTTCAGCTCATCTGCAAACCACCTCATGTTACAAAGGACATGAATCCCACAGAAAGTTTGTCTTATCATTCAAAGAATCATCATCATCAACACAATGTGACAATTGTCTATAATGCAGAATTACTTTTAACCTTGATTAATTTGTGGCTTGATTACAGATTAAACTGATGGTAAAGTTAAGATCTCTTAGAGATGCCAAAACAGAATTCACAAATGGTTCTTTCAGATCAACAGAATTATCTTGTAGGATTCTGCAGTAATCTGTATGTAAAAGTTCCTATTAATATATTCAGTAGACATTCCCTTTTGCCTTGTTATGAGGGAAAGAAGGTATTCCTGACGTGATCTTGTCTATAGGAAAAAAACTTGGTTCTAAGTGTCTGAGGATAAGGATTCCAAGCCTAAGTGCTGAAACTAGAACAGAAAAAGGTCCTCTATACTGGTTTTGCAACTACTATGATCACGAAAAACAGATTAGTGCTTTGGTCCTGAAGATAGTTCCTACTAGGACTGCTTTTTCCATGTTTACCATGTAGCTGACTTACAATGACAAGGCCTTAATATATTTTTTTCATGTCATCAGGACACCTGCATACTTTAGGGTATTTTTAATGCATAAGTCATTGATCAGAATTCAGACTAGATTAACCATGACCAAAAATCACTGTTATCAAAAGGCTATAAACTTATTTCAGCCTAGTTCTAAATGTATGTCTGCAAGCATTACTGGCCACGTCATACTAAGTACTGTATCTGAAACAGAAGAATACATTTTTCCTTCTCTTTGTTCTGTATTTACGTTAAAAGAAAAAAGGTAACTTTTATATGTTTTTTAAAAGAAATTTACCAATAGAATTCTCATTCCCAAATTTAATTTAAAACAAATTAAAAAAAAAAACAAAACCCAAACAACTTTTAGTCTGATATTCAAATAAAAATGGAGAAACATTCAGATGAAAACTGCTGATTTTTAATATATCATTATTTCTCTGAGTTAGGAATTCATGTTTAAGCATTATTAAGCTGATTCTTCATATAGATTTTTCCTATTTTAATGCATCTAAAAATATATTTTTTTATATATATATAAATATTCTGAACTGTATTACAAAAAGGAATATGCATTTTATTTACTAATATGTGCTGGTTTAAACTTGCTAATATTTCCTGTTCTTGTAAATTCAGTAAAATAATACCTAGAAATTACAACTGTGTGGTATACTGTTATTCTCTTGTAAGTACCATGCATTTAAGCAGTTCTCTGCAGACCTTTTCAGACACCATATTCTGTTGAATATACTTATAAGAGAGAACACAGCATTTATCAGAACAGCCTGAGTAAAACACCAGAAAACTAGAAATACAATATAACTGAATAAACATATGTATGATTTCACACGTGTTTTTATACAATTTCCATACTTCATTAATAAAAACATTTAATTTCAAAGTAATTAAATATATTGGACCCTTACATCTACACTGAAAAAAAATTGTGCATGTAAAAATGTATACTACACTGGGAAAGCTACTAAAGGAGAATGTCCACAGTTTCCAGGGAGATAAAGGGATAAAGGAGGACAACGAAACCTTTTATTTTTCTATTGGCATGAGCAGCAAAGCTCTTAAGCCCTACCTTGTTCCTAAATATAGGGGGGGAAAAAAAAAAAAGGTTAAACTGAAGTTTTCCATACCATAGAGTTAAAGCTATTTAAAAATAACAACTGAATGGACTAGATACATAGACGTGGCTATATATCAGTAACTTAAAGATAAATGCCTAATAATCCCTACCTTAGCACAGGTATCATTTTTTGTAAACCATTCAAGAATTTCCATGTTCATTCCAATACCTTGCTTCTCCCAAAAATGCAAAATCTTGCTGAGGTTGTAGAATGAAATCACTTTACTTGACAGATGAAGGAACTAAACCTTGATGTTCAGAGAATAATGCAGTTACTAAAGGATGCAGGAGAAAAGACTGAGTATTGTGTCGCATACACACACAAAACAGCAGTGTCAGTAACCTGGCAACTGCAGCTCCTTAACAGGCACCATTTTAATTTTAACCTCTGCTTCGGTTACTCAGTGTATTTCATGGCTTCTTATATTTCCTGACTGTACTACAATGATATTTATAGAATAATAATAGCTCTTTAAATCCATCACAGTACCCTCAAATTATCAAAAGGTGTGCTTGCATACTTTAAGTATTCATAAATTCATAACCATCAAGCATAACCAGTACGACAGGTTTAACTCGTTAGTGATTGTAGTCCAGATGGTGTCTGACCTGTCCAAATGAGCACATATGCAGTATGGCATGCACACAGAAGTGAATATAAAGTAGCCTTACGTTTATCAATGTGCTTCTGTGTATACAAGCCCCTAGTTTCTGAACAGCTATATGCAGTAAAGTATTAGTGTCCTTGCTTTCTGTTCATTCTACAACCACTGTATCTTCCAGATAAATGTCTGTGTTTTCTTAATCTGCAAAGCTTGGTGTCACTCCTGTATGTTTCACACATAAAACTGTCTCATCCAGATTACTGTCCACAGGTACCAGTATTTTTGTCAAGATGCCAATATGTAATAATTAAAATCTTCTTTAAGTACATAAAAGTGACATCCACCTAAAGACATAGGGTATATTTTCCCCATCTTTGTGGAAAAATCCATTACAGATGAAAAAGTGACCGCTGAACCAGAGTTTCAAATTCTTACCCTACTGAATGGAACCAGTGTGAAACACCAGGTAACTTATCTTGTTAAATACATGAAGGTCTTCAAATCTACCAAGAAATATCTGCATGACACAGAGGAAACCAACTTCTTCCTGACCCAGCAGCACTGCTAGTCATGTAAGAACGCAAGCAGTACTAGTCTTCTTCCAATGGGGCTGGAATACACTAAACACATTATATCCATGCTAACAAATTTAATTCTGATTATTCTGTCCAGATCCATGAATAATTGGAAATATTCTGGCACATAAGCAGCTGAAAAGCCAATAGACAAATTAAATTTATTAAGATTAAACAAAGCAAAGTTCTAAAATTATTAATGTTTCTAGAAGGAGCATTTAAAGTTAGTACACTTTCTAAATTTTATTCTATGACATGTTATATTAAATATATTTTAATCTATTACTTTATGAATCTGGGGAATCTCAAAAGTAAACATATCAATAGATGAGAATTCTTACACTCTGAAAACTTTGGCAGTATTTGCCAAAGATCAGTTGTCATGGATTTTAATAGATGCATAGGAAAAAGAAGTTTCTAAACAAATAGATGGCAGTGCATGTGGTATTTCAGTTCTAATTTTTTAAGAACCAGATATCTCAATATCAGTTGAACCACTGCATTTAAACGTAAGTCCTTACTGCTACGTGTAGAGTACAACATGAAGATGTGATATATACAGCTCTTGATGTGTATGCCAAACTGCGATTATTAATGTGTCTGTCTCTAAATAGCCTTACTGAGACTGTACAAACGTCACTTCAAGCAACTGCTTCTGGCATAGGATGAGCCAAGACTGACTATATTAATGACAGTCACAATGTAGAACAATGTAGAATAATTATGTAAGTTTATGCATGTACTGCTCTAAACAAAAGCTAAGACCTTCGTACTTTGCAGTAGAATTTAACCTGGGTAGGCTATTGCCTGTTAAAAGTGTCAGGATGTTTATTAGTTTACCACTGAGCTTGTATGCTTCTCCATGAAGACGTGAAAAGTCTTTTTCTCCTTATGTATATAATTACTGGCACACAGACTATCTGTGGCTCCTGGAGTATCAGAAGATTGAGCAAAGGCAAGGAAAGAGTGCCATAGACAAGGTTTTAAGTTTCAGCAAGGTTCTTCAAAATCATCAGAAACCTCAGGTAGACTCTTGTAACAAGTACTTGCAGATGATATTGCCTAACTTATGATAATCTAGCAGCTGTTCAAAACTAGTGGATTTAGTTATCCATACACTGACTAGGAAAAGAACACTATTATTTTAAAAATCAATTTGAATGAACAAGTGTTCTAGTAGTGTTCATAGCCTTTTCAACCTCCACAATAAACTTGAGAGCCAAATTCCTAGTAGGATTCACTTAACCACAGTACCTTTGTCTTCACAAGAAGTTGTAAACCTCTTGCTGGTTTGGAAAAAGCGTGGATTTGAAAGCTAAGCTTGAAAATGTGTTTTACAGAAACAAACACTTATTTGAAATTAAAAGCAAATACATTAATCCAAGATAGATACCCTACTTAGAAAACTTAAGGCAAACATCTTAACATTTAAAAAAAAAAAAAAAGTAACTTGGATAAGTCTTACAAAGGAATGTATTTTGACTGTTTTGACTACACCACTTGTACAGCTTAACCAGATTACCCTTTATAGTGCAACTTTAACAAGATAATCTAACA
Organism: Eubucco bourcierii; assembly: GCA_013396675.1. Classification (NCBI taxonomy): domain Eukaryota; kingdom Metazoa; phylum Chordata; class Aves; order Piciformes; family Ramphastidae; genus Eubucco; species Eubucco bourcierii. The sequence continues at coordinate 80,804 of VWZE01002694.1, read as the reverse complement.
AACAATACTAGAGTTTGAAACAGGGCATGGAGGAACACAGTAATTCTAGCATCACCAGCATTATTGGACTACATACCTGATCAACCTAAACCAATCATATTTTGCATCATCTCTAGTGTACTGGTTAGTGATATGGTAGCAGAAATCTAGCTTTTGGGTACTGTATGTAATACAAAGAAATATATACAACAGTATCTGATTTCAGTAAAAAGCATGTAAGAGTTTCCATCATGATTTTGTTTTCATCTTCTAACCCAGAGATAGCCCAATCACCAGTTGTTTCTCTGCTGGCAATTTGCCAAAACACACTTCTGATTTCAGCTAAATTTACTTTTTGACACATCTAGCACCTGAATCCCTGAACAGCTATTAGAAGATAACTTCACATCTGAAACATTCATATCATGAGTGACACGTAAAATAAGAACATTAGATAGATATCAAAATCTGCTAGTTTTCAATATTTATGGAATTACCAACATGCAGTGATATAATTAAGGCAGCTGCTGGCCCTTATGTTTCAGTAGCATCCCCTGAATTCCAATTCATTAGCTTAGAATACACTATCAAAATGACAAACTACAGAAATACATGATTACATAAAGGAATTTGATACAGTGAAACAGAAGTGACAGAGATCCACTCCCCATCATAAATCTATGAAAGCAGCAGCACATCAAGCTTGCCCAAGACAAGCAGTTAATACACATTACACATATTTTTTCAAGTCATCCTTGCTACAGTAATGACTCCTCCTCTTGAGAAAAATAATAATAAAAATATATAGATACCCAAGGTACAACTTGGAAATTACTCCAGGTGAATTTACTAACTCCCAAATAGTTTTGTTTTACTCAATTACTGCTTATAATTCTTTTAGTTTACTCCATGCACAGTGTACTAATTCCTCCTAATACAATAAAATTTAATGTTTGATTTCTTTCTTATTACATATTAAAGAATGTGCAAGTAGGTGGCCACCAAACTTCCAGTATCTTTTATTCAGCAACATCAATTAAACAAAATCAAAATTAGTTTAGATGTGCTTATATAGGATTCAAAACCTTATTAAAACTACTAAAAATTCCTTCTAAGTGCCACGGAGAGAATTGTATTTTTGATGCTAGTAACACAATAAATATCAGGAAGAAAAATATAAAGGAAGTAAAAGAGAAAATATTAAACCGTTCTTACTCGTTGTTGTCCTTCGTACCAATCATCTTCATCAAACCAGTGGGAAATATAAGTCATCCAAGCCATGAAAGAAGGTACAGTTGTAATAAAAAATTACAGAACCTGAAGACATGTAAATGTCTGTGCTAAAATTTACTCTACACAACAACCTACCCGAAGATCAGATCTGAACTCTGTGATGCGATCATACAACAATATGCTTTACATTAATTAATATATAATCTGTAATAATTTTACCAGCAATTTAAGTGCTATATCTATTGGATTCTGAACTGGAAAACAGAAATCATCACTAAACAATTACTAGAGCATACATTCCAGTATTTTAAACTGAAACAGGTTAGTGCTTCAAGCTTGATTTTACAGTGCCTCTGAGCTCTGAAAATGAGATGCTGTTTGAGTCATTCGCATTTGCCTCCTAAAAAATCACTCTCCTTTTTTTTTCAGATATACTGTCTGTAAGAAATGTGGCTCAAAAGCAGTAAGAGTGCACAAAAACTTGTATAGAAACGTAATATACCTTCAGAATCATGGGAAGTAGTATTTTTGTTTATGAGGGTGTGGTTTTAACTGGCGCAGTGGGAGGGGCCATAATTATCACAAGCGCTGAGCATCTTAACATTTTTTAAAGAGGAGAAAAAGACAAAGAAAAGATCTTCATCTCCATTGTTTGCAGCCAGCAGAGCCTGAAGGGCTTAGCTATAGCCGCCAGCACAGGCTGGGAAATTTAAAAAGCCTAATTTTCACTAATTCACGGGAATGCATCTGTTCCTTTTCCTTCCCTCGGGAGAGTTTAATGACTCTAAGTGTATTTATTCCTTCTGCAGCTAGTTATCCAACTCCGGTATGCTCCCAAGTTTCACATCAGATTTCACAGTGCATTATACCAATGAAAACAAGAGGTAAAAACGGGGAATAAAAGCCCTATTTCTCACACAGTTCAGTACTGCAGCAGCACACTTCATCAGCTGTGGCCTTCTGGAGACATCGTACAACTCTTCCTGACTGCATGATTGCAGCAACTATCACATCTTCAGTAGAGACTATGGAACATCTAAAACCCTCTCAGTTTCTTAAAAAAAAAAATCTTCAACTTAGACAACCTCTGCCTTTGGTTTTAATTTTTTATTAGTGCTTTAAGAACCTTGACATTGAGCAAGTTATGATCCTAGATATCCTTAAATAAAGCCTAAAATATAATGTAAGGCTGTGCAATATGCAACCATATGACAATGACAGAGGAAACGTGTGTCTCTGTGATCTTATGTCATATAGAGACAGTTAAGAATTAAGATTTTCCCAACTTCCCCAAAAGCTACTAATGGCACAAACATAAGCAGGGCTCTAAATAGTTGTCCTTTTTGTTCTTCCCCTCATTTATCCTTTTCCAACAGGTTGCATGGATTTACCAGGATAAGATGACATACAGGATAGTGAGGCGACCTCGCAGTGATTAAAATAAGCTGTTAGTAAGAGATGTGGAACACCATCATCATCATCACCAGATCTGCACTGGGATGAGACTTTACAACCTTTCCACAGGAGTACAAGGACAAAAACATAGCTATTTTTAAGGTTGAGCTTTATCAGTTTATGGAGGAGATTAGGCTCTAGCTACCAATAATAGCAGTGGACAGGACTTGATCACCTATCTTCCTAAGGATGTTCTATAATTGGATCTGGAAAAAACCAAATTCGATGAAGTTTTCTATAGTATATTTCTTTTTGAAAAAATAAATTAACATAAATGCGTATGTTTGTATATAGAGTACCAGAGTTCTATGGCTTCACAGATGCTTCTATTGATATTTAGTGAAGAATACACATTAATATTGAAGAAAAAGGGAAGTTAAATATGTTTAATTTTCAAATTTCTTGGTCAAGAGACAAAAAGGGGCACACAGTACATATGTAGAAAAGAGAATCCACAGAGAAAAATTATAATCTTATTCATAAAGCTTGTTAACAGTGCAAATCCTAGTCTGGAATTGTAATGAACACATTTTAAAGGAATTACTTCAATAATGATAACTTTTTAAACTATATTTTGATGATTTAGATGTTAATGGTAGTTGATATTTAATTTATATTTAAGTGCATTTCCGCAGCAGATATAAGAACAAAAACATTTCCCTAGTATATTTAACCCAATGCACTAGGAATTTTCCCTAGCAGAAAAAAAAAAATCTGCATCTGAAGCACAAATAAATCTAAAAAAACCCATGGCGTGAAAGTAGGGGGAAGAAAAAAAAAAGAAGAACGGAAAAAGAAGAAATAATTCTCTCCAGTTGTAAAGCTCAAGTTAGTAACTTAAATCCCTCACATCTTCATGATGTCCTTTTGCCATTCATCATCCACGTGTACTTGCTAATGGACTTGGTGAACTAAGGTTGACTAGCTGAAGTGTGGATGACATCCATCTGTGTATCATCTTATACAAACTGTACCCTCACACACATCTGCTAATGCTAATTTTCAAAATTTGGAAAACTAGCTGAAGCTGGACAAAGGAAAAGGAGAGCTAATTTTATTAGAAAAATAGATTCGCTCCTGAAAAGTTTTGCCCCAGGGGCAAATTTCTAAAACATAGAAATTTTATGTTCTAGGGATTTTTACAAAGCAGTCAATTTAATAGTTCTGTTCAGACACTTCAGGGGCCAAATTCAAAAAGAACCCAAAGAAAATCCCACTACAGCCACCTCCAAGACCAGAAACCTCTTTAACTGCAATAAGATTGTACTGCATTCTCTGAAAAACTGATTGGGATACAATTACATGCAGCTTAAACATAAAAAGCATGCTGTGGGTTAGTAACAAATGATTACAGATCTCTTCTCAACAGTAACCTCACACTTAGAAGACGCCATCTGAATTTTTCCTTCTGGCATCTAAACTTGTAAATTAAATTGACCTCCAGAATCTGACTCTCTTTCATTCCATCATTAGCAGTTTTCCGCTACAGTTTTCAAACAAAAAGTAAAAAGTAGAAAAAGAAGATAGGAGAATCGAAAGAGTGGATTTATTAGTGTTTTTACACCTTGATCTGCTTAGGGGAAAGGCTAATCACCTCTGGCATAAAAAACCCAAATGATTCTTTAACAATGTTGAAAAAGAAAATCCTGAAGGTCAAAAACCACAGACATTAGGGTTCATATTATCAATAAACTAGATAATTTATGCCTCATTAAAGAAGAGGCTACTAAGCAAAAGACAAAAACAGGTTGTGCAAGTAAACACCCACAATAATATCCAAGACTGAAACAAAATAGCACATCTTAAAACATTGAAATAGAAGGGATGAAATAATCTCTATCCCTCAAAAAAAGTATTTTTGAAATTACAAATTATCAACCTGTCTACTGAACAAAGCAGACCAAATGAAAAAACCTGAGAAACCTCAGCAGAGAAAATGGTGCAGCCAAAGTCATCACCATAAATGAAAGCACCACCAAATGACAGAAAGAACTGGAAGAGATGAGCTTCCAGACTTGAAACTACCTTGAGAATTAGACTATGATATTGTCAACAACATAAAAAAAGGTCAAAAAAACTGTACAAGCCAATAGTGCTGATCTAGTAAATCCCCATCCATTCCACCAAATCCAGACTCTCCAATTTGAGCTAGAATATGGGGAATATAGGAATAAGTAATAAATAATGAATGAATGGTTATTATAGGACCTAAACGGGGGAAAAAATACTGTGCAAAAATTCTGTCCTTCTCCAGCATCCAGAGTACAGCTAACATAAATAACTGCTATCCTGGTTATACCCTACACATGAATTCTCAATTGTCATAGCCAGTCGTTATAATTCAGATGTTACATTGATACTTACTTTCTCCTCTTTTGCTACCTATCTTCTGCTTTATGTAACAAAATCTATGAGTTATAACACAATAGCTTCACCAGGATTTGCTTAAGTAACTTTTATTGTCCACGAGTGTCTGACAAACTGCAGAAAAAATATATCTTTCTCTAAGTTCTCATCTTCTGTCACCACTGTTAGAAATAAAATACTGGCCCATTGAGCTAAATGGACTTACTCAAACTTCCACACGTTACTCTTACTATGTGGAGATTTTCCTCACAACAGATGGCCAAATTAGAAGTTAGCATTGTGTTATAGATCTTTTAAATAGCCAGAGCTATTCAAGGAGTCTGAAGTTTGGTGTAATAGAATGCACAGAATGATACTTCTGTCGAAACACAGACATGGAAGAAGACAGTAGATATCTCGTCAGGGAGACTAATTAATGTTACCAAAAATCAGTAAGTAAAATAACATTCCTGTGGTATTTTAACATTTTGACATTATCTGTATTACTCCAGAAGAAAAACACAGCTAAAAATTGGAAAGCATCTCATTGTTTACTCTGGGAGCTTATTAACAGAATTCTTCCCATTAAATGGTCTAACAAATAGCAGGAAACTGCATAATCCCATGGGAAAAAAAAAAAAAAAAAAAAGAGATATGAAACCAAGAAGTTCTATACTCCTAACACAGAAGAGATTTAAACTCTAGAATTAGTTAGAAAGACACAATGGACTTCTAGCCATTTTGAAAGGCCATTCGAAAGGACTTTGTTTGGTCATCATAAAGATATTCTTGAAACAGTTTTGGGGCTTGAAAGGAAATTTCCAAGTGTATAAGCCAATTATTAAGAGCACTATGGTCGTTCTTGATTTTAAAATCCAGGATTATGATCTTTACTACAATAACTGAAAGATCTCACTCAGACTTTGATATAACGCCTGACATTTTCAGAACATTCTCAAATTGCTGCATGACGATTTCTATGTAAAGCAACATCTCTTAAGATTTGAGAGTTGTTTATTTAACAGAATTTTTTCGATACTCATTCCTTGAGATTTACTGTCCTAAAATTATTTTCATAAACCTTGTTTACTTAGTCTATAATTTGCTTTTTTTTTTTTTTTTACATTTTCTAAGCTATTTTTCGTTTACTCCTCTTGCACTTGTCTCAGATGGGAAAAGCATTTGAAGTACAAACAAGCCCAGAGCTTTCCCCCTCCCTAAGGAGCGCAATCGTTTTCCACAGTTGGGTTCTCCCAAAGATTTCTACCACCGTATTTACTCGATTTCAAGTTAACGTTTCCACACAAACACGTCTGTACAGATACGAATTCAGCAAAAAAGTCCCAAAAGCTGTGCAAAATCCCAACACTGCCGTCCGCCCGCTCCTGGATACTTCAGATAACCACCCAAAGCCCCGAAAGCCCCAGAGTCAGGCCTAGGGTGGGCGCTGGGCGGCGCGGCCCGGCCGAACCCCACAGGACCGTCGCCCGCGGGACAACCGGGCCCGCACCGGCTTCAACCAACCCCCTAAGCCGCGCCGCCCCTCGCCATACGCCGATGCAGGACACGCCGTAACGCACACCTCCTGCCCTGCCCGGCTTGGCTCGGCCTGGCTGCCGAGTGCTGGGCCGCTTCCCGGTGGCGACGGCCGCCAGCCCTCACCTGTCCGCCCGCAGCGACGACAGCGCGACCGCCACCACCGCCGCAAAACCAACCCCGTCTCCCGGGCAACCCGGTGGGCCCGCCCCCACCGCTTGCCCATTGGAAGGAGGAGCCGGAGGGCGGAAGCGCGGATCGCATCCCTTGGCAACGGGGCGGCCGGCTCCGGCCCTACCGAAGCGCTGCGAGGTCTTCCTGGGGGACACGTCGACGGCGGTTTTGGCGTGACCCGGGGAACTCTGAGGGGGCAAACCCCGACTCCAGCTCTGCTCTTCCTTGCATGTTTCGATCGCACAGGGGAGGTTTTCGAGAGCCCCCAAGCTAGCTTCACGTTCCCACGAGGGAACCGAAATCAGGAAGGAAGGGCAGCTTTCACGCACTCTGAGGATTTGCGGGGAGTGCTGGCCTCATATCCCTAGATGACGCTGTTGTAAGATTACTGGAATTCTGAGGCACTTCGCCATAGCTACCACCTCGTTCTTATAGACATTGCTCCACTGTGACTGCAAAGAACTGCAGAACAGCGTGTTGCATACTGATACGGTCAAATCCAAGTCACAAAATACATTCCACTGGATTCAGCTCCACCAGCCCGTGGCTTTTAATCCACAGATACTTGCTGCACAATGTCTGCTTGGTTTTCTGCTTTTTCTCTCCTCCAGTTGTCTGTACTTTACCGTGACATTGGTGGAACATTGGAACAGGTTTCTCAAGAGAAGTAGTTGAGGCCCCATCCCTGGAGATATTCAGATCAGGCTCAACAAGGCTGTAGGCAACCTGATCTAATGGAGGATGTCCCTGCTTACTGCAGGGTAGTCAGGACTAGATGACCTTTCGAGGTCCCTTCCAACCCAAACCATTCTATGATTACTTGTGTGTTGGAGGGCTCCAAAGCTGGATGCAGTACTCCAGGTGGGATCTCACAAGAGCAGAGCACAGTGGCAGAATCACCTCCCTTGACCTGGCCACACATCTTTTGATGCAGCCCAAGATACAGTTGGCTTTTTGGGCTGCAGGTGCACCTTGACAGCTCATGTCAAGCACCTCACTGACAGCACTCTCAAGTCCTTTTCTGCAGCACTGCTCTCTGTCCATTCTCTGTCCAGCCTGTATTTCTGGCTAGGATTGCCCTTAACCAACTGCAGGACCTTGCACTTTGCTTTGTTGAACTTTATGAAGTTGGCATGGACCCATCTCTCTAACCTGTCAAAATCCCTCTGGGTGGCATCTCTTCCCTCCAGTGTGTCAACCACATCACACAACTTACTGTCATCGCCAAACTTGCTGAAGGTGCACTCAATCTCACTTCCTAGTCACTGACAATGTTAAACAGCACTGGTCCCAGTATTGATTTCTGAGGGACTCCACTCATCACAGGTCTGTATTTGGACACTGAACCATTGATCACAACTCTATGAGAGCAGCTGTCTAGCCAATTGCTTATCCACCAAGTGTCCATCCATCGAATCCACATCCTTCCAATTTAGAGACCAGGTTGTTGTGCAGGACAATGTTGAACTCTCTGCACATGCTCCTGGCACATGAGCTGGTGGGACTTGTGGAAAGGGCTTTAAACTAGACTGGAAGGGGGAGGGGGTTAAACACAGCGGTATTAAAGATGAACTGAAGGAGGCTGAGTGTAGTAAGACAGAGATAGGAGTAAAACCAGCAGCCTAGATGAAGTATATGTACACTAATGCATGCAGTATGGGTAATAAGCAAGAGGAGCTGGAAGCCTTGGTACATGGGGAAAACTATGATGTCGCCATCACAGAAACGTGGTGGGATGACTCACACAACTGGAGTGCTGTAATCAACAGCTACAGACTCTTTACAGGTGAGGGAGGAGGGGTGAAGGAGTGGCCCTGTATATTAGGGAGGATCTGGACATCATGGAAATAGAGATTAAGGATGATCAGGTTGAGTCCCTAAGGGCAAGAATTAGAGGGAAGGCCAACAAGGCTGACATCCTGGTTGGAGTCTGTTATAGACCACCCAACCAGGAAGAAGAGGTTGATTTATTATTCTTTAAGCAGCTGGAGGCTGCCTCAAGATCACTTGCCCCTGCTCTTGTGGGCAACTTTAACCTGCCAGACATCTGCTGGGCTGCAGCCCTGCTTGACCTGCTGTTCACAAATAGAGAAGTGTTGGTGGGAGATGTGGTGGTCAGAGGCTGCCTGGGGTCCAGTGACCATGAAATTATAGAGTTTTCAATATACAGTGAAACCAGGAGGGACATCGACAAAACCTCCACACTGGACTTCCAAAAGGCAGAGTTCAGCTTATTTAAGGAACTAACTTGGAAAGTTCCTTGGGAAACAGCCCTTAAAAACAAAGGGGTCCAGGCAGGCTGGACCTACTTCAAGAAAGAACTCTTGAAGGTACAGGAACAGGCTGTGCCAATGTGCTGGAAGATGAGCCGAAGAGAGAGACATCCAGACTGCATGGACAAGGAGCTTCTAAAGGAATTAAGGAAAAAAACCAGGGCATATCACCTTTGGAAAAAAGGGGAGGTATCCTAGGAACAGTTTAAGGATGTTGCTAGGTCTTGTAGGAAAAAAATTAGAGAGGCAAAAGCCTATTTAGAACTTAGGATGGCCACTGCTGGTAAGGACAATAAAAATGTTTCTATAAATATATTAATGGCAAAAGAAGTTGCGAGGACAACCTCCACTCCTTATTAGAGGATTAGAGGGTAATATAGTAACAAAAGATGAGGAAAAGGCAGAAACACTTAACACTTTCTTTGCCTCAGTCTTCAATACTTGGACAGGTTGTCTCAAGAACAACTGGCCTGAATTGGCAGATGGAGGCAGGAACCAATATAGTCCCCCTGTAATCCAGGAGGAAGCAGTAAAGGACCTACTGAACCACTTGGATCGTCATAAGTCCATGGGACCAGATGGGATCCATCCTAGGGTGCTGAGAGAGTCGGCAGATGAGCTGGACAAGCCACTCTCCATCATTTATCAATAATCCTGGATCACTGGAGAGGTCCCTGAAGACTGGAAGCTGGCCAATGTGATGCCCATCCACAAGAAGGGCTGGAAGGAGGAACCGGGAAATTACAGACCTGTCAGCCTGATCTCAGTACCAGGCAAGGCTATGGAACAGGTCATCTTGAATGCTGGCACAAAGCACCAACAGGGTGGCCAAGGGATTAGGCCCAGCCAGCACGGGTTTAAGAGGGGCAGGTCTTGCCTGACCAACCTGGTCTTCTTTTATGATCATGTTACCTGCCTGGTGAATGTGGGGAAGGCTGTGCATGTAGTCTACCTGGACTTCAGCAAAGCTTTTGACACCATCTGCCACAACAGGCTCCTGGCAAAGCTGGCAGCTCGTGGAAAAGAGATGCTTTGTAGAACACAGGACAGGTTCACAGGATCTTAAGATGGTACAAGAAGATTATTCAGATTAGAAAAGGCTTTCTGAGACAATCTAGTCAAAGCTCCTGCTCAAAGCAGGGTGAGCTATGAGGTCAGACCAGGCTGCTCATGGCCTTCTCTTGGTGGTTGTGTGTTGAGTTTAATACTCCACTTCATTGATCCCTTTCTTGTGTTGGGGGCCCAAAACTGGATGCAGTATTAGAGATGTGGTCTAAGAAGTACCAAGCAGAGAAAAAAAAAAGTTGAATATGTAAACCAGAAAAATGTTTTCATATTTACTCTTTGACATATTAAGGATAGAAATCTTTTATTTAAATAGGACTACTTACATTTGAGTGCATAAAGTTGCAATTTTCTGTGGGCTCTGAGATTATATTTAGCACTGCAGTCTCTGTTGTGTTTTCTTCTAGTTATAAAAGTAATACAATTTTTTTAATGGAAGGGTAATTAATTAATGCAAGGTTATATTTTCCTCAAAATTAATATTGTTTATTAATTTTTACATTCAGGAGTCTCACTCTCCTCGACCAATAATTTTAATAATAATTAGATTCTCTTGCGACAGTCATGGAAACATTATACAGAGGAATAAAATAGGATCTAGAATGTTTAAAAAAATAACTAGCAAAAATATAAACATTAATTGAAGTGGAAGAGAAGGTTTTCGCAGTCAATATACTGCTTGTCCACTAAATGGACTCAAGGAGCTCCTTTCGGCTTATGGCAGAAGGCAATGGTGAATTTCAAGAAGTTTTAAGTATTTACTCACAAATACCAATCTCCCATCTTGCAGAGCTAGCTACAGTTTCAGACAGTACCAAAATACTTTCAGCGAGTTCTGTTGATGCCTTGTCAGCCACTGAGGCTTATGATTCTCCCTAGGCTTCACAGGGTGCTGGGGAAAAAGTCAGACGATCTCTGACCTAGTCCTGATTTCTCTGGATGATCTGTGTGTCCATCCCAGGCCTCCTCACCTTGGCAGGTGTAGGCAGCATGTCTTGCAATGTGCAGTCTTAGCATGATGTCATGCTGGCTATACAGGCCTATTGCATGAAGGCATTTGAAACCTGTCCCTAGTAAATTCAAAGCAGGCAGTTTCCAGGCAGGTCAGAAGAGCTAACTTAGAGCTTAACAAAGCATAATGCTGCAAAAGGCAATGGCAGGCAGAATCACTGCCAGAGGCAGAGAGCAATGGCAGATAGGCAGTGCAAGCAGCAAGCAAGCACAAATACAACAGCAGAGCATGCTTTGTTACCTGCTCATCTCTTTTTACCAATACGGCCTGAGACTAATGGGCCTTTGGAGACACAGTAGCCAATCAGAATGACAGTTAACCAAGTTTGACCTTACTAGGTGGAGCCATAGGCTTCCTTTACCCAAATTTGGGAAAAACTTAGGCCTTGCACGAGGCAGGCACAAGCCAAGTGTGTGTACCTTGTTTACAACAGGATGTAAACAGAAGTAAGACAAGTCTGGGCAAGCCAGAGTCCTTAGATGCAGTGGCTTCAAGTTCTTTGTCTTCTTTCCCATGGTTGCCTCTCCCCAAAACAGAAGGAGGGAGAGCACAAAAAACTTTGATCCTGAGCAAGCCAGGACATGTATAAGCTTATTTTTGGCCTATTCAGGCCTACCACAACAAATTTTTACTAATTACTAGAATTCTTGATTAACCAAGGCATAAATAATAGCTTGGCTTTGCAAGCTGTCTAGTTCTGCCACATTACTATGAACAAATCCTACATCTAACTTCTCTGTCACTTTCAGCTCAAGAAGTGTTAGTATTGTGGAGAAATATGCTATTGTCATTCAACCCCATCATATGCAGCCTTATCCAGACCCCTTGTTATAGTTACCAGTGCCTCAGGTTTCTACAGAATGGTTTCTTCTTTCTCAGTCATTGAAAGCAAAACTCAAGTTTATTCATCTTGTTTCTTACCAGAGCTCTGTATTTTCTCCTGTTATTAAAGAAGGATATACTTATCACAACTATGAATAATACAATAAAGATAATAGAAACAAAATTATAAATTGGGTAAAAAATGGAGTTTCTGTTTCTATCATATGTAAAATCAATGGGTACTTATATTTTTGGTAGCTTCATTTTATTCTTATGATGTGACTGACCTCTGGTGGGAGTCAGCAAATATTATCTTATTTTAATTTCTCACCAAGAATTTTTTTCCCACTAGTGCTCCCATAATACTATTAGCTTGCTCCCTGCCAGGGATCATATGCCTTTCTGCCTCTTGTCAACTAAATTATATTTAGAAAGAATGTAATGTAGGAATCAGACCATTGATTATTTTTCTCTATTCTTGCTGAGAAGTGCTTACTAAAAGGTGTCAAATGAAGAAAACAGAAATGAAATTAATTTCATTCATTACACTACGTTCATGTAGTTGTTTTATTAGAAGCATATAGTCTCTGCTGTGACTAAAAGAAAAGCTTTTAGTAAGGTATTTTAAGAAGAGGAACTGCCACTTTGTCAGTGTTGTTGATGTTCTCCATTGGTAGTCACAGCATCATCACTGCCTAGAATTAATTTCAGCAAATGGACAACCTACCATGGAGTCCAACATTTGCAAATGAGAGCAGACTAAATCAGAAGGTCCTTTAGTGACTTGCATGGGGTAGATTTTGAACACAGAGGTTCTACGGAATCTGTGGAAGTACAAGGTGACAGACTCCCTGGCTGATCACCAATAGTTTAAAAAACCTCAGCAACATGGGATGCTCACTACTCTGAACTGTCTGGCAGAGAGCCTCTGGTTAAAAAATCTATCACCAGACTGTGATTAACTTTCAGACTGAAGTGCTTGACCTGTAGCTATATTATCTGATATTACCATATCACAGGATGCCTACAATATACTTCACAGTGTAGCTCAGTTTACTAGAGACTGGCTGTCTAGTGTAAAATGAATTGTTTGCTGGAACCTATTGACCATATTGATTAGATCTGGATTAGTGACTGTTACAGACATTTTAAACAATTAAATTTAAGCTGTTTGAATCCCCACCCTATGTATTTATTGGTAACAGACTTTTAGCTTAGCTGATGTCACCTTTCTACCATGATCCTAACCATAAGGCCATCACATGTTGAAGAGTTGCTGACCTGGACAACAGTGAACCTGTGAAGGTGCAGGCTGTGCTGCTGTGCTGTGCTGCACACCCTGCCTGGCTTTCAGGCCTGAGCTGTGCTGAGCTGCACACCCTGCCTGGCTGTCAGGCCTGTGCTGTCCTGCACACCCTGCCTGGCCATCAAGCTTGTGCTGTGTTGTACTCCCACCCAGTTGTCAGGCCCGAGATGTCTGCATTTGTTCTTGTAGCCTTGGGATGAATTCTGCCACATCATTATAACAGAGGAGACTGCTCCAACTTGGTAATGGTGATTGTAGCGCCTCACTGGCCTTTACCTAAAAGTGCAGCCAAAATTTATCTTGTGAAGATTCTCCATTTATCAGTAGAAATGGCCAGTAGAATTGTTTCCTTGTAGGAAAATCCTGTAGTAGCTCAAATTACCAACAGGGGGTAAAACCCTTTTAACAAGCTGGTTCTGCGTAGCATGCTGCAGGCTGATCAGGAGCTCATTTGGTGTGCAACTTCAGGCTCTCAAGTTAACTATTTTCTCTTTCTTTTTATTGTTAGCTACAATAAAGAGCACTTTAATGGATACCTTACACTATCTGAGTGCCTTTCTATGGAACAGCATCTCCTGATGAAAAATATCTTTTCTGATTTTTTTTCCAATAAATACTTGTGGGATTTCTAGTCTACTGAAAACAAAACAAAACAACAACAAAACACAACACAAACAAACAAACAAAAAGTACCTTTAGAGGCCTGTTGTTGATGCTAGTTAAAATAAGTGTTTTGTAATCAAAAAAAGTGCTGAGGCTGACTTTGTTCCCTTCTTCAGTTATTACACAGTTTCAGCTGACCTGACAGAATTCCTTCAAGGTGGAAAAAACAAAAGAGTTGGCAAATGTAATTATGTGTCACTCTCTTTATTATAGACAAGAATAAATAAATTTGTAGGCTGGAGAAGAGATTTTACTGAAAGCACATCTGTATCAGAAGGAGCTCTTACAAACAGTAAATACAAGTATTTTTGTTATAGACAGTAGATACTAATGTCATGATATGTGCTTAGGTCTTACAGTGGTAATGCATGGCCATGTATGAATCCTCACAACCAAGGCCTACAACTGAACTATTGAGACTCTGCTTGAAGTCATTATCTCTTTGTTACAATGTCTTCTGCAGCTTCCATAATTAAATACTGAATGCAAAAACCTAAGATGTTAAACCCAAGAACCAGTATCTCTGTCTCTTGAGTGCTACAAAATGTACTCAACGGACCTATTGATTTTAAGAGTACATTCTATTCTCCCTCTTGCTTGCTACCTTCTACTCTATAGCCTTCTTCAGAGAGATAAGGACAAAGATGGGTATAAACTACCCTATCATTCAATTCCACTACCCACACGTCTCATTTCACAGATAGCAATCATATTTTCTTTCAAATGTTTTATTGCATACACTTGTAATTAAACCTCAAGTAATTATTCTCACCTTACATGAGATGTCACAGGGCAGGATGAGGTGTTGTAATGCTCAGTGAGGTGAAGCGAGTCCCAGCAGTGGTATAAACAATGACGAAAATGAGAAATCACAGTAGGTGAACTGCTGAGGGTGAACACTGCTCCTCTGTGTGCCTCCAAGGGCAAAGGCTCTTTTGTGATGGGAGGAGGGCTAGATGCCCTTACAGATCATCACCACTGTTTTCCTCAGGGTGCTGTGCAAGGTCGTGGCTGGCACAGGAGCAGGATAGCATTTTCTCCAAACTACTCTCAGGCTCAGGAGGAAAGATCTGGCCACTATCACAAATGTTACAGAGGCACCTTTGTGTGTTTGGAACCTTACTTTTAACATACACGCACTTATGCAAGGCCATTTCTAAGTGCTTCTTTATGTGTTTATAAAGGCTAAACCTGCATGTTTTATCATCAGGAAGTGTGAAATGCTTGCAGAGCGTGCCCATTGGTCCTGTCTCCAGCAGTCATATGTCACAGCACTGGTTAGGCCCAGGTCTGCCAACTTTTAAGACACAAAGACTGGTATCATCCATTTGACTAGGAAAGTCTTTGCATCATACTCAAACAGTTGTGGGTGGATCTAGATGCAGTGGGATTGTGTGAGTTCATATAGTGCTGTGTCCAGTGCTGATGGGCGTGCAGGCTACGGAACTACATGGGGTGCACAGTGGAACAGGGAGGAGCAGTGGGGCTGTGTGCTCTGGGCAGGCTCCATGCAATACTGCTGCACACCACAGAGTATGTGCCACATGTAGGAGCATACTTCATTACTTTGGGAGAAGAAGACTGGAAATGGCATGAAATCAGTTCTTTTTGTTCGTGCTGGAACTTAATTTTTGAGGTAATCCTTTACACTGTTGGTACATTAGACTGTAGAGCTAGTCTGGTTTCTTTCCCTGTGAATCTGTAAAATCATCTCTGTTGTTCTTAGGGTGTTCCATGAACTTCTCTCCTTCCCTCCTGTTCTGCCTTTTTTCATACTTCTTTCAGTCCTTCATCAGCAACTTTTGTTCTCAAGTAGTCTTTCAGGGAGGAGGTGCATAGCTAATTATTTGCTTCTAGTTCTCTTCCTTTACTGTGCTTTTCCCTGTGTTTAAATCTACCTTAGTGTAGCTTCTCCTTGGCAGAAGTTCTCTATGCTTTCCTTTCATCTTCTCTTATCATTATCTCTTGATCACAAGTAAAGAGTTGACAGCTTTCAAGTAAGGAATGGCAACTTAGTCGATACTCTAGTAACATGATGTCAGCTGTGACAGTTCTGTTGAAGAATTAAAAAAAGTCAGAATTCACACCCTCTTCTTGTCTGTAGTAAGATGAGCATTAATCCTTCATATGAAAAGAATGAAAGATTAAAGAACAATTTCACTCAATTCACATCTCTTTCCATTTTCTTCCTTGCCCTTGGCCCCACCTTGGTGCCACTCAAACCCTTCAGTTCTCATTGAATAAAATGGGATATCATATTTCTTGTCAGGTGCTTTCATGCAGGTATAATTTCTTCATGCTTGCTTACTCATTTCTGGAGGCTAAATCAGTGATTTCCAGCAAAGCAACATAGTGGATGTAACTGGAACAGGACCAAGTTCCAGAACAGATTTCATTGTTTTCAAATTTGGAAAATTATGGTATCTATGAAAATTAAAAGAGTACTGTAACTGTTTTAATAGAAGCAATGCATTTATAAAACCTGCCTTTTAAAGAACTTTATGGTAGTAAGATCCAGGGGTAGTGAATTCTGACTGTCATTGTATCAAGCAAAACTTTTGCCACTGCTTTCTGCGTGGAGGAGGTTTTGTTTGGACATACTTGAAACAAAGAGATAAGGTCAACTTTGAAGGTACTGTCAATGTTCAGAATTTACTGAAACATCAAACCTACTGTTAGGAAAGTACAGCAGAATTACTGTGGTAAATAAATGCTATTGTTCCATTCTGGCTTTAAAACTGTTTGAAACAGATTTCTATTTTTAACTTCTAATGAACTCTATTTTTGACAACTGCTTCAGTGGCTCAGACTTTTAATAATCTAGACTAGTATGTCTGGTGGTATCACTGTTTTGATCTGTCATGTAATTTTCTATATCTTAATCAAAGTGGAGGAAAGAAAAGGTAAAATTTGTTCAGAACTTGTTTGATACAAGGTAGTTACTGTGAATGTGTTTAATTTCCTATCTTTTGAATAGTTTCAGTTGTGTATAAGCATATTGAGCATTATATAGCTATATTAATTTCCTTTATGTAGTCATCGTAAGCTCTTGGGTTTTTAGATGCAGTGCTAAACTACCGAAAAATGTGATTCTAAATTACTTCAGCTAAAGGCAAAAGAGAAATACATGATGACAGTTCAGACTGACACATTAATCATCACTGTTAAAGATCATCTTTTAACTTCCCACTGGCTCTTATAAAAAATCTGAAATCTTCAAAAGCATAGGTAGCCTAGCTCCATTCCTTCATGTAAAACTTTTGCAAGAAAAGAAAATGTCTCTTCTAGGCTTCTATAGTTTTGCAGTGAAACATTGCTTTAATCTGAAATATTTTATTTAAATGAGGAAACAAAAGGTGATTCATCAAAGAACTTATGTATGCTGTCTCCCTGATAATATCTACCATCTCAGTCTTAAGTCATTAATTTGTACAAGTGAAAATGACAGTTAATGTATTACTGAAGATAGACTGAGGTTTTAAAATATTTTGTTTGAGATACTAATTAAAGTTAATTGACATTAGATCACAATTACTTCATGGATTTAATACTGTGCCAAGAACATGAATTTCTTTCAGTCTGCAAATGACTCTTCATTCATCAAACATAAGTTTTCATTTGATTTCTTTTGAGCGTATTTCTATTGCATGTCATAACTTCAGCATCTATATGTGTTTCAGTTTTGAGTAATAATTTGTAATATTTATAGCTTTAAGTAATATTATGTTTCCAAGATAAGTGACCAAATTAGAAAATAAAACATAAACCGAATTTATCTTAATAACTTGGAAGCCCAAACCTCACATGGATGTGGATGTTTGAAAATATACAGCTAGTTTCAATGTAAAATGGAGGGTTAAAAGGAAGAATTGCACTGATTTGCTTGTAATTACCTCTCCTAATTGCAACAAGGACAAATAATCTTTGCCCCTCTTGCCCCTGGGAAACCTGCAGATGTGATTGTCCTAACCACAGGCCTGTGTATATTCATTCCAGTCTAACTAAATAAACAGAAACAAAATAGAATGTGTGCAAGTTATTAAGTGACACAGTCAGTTAACAGTGAGTTTTAGACTTCGTATACATATATTATCTTCGAAAAGTACATTATTTCATAATTTATTGAAATTAGCAGTATGCTGATTTCTATTAATAACTACCTTGAAATTCTACTAGCATTAAGTGCTGGTATATATCAATGCTTCAGAGTCAGTGGTTGATAATGTGTAACTGTTGTAGTGAAAAACTCTGGTAGCATTAAGAATTTTCGTGTGGGTCAGAAAGCTGTTCAGTTTGTTTTGTTCTTGGGCGTTATTTCTTCTGTCTGATGTCAAAGGGGTTAATAGAATAAGTGATCTTTGTCAGTGAATTCTCATCAGATGCCATCCAAGTAGATACCCCATTGTATATGTTTCTATTGTTTTCTACACTGACAAAAGCAAGCATCTGTTTTTGCTGAAATGCAAGAAACTGAACATCTGACAGGAAAATAGCCCCTTAAATTAAAGTAGCTTCCTATGGAAATGTTGTCTTTTTTCACTAATAGAATTTGTATTGTTAAATCTTGATAGTTGACTTGGAAAGTTTGAAGAATAAAACATATCTATTGCTGCCATTTAATAGGAAAATACATATTTTTTTTCACTAGTTTGTGTCACACATTTTTGGAGTACCTGATCAGTTTCTGGAGAAGTGATTCTAGAATGTTAATTTAATCTGCTGGTGAATGCTAATTCTTCATGTTATTGACCATCTTAAATATGTTACTGCATCCTAGTTTTGACCCAGCCAGTGGCTGAGTTTCAAAACCAGCCAACTTGCACAAGCAAACCGCCCACAAGCAGATTGGGAGTGAAAGTAACACAAAAAGCCCTGTGGGTTGAGATAAGGAGAGCTTAATCGAATAATATAATGTACAATGCCATGCAAACAAGCAAACAGGCCAAGCCAGCAAAAAGCAATCAGCAAAGCAGACAGAAAATGTAAAAGAACAGCATCTAAGCCCACAGTCAGCAACATGTCAAACTAGAACCTGGAAGAGGGCCCTGGAAACAGAAAGTATCTCAGGGAACAGTCTGAACTCCAAGCTCCATCATCCTTTGCTCCAGATAGTGCTTTTATTATAAAGCTGGCATGATGTCAGCATGGTATCGCTCAGCAGCAGATTCATCTGGACGATCTCATGACATAGTGCAATGGAAATCTGCTTTTATGAGCAATTAGAAAACATGTGTTTCATACCAAGGATGATGGTAGTCTCCTGTAGCCTATAGTATATAGATTTGCCTGTTGTGCTGTAAACAGATTGCTAATCCTTAGAGTTGGTAGCCTAATAGCTCTAAATTTGTATTCTATATTCTGTGGCTGGGTCTTGGTCAGATTTTTGAAATGTTGGAAAAATAACGGTGATCTGCCTGCATTCTGAAATTTATAAGCAAGAAAATATATTTGTGTAAATACAAGGAAGTCTAAAAGGCAGCAATAGGATTTTATTTAAAAAATAAATTGCAGATTATTCATAAAGTATAACGCAACACTGAAAAAGGGTCAAACCCATCTTTTTGGTCTGCTACATTTGTTAAATAATGACATATATGTGCTTGACTTGCCTAAATGAGTAATGCACTCTTCAGGAAAATAATTTAGCTCTCATAGTATTGAACATTTAATAAAGCAGTGTCAGGGAATATGCCATTGCTTTCAACAGAAGCCAAATCTTGTAGTTTTTCTGTACCAGACGATTTGTCAACTCTGAGATCATTAGAATGTCCTCTTCGCTGCATAACTGAAGATTAAGAGGCAAGTTAGGGCAACATTTAAATTTTCATATTTCACAAGAAGTAGTTAAAGATGCTTTTCAATTCCTTACTAGATTTTTAAATATCTTTCTCCCTCTTTTTTTTTTTTTTTTAAATTCTGTGCTATTTTTACCTGTAGTTCTGCAAAAAGGTAAACCAAGTGAGTTCTTTGATCACAAACCTTGCAGCTTTCACAATACTTATCTCCAATAACTGGCTCAAAGCTTCTGTCTTGTTGCTGAGAGACCTCATATCATATCCTGACTTTACAAGCTCTGCTTGTTAAGGTTGGTGGTTTCATTCACCACCACTGAAAAACGTAGCAAATAGCAAGGTTTGGCTTGTGGATGGGGATGTGTTTTTCCAGGAGCATTTGACTGCAGAATTGCAATGATATGGGCTTTGACTTGGTGTTTGCAGAGCAGTCACTGCACCAATGACAAATGTGGGCTTGTTTTGGAGATTTCATTTGGTTGTTTTCTGCTTTTTTTGCTCTTAGAATTCTCTTTGGCTTTGCTTTATTTTTTTTTTCTCCTGTTTGTGTGTGTTTCCATAAACTGTTTATGTTATCTGCATAACAGCACCTTGCATTTTTCTGAGAAATGGTACTTGGTCCAGTAAAACACTGGAGACTCATAGTATTGCTGACTGACTGCTTGATCAGCTCTGTACGTCATTCAAACTTGTCCATTAATTGCACAGCACAGAGGTAATTTACATGAGGACTGGGGCATATGCTAGTGACATCTTCTATTTGTCAGTGTTGAATAATGTGACTTGATGGTTGTCCAAAGGGGAGTGTTTCTTTAAGGCTTTCTTTACAATCTTGCAAAGCTCTGTAATAATAATAGAACTTAACAAAGCAGCTATTTCAAAACCATACTAAGAAAAGAGCAGAGTGAAAACCTACTGGAATAGAAGCTAGGAGCTGCTTCTGTTGCCGTGACCACTGAAGTCAAAAGCCATCACTGCAAACACGGGAATGTGGCAATGTTGTTACCAGCTGTCTGTCCATCAAAGGTTTTGAGACTACTCTATGTATGAAGTGAACTCAGGGTGCTGCCTTTGGAGCCATGCTCTGAAGCACCTTGTATTTTGCAGGGCAGCAAGGAACCAGCAAGGAAGCATGAAAAGCGGATCCATAGCAAGCTCCTCTTTTAAAATAGCATGTGGCAAAAAAATGAGTGCTCATTATTGACACAAACATCCCTTACTTTCTCAGACGGCAACTGACGGCACATTTTGAATGGCTGGAGAGCAGCCCTGAGGAAAAGGACCTTGCAGTCTGGGTTGATGAAAATCTCAACATGAGTCTGCAGTGTGCACATGCAGCCCAGACAGCCAACCGAGTCCTAGGCTGCATCAAGAGAAGCGTGGCCAGCAGAGCAAGGGAGGTGATTCTGCCACTTTACTCTGCTCTCGTCAGACCCCACCTGGAGTACTGTGTGCAGTTCTGGAACCCTCAGCACAGGAAGGACATGGAAGTGTTGGAGCGGGTCCAGAGGAGGGCCACAAAGATGATCAGAGGGCTGGAGCAGCTCTCCTATGAGGACAGGCTGAGGGAGTTGGGGCTCTTCAGCCTGGAGAAGAGAAGGCTTCGAGGGGACCTGATAGTAGCCTTCCAGTATCTGAAGGGGGCCTACAGGAAGGCTGGGGAAGGATTATTTACAAGGTCCTGCAATGACAGGACAAGGGGCAATGGGCTTAAACTGGCAGAGGGGAGATTTAGACTAGATGTTAGGAGGAAGTTCTTTACAGTAAGGGTGGCGAGGCACTGGAACAGGTTGCCCAGGGAGGTTGTGGATGCTCCCTCCCTGGATGTGTTCAAGGCCAGATTGGATGAGGCCTTGAGTAACCTGTACTAGTGGGAGGTGTCCCTGCCTATGGCAGGGGGTTGGAACTAGATGATCCTTGAGGTCCCTTCCAACCTTACCATTCTATGCTTCTATGATTCTATTTTAAAGTCGCCCGACACCAGGTCAGCCTCCACCCCGCCCCTGTGCGCAGAAGCTTCCCTGGGCGTCCTGGCTCCTCCTCACCGCGGCCCAGCAGGGGGCGGTGTGCTGCCGCTGCGGGTGGCTGAGGGAGCGCGGAAGCGCTCCGGTCGGGCTTCTGCGGGCTTGGGTAAAACCAGGGGCCGCAGCGTCTCGTCTCCTGCTGTTTGTAACTTCACGTCCGTGAGAGCTCATCGAGAGCGTTTTTAACTAGAGAGCATTTAAAAATCAGTTGAACGGTTGAGAGCATGACCTGGAATAGTGGCGGCATTCTGCTTTTTCTTTACAATATTTAATGATGTCTTTCCCTTTTCAGTAGCCTGTGGTAGTTAGCTCTGTGCTGTACAAAAAACCAATGACTACATCATCTGTTTTCAGAGTGAGTGGACATCTCTTTTATTTGAGAATAGTGAAGTAAAGCTGACCATGAGCAGGACATGTTGAATGTGGATGCATCTGCCTGCCTGTGGGTGGAGAACTCGAGGATTAGTTAAGTTCTGACAGAGAGTGCGTCATGAGGGAGGACCCAGAAGCCAGTATCTTAGAAATTTCTTGAAGTCAAAATTGTCGAGTCAGTGTTACATCATAGAACTAGCCACATTTTTTTCTGCTCGTTTAGAGTTGATTTTGTTTGCAGGGGCTTGCAGTTGCTATTGAAACCAATGTGTATCAAGCTAGTGGTAGGTAAGTGAAAGCATGTAAAAGAAGGATCTGGAAGTCATGTGAGAGTTAGGAGCACTATGTTGGCTGACCTCTTTTTATAGAACCACACCCTGAAAAAGCCAGCAGCTCTCTGAGCATCTCCAATATAAAAGAAATTGTGGCCAAGCCTTTTAAAACAGTCTGACAGATCTTCATTAATCACAACAGATTGAGTGAAAACAAAGGAGACTTGATAAAACACTAACAGAGTTGGCTCATAACCTTTCTCAAACATCAGGGAAACTAAAACACATCATCTGGGAACTATATGCATAATCTGTCTCTCCTTAGAGATAGAGGAGAGGTAGGAAAAGGGAGAATATTGGGGAGAGGAGAGTGAAAACTGTGCATCACATTCACTGCACATCACTTTCATCTTTCTTCCAGTTAAGCTCTAACAGAAGTTTCTAAAGCTCTAGCACTTAGCACTGTTCTGACTTACAGGTAGGGATCTTCAAAGCATTTCTTAACTTGAAATGTTGTTTCTCGTCTCTTTGTTTTTACAAGTTAGTTTGCATTGCCTTCTGCTTTTCACGAGGGGAAAAAGGTGTGGAGGGATTGATGTAAAATACATGCTGTGGAAAGGAGACTTCCTATACAGTTTTCTGCCCTTTTTGAAAGTTTTGCTGGGCTTTATCCAGAACTTATTTTATCAGGTCTGCAAACTGAAGCATTGTGTGCTAAAGTGCCTGCTGCCTTGCAGCACAGCCTGGTTACCTAGATACTCCCAGTGTTGTGAAATGAGATATTATTTCTTGATACACCTTATGAGGGTGTTCAGCTTCCTTTATTTCTAAGCAAGTCTTTTGAAGCATCTCAGATTCTCAGTCTCAGGCCCTCTGGAAACCTCAGAGGGACTGTTCCCTTCGTCTTCAAGTCAGCACACTTACACAAATATATAGGCTTAGGAAGCCTTTATGGCATCATGCTCAGCATTAAAAAGTAGGGAATTTTTCTTCTAACAACTTTAATTGTGGTAGAGTGTGAGGTTGTGATGCAGACTGATCTGGTAATCAACCTAGGTAAAAATACGGAGTTTTGATAAGTGAATGATGATTACTTATAATGTTGTAATCTCATTTTCCAATCAAGGTATTGCTGATTTCAGTTTGGTTTGGCAGTGTTGTATTGTGAGCTAGACCTTTTATAGCTCATATACTTGCACAAGGAAACAGTGAAAATTTTCTGTTCCTGTCAGAGTCCTCAAAATATACTCTTCTAAAGAAAATAAGATGTAACAGTACCTTGTATAACAGTTCTTCCTGTTCTGAAATACTTTCTTTTTATTGAAGGAAAAGCAAAGCTTCTGAAACTAGAATCTTATAAACTGATTTCTTTCATGTAGATCTGTTTGTGCCACTGCCAGCCAGCATGCACTGAAAACTGCAAAATGCCAGTATGTGCTATGTATTTTTATCACGGAAACATCTAAAAATGTGGAAGTGATTCATGCAGTGCATTTAACCTGAACACAGTCCGTTAATTTGTACATGTTTCTATTACCAATCATCATACTCTGGATACAGGATGGATGATAATTGTGTGTAGAAGTACAGTTTTTAAATTGCCATGTATGTAATATTCCTTCTCCTTTATCAATTTGTTTGCTCATAGAGCCGTTCTTAGTAAAAACAAAGCCATGGTAAGGGTGGTACAAATGTTGTTGGTGGTACTGGACATTGTGACCCAAAACTGGCTGCAGGTTAAATAATAATAACTGATAGGAGGTGCTGGAGGTATCACACCATCTTGCCTGGATTATTGCCTGGATAAATGTTTTATTTAGTTCTGGTAGATGATAGATTGTGTCTTTTGAGGCATGTGAAGTAATCCAGAAGCTGCTTCAGATGTTGTTGAGGTAGATAGACAGAGGTTCTGCAAAGTTGCAGTAATTAGTTTTCTGTTAAAGAAAATAAAATGTACTTCTAGTAGTGAGCGGGAGGAAGCATGTTGAAGAAGGCTGATTCCAAAGTATTGCCTGTGAATATGCAGAATTTTGCTGATCTTTGAAAAAAGAAACACTAATGACCCAATAATATATCAAATACTTTGAAAGCAGGTACAGTTTGTGGAATATGGTAAATATACACAATATTTTTCCATTGTAAGATTTGAAAATCTTAAAGTGCTATTTCTGGGCCTCTAGTCACTAGTCTCCCAGACTTTTGTGCCTGATGTGAGATTTTGAAGGAAGAGAAATGGCCACCTATGTTAAAGGAGAATTACATTAAAATCTGTGTAAGCAAACTGAGACTGCTGGGTATGCATCCAAACTTACTGCTATGGTGAAGAGGCTATCCTCCGTCTTTTTTGAAAGCGTATGTTCATTATGAGACATCTCCAGTGATTAGGGAAAGGTAAATAACATGCCCACTTTCAAGAGGGAAATAAAAGATAACCAGGGACAAGTGTCTTGTATAGACACAAGAAAGTCTTCTGTCAATTTCTGGGAAGATTATGAAATACATTTTCCTGGAAGCCGTTGCCAGGCATAGGAAGGTAAATTAGGTGATTGAGGTCAACCACTGTGGCTTTCTAAGGACCAATCATGTCTGACTAACCTGATTACATTCTGTAATAACAGCTGGCTCTCTGGACAAGGGAGAACAGGTAAACGATGATGTTTACCTTGACTTAAATCTTTAACGTAGTTTCTTACAGCACGGTATAGTGGTGGCCACAGAATGGGTGGGAAAGCAGCACGGAAGTGAACATCTTGAAGCCCAGTTGTGGATGCTTACAAGTGATACTCTTTAGAGGCTCTTACTGGTGGAAATGTTGTTTAACATTGTTATCACTGACCTGAGAGGTAGGATGGAAGGTGCCCGTGTGTTTGTGAGTGACGGTGAAATGAGGGAGGCAATCTATACATAGGGCTGTACATGGGGCTAACATTGAAAAGTACCTCAACTGGCTGTAGAATGGACCAGAAGGTATTTAGTGAAATTTGGAAGGAAGTCCTTCAGCTGTGCTGGCATAACGCCGTGCAACAGCATAGCTAGTGGGTTACTGGCCACGAAACAGCTTTTTAATAAAGGACTTGAAGGGAATGAGAATTTAAATATGAGTCAGCACTGCGTGATGAAAGCTATCTGCCAGCTCAGTGGCCACAGTATGTATAGCCAGCAAAGAAAGGGAAGTGATTCTTCCCCCTCATTAAGGACCTGAGATTTTATCAAGTAGTGGTGGATGTATGTCCATTCCACCCACCCCACCCCCTCCCTCCCCCGCCAGAGGATTTGCTAAACTGGAATATGTTCCACAGAAGCCTATCAGAATGGTTTAAGGAGATGGAACACAATGGAGATTTTATACTCCTGAAAGCACAGAGCTCTAATTTTATAGAGAGATAAATGTATACAATTATTTAAGACAAAATGAGTAATTAAAAATTCCACGCTTTTAACACCTAAGATTGTGTGGGCAGAGAAATTATGATGTAAAAGCAAAATTTGATACCTGTGCTAGGAATCAGTTTGGAAAGAATACTGTCCTTTGTAAACATTCAAAGATCAATAATAGAGTAATATTTACCCTTACTATTCTAATTTGCATTATGAAAAAGATTAAAAATGAACAGATTAAAGGAATTTTATGATTGGCTTAGTCAGTATTCTCCTTTTACACTTATTCTAGTCTGCTTTGGTTTCCATAGCTACTAGTTTAATCATGATGCAGAGTTATTTCTAATTACAGTATATGCCAGCATAAAATTAATTCCTTGAGTATCTTAAGTAACAAACAGTTTGCAGATTGTTTTTTGGCATTTTATTACCACAAATCCTAAAGTAACGCATTAACACATGATGTTTAATCTGTTCAATTTTATTAAAAAGAAAATAAGTCTTTAAATATGTGCATGCTTTGATCTGTGCCAAGAGAAAAACGTTAAAGAAAGAATGTATTGTACTCAAGGCCAAGGCACTCATTTCAAAGTATAGAGCACTTGTAAGTGATCAGTGGCTGTTACAGAGAAGACTCATCATACTGAGTATATAGTCCAGTTTTGTTCTCTAGCTTTTATCAATGTGAAGTCTCAGGCAAATGTATTTTTTTATTACAATTTGAAAGGAATTAATAAATATTTCTTCTATTCTGAAGAAATTGCAATATACAGGACTCAGGTTATACAACTGAGTGCAGGTGAAGCAGATGTAGTTCGGTGAGAAGTTATTAAAGAGCAGTGACTGCTAGCTAGGTCGCAGATGAAAAAAAACCAAAACAAAACTAAACAAAAACCTGGGTTTTCCAAGAAGTGCAAACATGAACAGTAGATAAAGAATAAAGATAGAAACTTGCAGATTTTTTAGAGATTTGAACTGGAATGTACCAGAATCTTCTTAGTTTTGCTGGGACAGAATCACAGGCAAGCCACAGGCTGCAGGCCATTAGCCATTAGCAATTCTGACTCAACCAGGACTGTATCCCACACTATGAGCATCACAATCAGTATAAAGGAGGAAGTCTGACATAAACAAGGCAGCCTTCTGCTAGAGCTGCTTCTTATGCTGGTCATCTTCCTTTTCATGCTCTTGAGGACTGCCTTCCTGGATATTCTGACTGCTGCACTTTTGCTGGGTCAAGCGCAACTTTATATTTCTTGTATTGACATTAGTATTAATTAATCTGTTTCATTAAATCCATTTTTAAAATTTCATGTGAATCTTCTGTCCTTTTCTGGACTCCCCTTCCCTGCTGGTGAGGGGCCATTGGGTGATAAACTAGTTGTTATGGTTTATTTTTCTGTGCCAAAAAGTCCCAGGCCTCTCAACCTCTTCTTGTAAGATTGCTTCTCCAGGTCTCAGAAAAGCTACTTTCCAGAACGTCAACCCCTAACCTGTATTGATGCATGGGGTTATTCCTCTGCAGGTGCAGGACTCTACACTTGCCATTGTTGCACTTCACGAGGATCATTTCTGCACCGTGTTGCTGAATGGTGAGTCGGCCAATCCTTCCAGTCTTATCTCATCAGCAAACTTACTGAGAGTACACTCTGTTCCTTCATCTGGGTCACTGATGAATACGTTGAATAAGACAGGACCCAGTACTGACCCCTGGAGAACACCACTATCTACAGGCCATAAACTAGACCCTGCACCCTTGATCGTACCCCTCTGCATGCTGTCATCCAGCTAGTTCTCAATCTATTCTACTGCCTACTCATCTAACATACACTTCATAAGCTTACATATGAGGATGTTATGGAAGAGAACGTTAAAAACCTTGCTGACTTTAAGGTAGGCAACATCCACTGCTCTTCCTTCATCTTCCTAGCAGGTCATACCATAATAGAAACCTGTCATACTGGTCAAGCATGATTTTCCCTCTCTGAATCTGTGCTGAACACTCCTGTTTTTTTTCTTCCATGTGACATTTGCTTTCCTCCAATCTTCAGACGTCTTGCCTGTTCTCTGTGACCTTTCAGTAACAATGAAGAGTGGCTTAGGAATGTTAGGCAGCTTCTTCAGCACTCATGGTTGAATCCCATCAGGGCTCAAGGATATGTGGGTGTCCAGCATGTCTAGATGATCAAACTAGACACCCACAAATGGATAGGTAGTATGAGATTGCATTTTGGTTATTTTTTTTTCCACTTAGCAATGGAGAAAGTGTGAATTTAGCCTATGAAGATGTTAATGTTAGCCAGTTTAGAGTTAAAATAGCATGACTTGTTTTGAAGGTAGCTGAATCCAATTAACTTTGCTAGATGCAAGGTAGCAGCCATACTAATTCACAGTGGGCAAACATACACACACAGAAATACCTATTATAGGTACACAGCCTTTGTGGAGACATACATAAACACATAACAGTGCTGATAAACATGAATATGAGCCAGACAAGCATACTGGCCGGTAGCTTGTGTGCATGTGTCAAGTTTCTTTTATTTCTTCACTCCTCTACAATTAGCTAGTCTTGTTCCTTATTGATCCATCCTGAATTCTCCTTATACTCACTCTTGTCTCCTAAAATTAACAGCTTGCATATAATTATTTCTACTTCATGCATTCTAGGTACCACTGGCATTTCAAAAGTTTGCTCACTAAAATTCCATCCCTGTCGCATCTTTTAGTTGTCCATGAGTTTCATTCATTTCTGCCCCAAATCTCCCTTAAATCTGGCCATTTCTCTCAGTGCAATTTGCAGTTCTTGTCAGGTTGTCACTCTGTTATTCAACATGTCTGGCAATTTCTCATATCGTGTTCCTTACTTATGTAGTGTTCAGACAACTAAACCCTATGCCAGAGCCTGGTCATCTGCCCGCATACCTTAACAATTCCAAGAGAACAAACACTCAAACAAACATCATCTGTTGGTGAAACATTTCAACATGTTTTCAACAGGCAATTCAGTATGGCATCCTATTTATCAAGTGAAACTTCCAGGCTTTTTTCGTCTGAGGCAGCAGGTTGGTTTGTCTGACTTTTATTTGTATTTTTTTGCTTCCCAACACTTTGATGCATGTGACTGAATCCAGATTCTTCAAAATAATTTTCAGGTTCAACTGAGCTATTTCTTTGCAAAGATACTTTGTGCATACAAAAACCCGTGCATGTACTCAGGAACAAGCATATGAAAACTGCCTGCATGAAGGGAGATGATAGTGAAAAAAGCTGTATTTGTGTTCAAGACCACTTTTGAAAGAAAAAAAACTCTCCAAATTCTTAAGAAAAGTGACCTGGTAAAGTGACATAAATGCTACAGCTTTGTTCATCTCTCTCTGATTCATGATTGTGGTGGGGCAAATTAAGATGAACAGAAATCATTGAGTGTGATTTTCCTTGGTATGTGACCCACCATGAAATTGGTGTGATTTTCAAATAAACTCTTTGAATTTTAAAGTTGTGGGGATTTTGTGGTGTGGTTTGTTCCTGTTTTATTTTTAAAATATTTAATGATCCTACTCAAATTTAACATCTTTGTCAGTGACATGGACAGAGGAATGGAGTGCACCCTCAGCAAGTTTGCAGATGACACCAAGCTGTGTGGCACAGTCGACTTGCTAGAGGGCAGGGATGCCATCCAGAGGNATTTTCAAATAAACTCTTTGAATTTTAAAGTTGTGGGGATTTTGTGGTGTGGTTTGTTCCTGTTTTATTTTTAAAATATTTAATGATCCTACTCAAATTGTGGCTTAGATTACAATTATCGTCATCAATGGCAGCAATGAAAAGCAAACTCTGAGCTGTAATACTGAAATAATTTAGGAGACACTGCTTGTATCTCAAGTTATATAAAAATGGTTGCTAAGAGCATATCAAAACTCTTATGATGACTTCCTGGCTCTCTAGAGTAATTATATTCTAGGAGGTATTTTTAGTGCTTGTAGACATACTTCTATCTCTGGAAAAGTGTTAACATATTGTTTATTATAATTAGGGCAATTTATTCTGTCACAGAATACCTGCTGGTTCACTTTCAGGGAAGTCACAGATAATTTTTAAAATGCATGAGATTTTGTAGTGCATTATAAGGAGGCTTGTATTTCCACAGGGTGTAGGTGACTTCAGTGTTAGGACATGCCAGGCTAGTCATGGGCGTAGAGATTGCAGCCACTGTTGAAAATAATAAATATGGGTTTGGTTTGGAAATACCCTTCATGTGAAAATGGCTGTATGACTAGCATAGTTTCTATCTATGTGATGAGCTGTGTTACAATAATACTGTCTCTCTTTGATAAAATAAGACCATTTGGTTGATCTAACCTAGCCAACTATTCATATTATGTTTTGTCTGAGATAGCAGAGTTGTTATTGTTGTCAGGTGGAAGAAATAGGCATTTGCCTCAACAATGAAAATAGATTTTGATAAAAGCGTCTTTGTTCATAATATTGTAATTCATGTTGTATCAGAGCTTTAATGTGAAACATTGATTTAAAATCTTACTTAATTCTAAAAGGCTTAGTCTGGTTTTTTTTTTGGTTGTTGTTAGGTTTTTTTTGTAATATCTATTTGCTTTGCAATACAGTGTACACTTTATAAGGAAAGAAATGTTACTGTTTAAAAACCATGAAATACAGATGTTTAGTATTACACAAAGTGCTTGTTTTTGCTGGATGAGTGTTCTGATGGGCCATGATGACTTAGATTTCATAAATGGTTGCTTTTCGGAGTTGCTGGTAATGGTAATGAAAAAGTAGCACTATTTCTTGTTTTTGTCCTTGAGCAATACACAAGGCCTGCTCTAAAATGCAGTTAAGAAAAAAAGAGTAGCTCTATGAGGAGTTATAATAAAAATTCAAAATGTTAGTAGCAATAACTGGCCATTCAGTTCAAATATTGGCTTTCTACAGATTAGATTTTTAAAAAGGGATTTAGAAGAGGCAAATAAATAGTTAAAATGCTCACGTTTGGCAGGGAATGTTTTAGAGCATGAGAAAAATAGTCCATCATTCCTAAGCAGATTCCTGTTGCAAGTATTTTTGAAAATGAAAATTATATTTGGGGAATTCCTAATACTTGATGTTTCTTTTTTACAAGTATTGAAGTACAGAATGTGTTCCTGCCCTAGGTGATCCTGCTTTGGCAGGCAATTGGACTTAACGATGTCCAGAGGTCCCTTTCAACACCTATCATTCTTTGATTCCATGATCTAAACAAAGAAAAGAACTAATCCTCAGGCATAAAATTGTGGTTCTGTGTTTAAGTCAAGTGAAAAGAGGCTTGAATAGCAACTTACTATTCAACAATTTCCCCACCCCCTAAAATTTCTTTAAGTCCTAGAGGTGTTACCAGAGGGGAACTGAGAGACCACTGAAGTACAGAATTTGAACTTAAGAAAGATATAGCAGCAACACACAGGAGCTAGATTCCACCTTATGGGTAGCAAACCTAGAATACGGCCTAAAGCAAGGTGCAGTAGAAGTGATTTTTAGGAAGACAGTAATCAATTGTCAGAATAAAATAGAACTCTTCTGAGACTACAGAATGAAACCTGAAGTTACTTAATTGGTAATTGTGGCATTTAATCTACAACTTAAACCAGCCTTAGTGCAAAGAAATGTCCTATTTTTTAAATTTTTTTTTCCCCTGGGAATTTTTTAGGGTGCTGCAGACTAAAATTGGTTGAATAATAAGGCTGTATTATATAAAAGGTATATTCCCCATTTTACTTTCTAAAAGTGTCAATTAATTTTTTTTGAAGGCTGAGTGTTGGGCTAGTGAAATGTTTTTGGTCTGATCCACTAGGACTATTTCAAGTGGTTTTGTGTTTTACAGTATGGAGGTGGACTTTTGACTAATTTTTTTCTGTTCATAAGTGGAAAGGTATTTTAAAATTTGAAAAAAATCTAGCAAGGGATATGTCCAATTTTTCATAAGATGTGCCTGCAAACCTCTAGTGAATTCATATTGTGTCATTGTTCCCAGCATGTATATCTTTATAGTACTTCAGGAAGTCTCTTATGGTCTGTATAATGAGCTTAGTAGAAGTTGTGAAAGAATATTAAAATCTGCAAGGGAAATAATTAATTGCTAGTTTTTGGTTCTTAAGTATTTGAAGTGGTGAAAAGAGATTGATGCTCAAAACTGTAATTTTACAGTCCATTTGATGGATGCAAGAGGAAAGGAACAGAATGTAACTCTGAATTGACTTGGCCAAGGACTGCATGAGAGAGAATCATTGAGTACAGTGTCAAAAGCATTGCAATTGAGTCTCTGATCTTCTTGAAGAAAAATTGAAGGGCAAAACCCAGAGGTATCTTTGAGTATTTTGTAGGTTTTATCATATGGGTGAGATGGGGTGCTTTGTTATTTTCTAAATGCTAGTTGGGAGGAACAAGGAGTGTCCTATCCAGAGAATGCTACAATTTGATAAGGACCTGTCATTATTTTAATCACCCTGGGCAGAAGAGGCAAGTGAATTTGCATCTTCCATTTCACAGGTGAGAGCTCTTGGATTGTACTTTGCAGAGTATGTTTTCTTTCTTCTCTACCTGTATTTTATGATGGAATCATTATCTCCTAATTGTTGAGAGAAAAGCAGTTGGCACTTACTCTTATTCTAACACCTGCTTTATTGGACATATGCCAGGAAAGGGATGGAGTTTTATGCATTTTGCTTTCCTTAGTCTTACTGTTGGTTATGCTTAGGCAACTTTATGATTGGTGTGCAAAAGTCTTTTATACCCATTAAAATGTCCAGTTTTGTCCTTGGAGTCCTGTCATAGGATCCTAACTTTCAGGCTTGCGACTAAGCAGATAAAAATTTAAATGAAAGGTAAGTTGTAGGTGCCCAAGATTTATTACATCCAATTCTAATCCAAGTACTGAAAAGATCTGAAAACATATATAAAAATTAACTGCACACTGATCTCAAATCAGCAAGAAGTAGAAGAGATACTTGTGTAATTTTTTGGTTCCAATTCTCATGCTGTTCTCTGGGAATTCAAGCCTCAAAGAACTGTTTAGTAAGAGTCCATTGGTTGCAACTGCTAGCAGCACTCATACCTCCATGGATTAATTTACTAACTAGGTCAATTTTCTCATTTTTTTCTGATGTTTCCATCAGATACATTTAGCTATTATGATATGATGTTGAATAAGTCCTAGGAAACCAGTCATCATCTATGAGATCTGGATGCATGAAATCTACTTGATCCTCAACCAATTGTTAGAGATTCTAATTATTGTTGTATCCCTTGCTTGGACTGACAAATGTGGAACTTGCTTCTGAGTCATTTCTCTGCAGAGTATGCAGAGCCTATCATGCTGAACACGCACCAGCCTTGTGATATATGTTGATCTTGAATCATACTTTGCTGGTTTTCTCCTGGAACAAACAAGATACGCTTGTAGCACCTAGGAGCATAGCACACCTCACCAGGTTCCTAAATATTTTTGAGACAGACATTGCAGTAAGATCTTTAAAAGAGCAGAAAAATCAAAGTTTATCCTAGCTTATGTCAGGATATTTAGACTCTGTTCCCAGTCTTATTTTCTGAAAACCTATTTTCTGTGGTTTTATTTTATATATAGGAACAACTTACCCCCGTTTCTTGTTTCACACACATTCTAGTTGAAGATACCCTTCCTTGCTAACCACATTAGGATTGGACTAGATGACCTTTAAAGGTCTCTTCCAACCTAAACCGCTTGGTGATTCTGTGATTTTCTTTGCTGGATGTGTCTGTGGTTTGGACTGCATAATGCAGGTATTGTTTATGCAGTAGGTAATCTGTGAGTCTGAGCCACAAAGTATACAAAATCATTACAGTTTTATGCTGCAAAGCCTGTCTTGACTTACAGAGGAAGACTTTTTTTTTTTACTGTAGTAGATTCTCATCTTCACTGTCTTTGTAGGCAAGTTCTGGGGTGTTCCCTGTATTAACAGCGATACTTTGCAGAGCGTCTAGTTCTCTCATGCCTTTGGAAAGAAGCTTAGGTACTTTAAAGGCCAGAATATTTATTACTCTAAGTATATAACAGTGGAAGTCTGTAACAACAACTTTCAGGTGATTTTTAAAATATTGTTGAGATGCTTTCTGGTTTTTCTTTTTATTTAAAGACTAGAAGTTTTTTAGAACCTGAAGTTCTTTATTCTTTAAACAGGCTTTTGAAAAATAATATTCCTGTCAGTAGAACAGTACAGTAAATAAAGTAGTCATACTGCTAAGTGACAGCAAACACAGAGTTGCTTTTGGAATTGAATGGAGTTGTTTTAGTGTCATTTGCACTGTGAAATATTATATATTTTTCCAGACTATATAAATGGGAATAAGAATATGCCACAATACACAGCTTTAAAATCACTGTGTTTGCTTGCACATTTTACTTTGCCCTAGAGTGAAAATATATATTTTTTTTTTCTATATTGAAATTCAGTAAGTGTTGAGTTGGAATTGTATTTTTAGTAGAAAATCTATTTTGGAAACTATTTGCCTTGGAAGAATGTAAGCATGTTAATTTTAACTAGTCACAGTCAGCTAAGTTTATTCCAAAAGTAATATATATTTTTTTGTTTATTAATGTACAGTATACTGCCTACCAGGCAAACTAAAATAATTTTCTTCCTTCCTAGTACATCTATTTTGGAGTTGCCACTATCACTGCATTCTGAATCTGAAGAAAGTCTACAAAGATATTTACTCTATGACCAATTCATTTACTATTTGAAAATACTGATATGTATTTATGCTGTTATAAAGAAGGAAGAAGAAATGGGTTTAGTATGCAGTGGCTCCTACTATGGTATCTGTATGTATGTTATAGTTTTGCTCGTATTGAATTAAAATATTAATATATGTATTTGATTGTAAATACTCAAGAGCTATTATTTGCTTTTTAAATATATAGGTGGACAAATGCAGTTAGGCTGATATGGATACTAAAAAATGTTTGTTCTCCATTTCTTTTATGTCTGTGAATGGCAAGACTCTTACGTATGGTATTTCTATTGGATCCACGCTGGCAAAGCTATTTTGTATAAGTGTTACATTTCTTAAAGGATTTCTTTCCACCTCTACATTGCCTATAGAATTGTTAGCAGCAGTCTGCAGTGTATTCTGATATTTTCAATTCATTGGATTCAGTGGACGTCTGAAAGAATAAAGTATTCTAATATCAGTCAGATCAGAGAGGCTGATCATAGAATCATAGAATGGTAAGGTTGGAAGGGACCAAAAGGATCATCTAGTTCCAACCCCTGCTGTAGACAGGGACACCTCCCGCTAGTACAGGTTACTCAAGGCCTCATCCAGCCTGGCCTTGAACACATCCAGGGAGGGAGCATCCACAACGTCCCTGGGCAACCTGTTCCAGTGCCTCACCACCCTCACTGGAAAGAACTTCCTCCTAACATCCAGTCTAAATCTCCCCTCTGCCAGTTTAAACCCATTGCCCCTTGTCTTGTCATTACAATACCTTGCATATAGTCCCTCCCTAGCCTTCCTGTAGGCTCCCTTCAGATATTGAAAGGCTACTATGTCTCCTAGAAGCCTTCTCTTCTCCAGGCTAAAGTGCCCCAACTCTCTCAACCTGATGTGGTGACTAATTAACATAATGTGATTACTCCTAAGGTTTTACTACTGTAAAGTTTAACAGAAGCATTTTTCCTCATTCTGCCTTGAGTAGCACATTTGTTTCTTAGAAACATCTTAAATTACATGTTTCAGTGATTGCCCCAGTTGCCACACCTCCCCGCCCCCCAGTTAAATATAAAAAGCTTGGTGTGCACTTTTCTGTTTCAATTGCATTTTCTTATATACCTCAATGAGAACAGAATTAGTTTGTCAAGTATGTGGACATGTGGAATTTCTGTAACCTTCAAACACATGGTGATGTTTTCTAGTTCTATAAAGGTATAGTCTAAATTTCAGTTATTTGTGTGTTTTCTGTCATTATGGACTGTATGTGATAAGGCCAGCTTATAATAGACACTAGATTGAATCATATAAAACTTTATTGCAAGAGTGATATGGAAAAGATACTGGGTGCTGATGGACACTAAATAGTGATGGTGGTATTAAAGTGGAATAGCTAAAGCATCATGATCTGCTAGGACTTCTCAATACAGATATTCTCATGACTTTTGACAATACTGTTAAACAAAACCTGTTCCTTCAGGAACAGTCTAGGTGTCTAATGATTTTCTTAAAGGGTAGCAGCCATATCACTGCATTTGTTTCTTTGTCATTTCCATCCCCTCTGCATTAATAGAACTACATTCTACTTTAAATATCTTTTACATATAAATATTAATTAAAAATCATAAGCAAATCCTGACCATCTCCAAACCCCTTTTCCATTTAACATATGGTAGTCTAACTTTCCATCTTCAGTGCTTGACTAGAGTTCTAGCATCATTGGTGTGAAGGCCTTATTCTTTCCAGGAACAGTCTTTGGACTATACCTGCTTTATGTACCTGGATTAAGGAAAAACAGATGACTGTTTGCAAAAGAGCATATGAAAATGTATAGAAATATTCTAAATACTCTACTGCTTTTTATTTAAAAGAAGGGGTTTTGTTTTTTGGTTGGATTTGGGGTTTTGGTTTTTTTTGGTGACTTTTCTTATGCAAATCCTTGCTGAAGATGAAAATGTGCTGTGAGCTGTAAAACTCTTAATTCCCTGCCCTCAATGGCCTGATGAAAGATTGAATAATCCTCATGCAAGTTAGAACATTAACATGAAGTCCAGAGAGACAGAAGAAAACCAGGAAAGCCTAAAAAAGAAAGATTAGCAATTTCCAATTAAACAACATGTTATTTTAATTCTACCTTAGAGGATGAGTTCAAATCAGTGGATTTCAAATAAAATCTCCCTAGACTGTTCATGTAGCACAGGTCTCATGCAAGTTGATACTCAGTGTAGAGGTTTATCATCCCAGGAAACTGTTTACTAGTTTGGGATGACACAGCTTTGATGATCCTTTAGGGACAGAGCTCTTGCTTTAAATAAGCTTGAAGGTTTTTATGTGTAATTGATTAGCTAGATTTTTAAAGTAGTAGTGCATGAATTACTTAGCTTGAAAGGTCGTTTCTGCTGATGGTCCAGGTTATTTTCCAGTTACAATCATGAAAGTTGTAGCTCTTTATAATCTGATAATATTTCCTTTTTTTTTTCTCTTTTTTTTCCCCCCACTTTTCCTGTCGTTACAATTTCTTGTTTTATTCCTGTGCCTTCTGATCTGTTTTTACTTTAAAATATTAGTCTGGTGGAATATTTGCATGCTGAGTTATCAGTTCAAAGGGTGAGTCAGTTGAAGACTGATGAATGCAGTGTTGCACTAAAGAGAGGAAAAAACTGTTTGCTACATAGTAATACTTATTCCTGATTATCATGTAGTGTGCATGTCAACTCATTTGCATTTTCTGATACATTTGCTTGAGAATACTTTTGCAAAATGTGGCATTCCACAATATTGGTGTTTTATTTTGAAGACTGTGGTACTTGGATCGGCAGTTTGTATGAGACAGACTTACTCTTCTGTGAGAAATGGAAAGTGACTTTCCTTGTGACTGATTTCACTTGGTTTTGAGGGTCACTTGGCTTTCAAATTCGAATTCTATACTCGAAGATAGTGTTGGAGCGGGTCCAGAGGAGGGCCACAAAGATGATCAGAGGGCTGGAGCAGCTCTCCTATGAGGACAGGCTGAGGGAGTTGGGGCTCTTCAGCCTGGAGAAGAGAAGGCTTCGAGGGGACCTGATAGTAGCCTTCCAGTATCTGAAGGGGGCCTACAGGAAGGCTGGGGAAGGATTATTTACAAGGTCCTGCAATGACAGGACAAGGGGCAATGGGCTTAAACTGGCAGAGGGGAGATTTAGACTAGATGTTAGGAGGAAGTTCTTTACAGTAAGGGTGGTGAGGCACTGGAACAGGTTGCCCAGGGAGGTTGTGGATGCTCCCTCCCTGGATGTGTTCAAGGCCAGATTGGATGAGGCCTTGAGTAACCTGTACTAGTGGGAGGTGTCCCTGCCT
>VWZE01002694.1:21966-42896 GCA_013396675.1 Eubucco bourcierii | reverse complement strand
CCTGGAGAAGAGAAGGCTTCGAGGGGACCTGATAGTAGCCTTCCAGTATCTGAAGGGGGCCTACAGGAAGGCTGTGGAGGGATTACAAGGTCTTGCAATGACAGGACAAGGGGCAATGGGTTTAAACTGGCAGAGGGGAGATTTAGACTGGATGTCAGGAGGAAGTTCTTTCCAGTGAGGGTGGTGAGGCACTGGAACAGGTTGCCCAGGGAGGTTGTGGCTGCTCCCTCCCTAGAGGTGTTCAAGGCCAGGTTGGATGAGGCCTTGAGTGAGCTGTACTAGTGGGAGGTGTCCCTGCCTATGGCAGGGGGTTGGAACTAGATGATCCTTGAGGTCCCTTCCAACCTTACCATTCTATGATTCTATGATTCTATGATTCTATGAATATCTGTATTTTGCTCTGTGGTCCAGAGAATAAAGTGAAATGGTTGAATCTTTTCTGTTTTGCTCCAAGTCAGTCATGTCTAGTCCTACTGAAATCAATAAGATCAGAGCAATATAAATACAGTGCTGAGTGTGTCAGAGTAAAGTACAGTTCTATTTATAACTGAACATTATTGACGTTATTTCTGTGGCCTTGTGTTTTATGTCACCTGTAGCATCATTGTAACCTCCACAAAGCCCTCTGCAAGAGCTCTGTGCCTGGATAAAAACTAAATAATTTTGAAGTAGTTGACAGAAGTCCTTGTTCTTAAACACACATCTCAGTGTGCTATAAGCAAAGCTATAAATAACCTACCTTCTCTCTGCCTGCTGGAGTGTTTGCAGAAGTAGACTTTTTCCCTTTTATTTTCCTAACTAGCATGGTTAGGAAGTGTAGTATGTACTGTGGATGATGAAGACAAGGCTATTAACTTTTATTTTAAATAATTGTTGTTAGGTACTATTTTAATGGTTTCAGATTTCCATAATGCTGTACATTTGATGAGATTTCTCTTAAACAGCAGATAAGAGGTAGTGCTGCTACTTCAATAATTTTTTTTTGCCGTGGCAAAACATATTTGTAAAACAAGAACTGCCACATAACAGCTATGCTGCCAGCAAGATCACTTCAAAAGTTCTTGGAAGATGTTTGTAACCAGGTTTGAATGCTTTCTTTTCTTGAGATCCTAGAGATTACAGAGATTTTATAGAGGGCCTAAACTGATAAGTGAAATGCCAACCTAGGGAACATTTGCAAGGAATCTGAAGGAATGTATTGAAGACTGTCTTCTGCATTTGGGGTACGCTATTTGAGTTTGTAGGTTCATTGATCTAGGACTGCTCTAGAATACAACTGTACTGTTTAGCAAAGAAGTAGTCTCTTTCTCAGAGCCTGTGCCCAGTTTCATGGTTGCAAAACATTTATTCAACTCAGAGATCTGCTAGATGCTCTGAAAAAGGTACTTTGAATATTTGGAATGTTTCTCAGAGTTGGATTTTTTAAAAATCTTTCAAGGTATCTCTGACCGTTAGAGAAAACTAAAGTTTATCCCATCCCGACTCAATTTGTGCATAACAGCTGATATTGCACATTAGCATTTGTACCTATTCTGAATGAGCAAGGAAGATGGGATAGCTCCAGAGTAACCTCTAGGCTTAGTATGTATGCTGTTGCTTTTTTCATCTTTCCTAATAGCAATGTTTGAGGAAGGGTAATGAAAGAAGAGAGGTCAGTTGCTTCAGTTCGAGAAAGTTGTTATTAATGACCAGAAAAACAATAAATGTCTGACTTTGAACATCACATTTTCCATTACAATGTTTTCATGGTAAAATAACTTTTGAATGTTTCATGACAAGCAAATGTCTTTAAAGACCTTAGGAAACAGAAACCAGTTTTTAATTCTTAATATTATAGTCAAGTAAGTGCTGTCGTTTCCAAATGAAATTGATGAGATTGGAGGTTAAATAATGAAGTCATCCCTAGTGAGACAGAGATTGAGATGATTGTGAGCATCAGCAAAGTTCCTGGAATGTTAGGAGAAGACAGGGGTTGTAATTCCACTGAATCAAAGGCCAAAAGGGTTTTCTAGCAATCTCTAAATGGAAGCTTCTGCCTAAAGATCACAGATCACAGGATCACAGAATGTTGGGGGTTGAAAGGGACCTCTGGAGATCTAGCCCAAAACAGCCTGCCGGAGCAGGACCATGATCTAGTGCATACATTGCCATGTATGCTTCGGAGACATGAATCCTTACAGCTATAGATATAACTTCCAGGCATATCTGTATATTCACAGAGTTGCTATAGGAACATGATTTTAGATAAAGTAGAGAATAAACCAAGAACTTAATGTGCAGTACTTTCTGATGAATGAAATGTCCTGTAATGCCTCATATTTTGATACCATCTGGACTGTAGTTTGTTATCATTCTACTATGCCATATAAGATTTTTCTAAAGTATGCTTTTAATTACACTTCAGCAATGAATGCTGAGTACAATAAACTGTTGAAGTGCTGTAGGAAATGCTGCTCTTCAGGGGATGGGTCATTGACAACGAGAAGTAGAACGCTTAACGAGTCTCTCACTTTCATTTTACATATGTTTAAAGTATTAGTGTAAAAATCCTTAAATAAGTATGCAATTTATATAAAACTTCAGTTTAGTTATGGGAATTGACTGTGCCAAATTCTGTTTTAAGCGTAATAGGGATTTTTATTTGTTTGTTTGTTTTGTTGTTGTGTTTTGTTGTTTGTTTGGGTTTTTTTAACCAGACTGCTATTGTAAGATAGCGCCTGACCACCATTTCAAAGTTAATGAACCTTTCTTTGGTTATATTAACCAGTAAAACAACCAGTAAAACATCTGAAATCAACAAGATGAAATACACTGTCAATATGTATGAGCTACTGCACATAAGAGAAATCAGATGCAAATGAGAATAGCAGAACAGACAGTTATCACAGAAAAGGCAAATGTGGTGCTGGGAGGTACTGAAGAATGCCCTGCATGAACATTTTAACTATGCTTATTTTCCTTTGATGTTCCAGGTGTTGTATTAGATGAAATCTGACAAGTTTTGGCCATTACTGTGATGGAGTGATTTACATAAAATGGTGAGGCTTAAGAGGAATTACAAGAAGTTCATGTAGAAAGACTTGAAAAACTTTTTCTTTCAGTCCTTTCATAAGAGCTTAAAAGGACAGTAATGGAGAAATAAAGTATAATTTATTAGACCAATGATTGCAATAAAGTTTTCTCCACATCCACACCTCATCCCTTCCAATATAAGTCCCAGAAGGCAAGAACAATGTGCAGAAAATATAATGAATGAATTATAGAATTAGAAAAGCATCCGCATTAAAGTCAAGTCTATTTAAGCTAAAATTGTATGAGTTTTTCCTTCCCTGTACTGTTTGCATCAGAAGAGCTTGTTACATTTTTATTCAGTTCTCTGTAATCACTGAAAATGAATAATTTGAGCTCGATTTAAAACATTATAAAATGGATTTAACTTGAAACTGTATTTGTATAATGCATCAGGGTGCTCAGTGCAAAGTTAGATGAGATTATATCACAGTATCACCAAGGTTGGAAGAGACCTCAAAGATCATCAAGTCCAACCCGATACCACAGACCTCAAGATTAGGTGGATAGATAGGTAATTTCAGAATATAGGACAAATATCTTACAAAGAATTGCAAGTATCCTGTTACTACTTTAATTGCAATTATCTGTTCTACACAAAGTATAATTTGGATGTTTGATATAAATGTTTTCACTGTGAAGAGTTTTGCGTTTAAGGAAAGTAGAAATGACATTATATCAGGCTTCTAGTAAAAAAGAAAAAGCAGTGAAACAGGAAATTATTCAACTTATTAATAGCATTTAATCAAATATGTTACACCTACATTATCATAAATCCATATTCCTATTTGTTATTTGAAAATCTGTTTTAGGCACTTCACTGTGGACAGAAAAGCTACGACTTCGATAGTCTCCTGTTTGAAATTATTTGAATAAATTTCTTAAGTACTCTGTGGGAAGAAAACTTGCATAAGTGCAGAATGTAAGTAAGAAGAGAGATTTTTGTCACCTAAGTATAAACTATTGACAGTCAGGCAGTGATTATTCAGAATATTTGAAGATTTGCTGTTGATGGAACACTTTCAAGTTTTCAAATGGCCATCAATTGCTTATGAATGTATTTCAGATCCTAACTATAATGCTTGTTTAACAGTATGTAGATATACTGTGACTGGTACCATATACTGGATATGCTATTGTGACAAGAACCTGAGTTTTCCAGAAAGATCAAGTGCATTTATTGAAATATTCCTCTGAATTGGGTCTCCAGAAAAATAAAGTTGTTTTCTAACCCATGGAATCTAGGATTTAGAAGAATAAAACTAGAATAATTAACTTTTTAAATCCAGAAGACTCAAAGTGATTATTTCAGGGAGAGGAGAAGTAGAAAAGTGGGGTTGTAAATATCTGGCCACACTCCCCTGACATGTGGGCTCTTTCTTAGTTCAGAGTAGCTCAGAGACATTCTGACCCTACAGGAAATTCTGTAGGTTCTGCTCTCGTACGTGGGATATTTTTTCTCTGAGACTTGGTTATCTGCTTTACATGCTGCTCAGCAGTAATCTTATTCTTTCTTCTTAAAGTGCATTTTGAAGCTCTTTGGTGCCACTCCCTTACTTCTGCATTTGCCTGCTTTCCCCTTCAAAATATCCTCACCATAAGCATGCTCAGCTGCTCCTTGAGGAAAGAGCAGTGTTTCCCTGCCATCCGTTCCCATTTTCTTTTCCCCAAGGGGTCTTACCTGAGCTAGATAATTTGTTAAAAGCACATATCATAAATGAAGAGCAAACCAGTAAACTGCTGTCTGTTACAAATATGCATATTCTTTTAATTTCTGTATTTTAAAAAGACCATTATATGAATCATATCCATAAAGAGAATAAGAGCGTTGTACTTCAGCTCTTTAGGGACTTCAGTGTAGCATAATAAAACGAGTGACATGAAAACCCTTTTAGCTATAATGAAACCCAAGTTGTTTAAGTTTTTATGAAGTGAGCTGATCTCCAACTGAAATAATCTGAATGGGTATACTAGCTACATCTGGTTATGTAACAAAAACATCTGACCAGACTTATTTCCCCATGGCATTAGAGAGTAATTTGAGTGGGGAATTTTTGTTTCAAAAAACCATCTTTTCTATGATTCCTTTCAGATGTGTTTTGCCATTTCCCTCTCATTTTCTTCTATGATTCATTTTTCTTTTCAATTTTCAAATTTTTTTAATTAAAAAAAAAAAGTTTTTAAAGGGCATTACAGAGGAGATTTTCTTCTAGTATTAGAGCCTGAAGCTGTTCTAGAGAAGGCTGTATGACTTATTCTGGATTTTTTTTTCACTCATTCACCTCATTTTGTCTGAGTTTTGCAGCCACTGTTTCTTTCTTTTCTGGTGTCTTTTTATAACGTACCTATGCACCAGGTCTGTAGTCAGTTCTGTCTACTTTGTCTAAAGAGGCAGTTATAGGAACTGTTAGTTAGCCAAACTGTGAGATAAGCATTAGACCATAATCCTTGCATGACAGTCAGGGATAAAGCCAGGCCAGACTTTTGATGAGAGAGACTGAGATTTGCATTTTAAAAATTTAATTAAACTAGAAGTTTAAAGACACTCTGCACTGACCTGGTTAATATGTAATGTTTGCCTCTATTTTTTTTTCCCTATGGATTTCATTAAATGTGTTTAGTGTAAATGGCTTTCTAGGTATAGGGCCTGATCCCCAAAATTCAGTGATTTTCATGGCCTTTTTCTCATGATAGTACAGAAAACAATAAGTAGCCCTCTTCTGCACAATCCAGTGGTCTTTTGTGGATCTTTTCAAAATCATTCTACAAATGCAAAATTCCTCTGTAGAGCTGCATTCTCCTGCATTCTCCTGAGTCACCTAGTTTGGTGGTAGACTGTTGATGGAGGAGAGTAGTGCCAGTCTGGATTGCCACTGTAGCTGGAGAAAGCATGAGTTGCTGCTCCCTGGTACACATGTAGCTGAGAAGATAAGATATGATAAGCATCTAGGCACAAGAGCAAGCTAAGTGATTTCTAAAGACCTAAGAATAACTTCACTTTTATTATGAGTTTGAATCTGATCAAACTAAGCATATGTACCTTTACTCTGAGTTGTAGCCTTATTATGGCTTATTGAAACATCACAGAAGTGGAATACAGATACTAATTGTGCAATGAATGGCAGATATAAAAGCATTTGTTGTACAACTGAAGACATAAAATACCATTCCTTTCCAATACTGTCCTTAGCAAAAGTGACTTGCAAGACCTTAAAACTTAGATGTCCTAGGACATTTAAGTTAGCTTTGTGCTGCTGTGTCATAGTTCAACACTAGCAGAAATGTAAAAAAATGCATATCTGTTATGCAAATACAATTATTTTTGTTATTATATGGAGCATTCTGAAATGCACTGTAATTAATTTTCCTTTCAGAAAATTGATAGATACTAGCTGCATTATCAACATTTAGGGGTGTCCTATTGTGTAAGATAGATTACTTTGCTGTAGATTCATGCATCTGAATAATTATTGCATGCAGTTTTCATAGAATCATAGAATATTTTGTGTTCAAATGGACTTTTAAAAGTCATCTAGTTCAATGCTCCTAAAGTGAGCAGAAACATCTTTAACTAGATGAGGTTGCTCAGAGCCCTGTCCAATCTGACCATGAATGTTTCCAGGGATGGGGCGTCTATCACCTCTCTAGACAACCTGTTCCAGTGTTTTACCA
Organism: Eubucco bourcierii; assembly: GCA_013396675.1. Classification (NCBI taxonomy): domain Eukaryota; kingdom Metazoa; phylum Chordata; class Aves; order Piciformes; family Ramphastidae; genus Eubucco; species Eubucco bourcierii. Next base: position 36,155 of record VWZE01002694.1, on the reverse strand, counting down.
CTCTCAGTGTAAAAAATGTCTTCCTTTTGGTTTGCACTATCTTTTTTTTTTTTTTTTTAATATATATATTTAGTTAAAAGATTGAATGAAGATTAGCTGAATAACATTAATTAAATGAATAACATTCATCTAACTATTAATAGACTTTCAAAGTATTTCTGCCTTCTGGAACCAGTCAACTATTTTCTTTGGCAGGGAATGTCTTAATGAAAATTAAAATCATAAAACGTATGCTTATGTTCTTACTGAGTTCCATTAGTGCTTTCTGACAGCTGTTTTGGTGGCTCCAAGAACTGCTTTACCATTTGCTCTGTATTGTATTTCTAGGCTTTCTTAAGTGATATCTCAGTTAAAAGAACGCATGTTAGCTCTGTGTACACCTATCTGGATGATAATATGTCCATGTGTGTATATATATGTATAATTAAGATGCATATAAAACCAATTACTTAATGAGGTTCAGCAACAGTAAGTGTAGAGTTACAGAATCACAGATCACAAAATCACAGAATTAACCAGGTTGGAAAAGAACTCTAGGATCATCAAGTCCAACCTGTCACCTAACCCTTCTAACTAAATAACCCATGGCACTAAGTGCCTCATCCAGCCTCCTGTTAAACACCTCCAGGGATGGTGACTCCACCACCACTCCGGTCAGCCCATTCCAATGGCCAATCACTCTTTCTGTGAAGAACTTATTCCTGATGTCCGGCCCAAACCTGACCTGGTGCATCTTGAGACTGTCCTCTTGCTCTGTCACTGGGTGCCTGGCAGAAGAGACCAACCCCCACCTGGCAACAACCTCCTTTCAGGGAGTTGTAGAAAGCAATGAGGTCTCCCCTGAGCCTCCTCCAGGCTGAACAACCCCAGCTCTCTCAGCTGCTCCTCATAGGACTTCTGCTCCACCCCCTCACCAGCCTTGTTGCCCTTCTCTAGACACATTCAAGCACTTCAACATCTTTCTTAAATTGCATTCCAGAACTGGACGCAGTACTCAAGGTGTGGCCTAACCGGCCACTGAGTACAGGGGCAGAATGACCTCTCTGATCCTGTTGGTCATACTATTCCTGATACAGGCCAGGATGCTACTGGCCTTCTTTGCCACCTGGACACACTGCTGACTCATGTTCAGTTGGCTGTCAACCAGTACCCACAGGTCCCGCTCTGCCTGGCTGCTCTGCAGCCACTCTATCCCCAGCCTATAGCTCTGCACTTGACCGTGTTAAAACTCACGGTGTTGGACTGTGCCCATCTGTCCATCCTGTCCAGGTCTCTCTGCAGAGCCTTCCTGTCCTCTAACCATGCTCCCAACTTGGTGTCATCTGCAAACTTACTGATACTGAGGAATCCTCCACCTGGCAAGGGACAACGCTGTGCACCAACACAGATTAGAGGTTGACCTGCTGGAAAGCAGCTCCATGAAGAAGGATCGTTGAGTCCTGGTGGACAATAAGTTATCCATGGGACAGTAATGCCCTGGGGTGCATTGAGAAGTGGGTGGTCAGCAGGTCAAGGGAGGACAGGCTACGAGAGCTGGGGCTCTTAGGCCTGGAGAAGAGAAGGCATTGAGGAGACCTTGTAGTAGTAGCCTTCCAGTATCTGAAGGGGGTCTACTGCAAGGCTGAGGAGGGACTATTTACAAGGTCTTGTAATGACAGGATGAGGAGTAATGGGTTTTAACTGACAGAGGGCAGATTCAAACTAGATGTTAGGAAGAAGTTCTAACCAGTGAGGGTGGTGAAACACTGACACAGGTTGCCCTGGGAGGTTGTGGATTCTCCCTCCCTGGAGTTGTTCAAAGCCAGGTTAGATTAGGCCTTGTGCTTTGTTCTAGTAGGAGGTGTCACAGCATATGGTGGGGGGTTGGAACTAGATGATCTTTGAGGTTCCTTTCAACCTTTTAAACCATTCTATGATTCTGTAAGCTGTGAAAACTACAAATCACGCTGATGATCTTGATTAATTTCTTTTACAGCTTCTGTAGGTCAGAATTTGTAGGAGCCTGTAGAAATAGAAATCCTCATTAGGAAGATGATGTGGATGACTGCCTCCTATGCTGTAGCTCACTGACATCTAACTTGAACACGAGGGTTTATTTTCCTTCTGAAGTTTAGTTTCAGTAGTCAAATCCCTAGCTCTTGATTTGTTTGATTCTTTTGCTGTTAGAATATTGTAGGTCAGGTTTAGATGGTCTTTGCAGGTTTGAGAAATACAGGAAAACCTGAAGGAGAGTATTCAATGTGTGAGAATTCTTTTTGCATAATGGTTGTGATTTTTAGAAGTTGTGATGTTGAAAAATGTCCAAATGTTTGAATCTCTGTAGATTTTCTGTAATTGCACAAGGGCTTTGTGTTCATTACACAAATCTGTAACTACTTTCTCCTTACCACAGCTGTGGTCCAATCATCTCCATTACTGGGGTGTGATTTTTATTCCAATTAAAATATTTTTGCTGCAGCTTATTAGTGCAATGTACTGTACATCAATGTAATCATTCAGTGTTATGGATCAATTCTGAGCAGCAACAGAATGATAAATATATTCAAGTGACATAAAATTCTTGACATAATCTACCAGGAGGAATCCCACAGAGAGTTCTACTTAATATAGAGATATAAGGAGGTATAGATTCTGAGCCTAATTTGAATGTTATTTTTGCACTAGTTAGTCTAGCTAGTAACGAAGTCTCAAATGAGTCTAGCTTCAAGTGTAAGAACTCCAATTAACACCATGGCAGGTGTTTAAGTCCGGAGAATTTACTTCATGCTTACAGAAGGTGTGGAAGATGAAAACTGTGGGTTTGGACAGGCAGTAATTTTTAAGTGCAGTGTTTAATCTTGAAAACAAAGATGCAAATAAAGTAACTAAATCTGAGGTTTGGTCTTGCACTGATCTTTGTATTATAGTTCTAACTTGTTCCGAAGTCTAAGGACTCATCAAAGTGTCTAAGTATTATATTAAAATTGTGAATATCAAACCTTTACTCCTGATCCTCAGGCATTTTTCTAATGCTTCTGCCCTTCTTACCTGTCTTTTGCATTGAAGCCTCCACTACCCTTCCCTTTTGTTTTTTCTGTTTTAGGAGATATGTAAATGGCTTGCTATTTTGATCTCTTTTTGTGATAGAGGATTTTATTAATTGAAAATTCTTGAGGACATAGTTCATGTCTGATTTTCTTCTCACAGTGCATGGCACTGCAGGTCTGTGCTACTTCACTGAATTTCTAGGCAGTACCACAGTATTACTAGAAGAATGTTGTGGTTCACTTCTACTTTCCATGTAATTAACATCTCTGGTTGAATAAGAATTTAACAATATTTTATACTTCAAATACTGTGTAAGAACTTTCAGGGAAAAGATCAGATCAGTAGTATGGTATCTCTAGCAATATTTATTATAGAAAGTTGTACATATGCTCAAGTACATATATTACATATGTACATATGTTACATATACTGAAAGGGAGATCATTAGGTTCTGCTAATTAGACAAGATGCTGCTCACATTACAGTTTCACAAGAGTAAAAAATTTCAATTTTTTTTTTCTGGGTCATACCACCTGGCTTCACTTTTATTTGGTTCATGATTAGCATGAACTTCGAATTCTCTTTGTGTACAAACTGCCTCAATTAACTCCTTTATTTCCTGTGTCTTCTAAATTATTAGTCTTATTAAGAGCTCAGCAGAACACTGCATAGAATCATAGAATCATGGAATGGTAAGGTTGGAAGGGACCTCAAGGATCATCTAGTTCCAACCCCCTGCCATAGGCAGGGACACCTCCCACTAGTACAGCTCACTCAAGGCCTCATCCAATCTGGCCTTGAACACATCCAGGGAGGGAGCAGCCACAACCTCCCTGGGCAACCTGTTCCAGTGCCTCACCACCCTTACTGTAAAGAACTTCCTCCTAACATCCAGTCTACATCTCCCCTCTGCCAGTTTAAACCCATTGCCCCTTGTCCTGTCATTGCAGGACCTTGTAAATAATCCTTCCCCAGCCTTCCTGTAGGCCCCCTTCAGATCCTGGAAGGCTACTATCAGGTCCCCTCGAAGCCTTCTCTTCTCCAGGCTGAAGAGCCCCAGCTCTCTCAACCTGTCCTCATATTAATCACATGGGCACTTTAAATAACATGCTAATTTATTAGAATGGAATGACACTGTAGTACTTCAGGAACTGGAACTGGAATGGAAAAGAAATAGTGTTTCTATTCATAATACCTGAATTTTCAGAATTATCAGTAGATCTCTTCACCCAGCATTCCTGCTGAGTCAAGTATGTGGCATCAGTGTTCAGTGCTGAAAATTTAATTTTCCTCATGGTAGTATTGATTTCAATTGCTCTTCTTTGAGGCAGTGTCAGCTGCATAATATTGTCAAACCTTCTTCAGAAAGAGGACTTTCTGCTACTGCATGGTCTTACTACTTTGTTTTAATTGCAGAAATATGATATGGGTGTATTTGTGCTTTCGAAATTCAGTTCCAACCCCCCAAAACTTCTCAGGTTTATAAGAGAAATTATTTATAAATCAATTTATTTCTGATGTCTGTATCATTTCATTAGAGTTTACTATTGCAGATAATAATGGAAGTGAGGGGTTTGGGTTTTGCTGTTATTTTTCTAGATTAGCCTTAAGAAGAACAACATTTATTGCTTTAATTAGAATGTTCAGAGTCTGTATTTCTCTCCCTTGTGTCTCTAGCTGAGTAAGATCCTGTGGTCGTGTGAACTGAATGATTACACTGGAAACAGTTGGCCTGATTGTACACTCGAACATGTAAGATATGCTTTAAATTCCTTTACATTTGAAGACTAATGTGTACATGTTGAACTTAAGTTGTGAGGAAAAGTGAGTAATTGCACTGAGCCAACTGATGATGAAACATAATGCGACTTCTGAATGCTGGAGTATTCAGCATGTAAACTCCTAAGAGTTTTTAAATTTATCTTGACAACAGGGTTGGTGTCACAGATTCTATTTTATTTGGTCAAGTATCTCTGAAAGCCTAACATTTTGCCTTCAAACTATTTCATATTCTAGCAAAACCATGTATTTTAGTTGATGTTTGAGTAGTCTCACCAAAGGATGTTTTTTTTAAAAAAAGACCAATTAGTAAACTTTAGCTTTGATGGATTCATTCTATGATTCTTCATATTTGGAAGAGGCAATGGCTACACACCCTCCAAACTGTCAAAGCACTCATCCTGTTTATGTGTCTTTTAATATTTCTCTCTTATGCTGAAAAGATAAAAACACATTTCATCAAAGCTTTGTACTTTTAAGAACCAGCTTGGCTGGATATTTTTCAAAACCACTTGTAAAATGCAAGTAGTAGTCCCTGAAAATGGATGTAGCAGTTCCAATGCTGGGAAAGGTTGGGGAGAAATAAATGTCTTTCTGTTCTTATCAGTATGATGCTGGTCTGAGGCTAAAGACGAAATATTTCTTATGAGACTTAACCAGAAACTGAAGGAATATAATAAAATTAATGCAGTCAGTGGAGGCTAATGGAAAGTAGAATTTGCTTGACAAAATTAATATAATGGTGTATTTAAAAGCAGAAGGAGATGCTGGAAATCAAACTGAGTATTTTTCATGTTTGAAATTTTGATTAAAAATAGGTATGATACAATTTTAAAATTAAACACTTCAGAATAGAACTTGGCTGAAGGTTTCCAAATGAATTCTAGAGAACAGGCATCTCTGTGCTATATATTAAATGACATCCTGAAACAATTGATTACAAACTTTACCTTTTTTCATGGAACTGATGCGAAATATAAAATCAATGGTTAACATGAAGCACTCAGAATGCAGTGCATCATTTAGCTAAAAGGAGAGGTTCTAAAATAGTCACATTCTGAAGTATGATACAATAAACAATACAAGCTATTTTGTCTGGTTGGTGAAACAGACCCAAATACTGAAAGTTAACAAAATTGGTTTTGAGACCAATATTTGACTAGGTAGAATTTTAGAACGTTAATGGTGCAGGTAATCTTCTGTTGGAACAACTTCCTCGTGGTTATTGTCCTGGTTTTCTGACCTTGCAGTGATGAGTATGTATAACAGAGATTGCACAACAGGAAAATGTGATGCTTTTCGCATCTTAAAGTTGAGGCTTGTCAACATTTTATTAGCTTTCTCTGTGTATATGCTGTAGAGCTGATATGAGTTGAAAATCTAACATGAAAATCTATCATAAAAATTTGGCATAAAATATTGGCAGAGAAAACTTCTTTTTTTTCAGACTATCTATTTCAACTCATAACTTTTTAAGACCAAAGAATTAAAGTGCCTATGAAAGTAATTTTTAAAGTAACTCATAGCAGTAGTTGCAGTTCTTACTGAATTCTGACTATATGGAGTCCAACTCTTTGTGGTAGATAGCTTGATTAGTCCACTTTACCTCCACCCCCTCCCTTATCTTCTTCCCTTATGTACTCTGTTGAGCAGGAATTCTAGATTTTATTGTAACCATTTGTCCTGGTAAGGCATAAATCCTGCCAGGCTGGTTTAAACCCTTGTTCATCCTCCTTCTGTTCAGGGTCTGGAAGTTGAGTAGATGAGCAAGAACAAAGCCTTGAGGCTAGGAGCTTAGCACCAAGTGTCTGGTGCAGTCCCTCAATGTGCCTGCATGGTCACACGAGGCATGAAGCTTTAAATGCATTGGGCAGAACAAGAATGCTAAATGCTTATTGGCCAGTTTAATTTTCAAATTGGTCTATTTAAGGAGGGAGGGTGATTTAGAGGCTGTGCCTTTCTACAGAGATCACCTTTCTACACAGCCAACCTTTCCTGCACAGCAGGAAGCAGCATCCCTTAGCGGCTCAGCCTGGGAATCACCGTGGTCACATCTTTGCAGCTTACACTGGCTCAGCTGCAACTTATCTCCCTCTCTTCCCCCCTCTGCCTGGAATATTTTGTATTTTACCACTGGATCAATCGTGAGTTTTGGAAGTGTTCTTGTATGGGAAACTTACTCAGGGATCCAAGGCATCTTGCATACCATGTGCTAGGGTTAACGCTAAGCCTCTGCAGCACAGTTAGAATTTTTCCTGTTTCGCATTCCTATTTTTCCAAGTTCTGGTTGTTTAAACTGTTTAATTCTGTGTTAATAAATATTCTTTGTGCAACTATTTCCTGTCAACCAAAAATGCAAAGAATCTGAGGGAATTTCCCTGATTTAATAATAAAAAAAAATAATATTCATAGATATTAATAATATCACACTGTTGAGAGAAAAATATACATGTATTCGGAAATGCCTTTCAAAATATTTTCCCAGGGTTTTGTTTGAGATTTTTGGTGTATGGAAAGAATTCCTTTTAGAGAACAAACTGAATATTTACAATGAAGATTAACATTTCCAGAGGATGGAACAAATAGTCAATCTACTTTGCTAAGTTCCCATGCAGCATCATCTTGGCAGAGCAGAATTAATGCATATCTAATGCCCACCTGACATTGGCTTAAGGTGCTCTACTGCTTATGAAAAAGAGAGAATAGTTAGAAAATACATTTTATTCTGTAACACGTTTCATATAATAAGTAGTAATGATATGAATGACAGAAATACCTCACTGTAAGGACTCAAAGTCTTTGTTTTATGATAAACCAGTATGATAAACAGATGGGTTATGAGTGAGGTGAACAAGGGTGTTTTAGGCTCACTTTAAAGTGTGTGGATTTGCTGTAATTTAAGACACTAATTTTGCTTCTAGGTACTCTGCTTGCCTCTCTTAATGCTAATTTGCAGCATCATTTTTGCGTCTGGACACCTAACAGTTCTTAGAGAAATTCAATCCATTAAACTCATAAATTACTTCTGACTTGTAAGTATGGAGAAGGAGGGAAAAGATTATTGTTGCTCAGCCGGCCAGCAACAGAGCACCGTCCTCAGAACCACAGCCTTCTCTGGGTGCAGACTTCTGCTCTCATGTGGGGTCCTGCACAGACTGCTGGTGACCATTTGCTCCACCATTAAAAACCTCCATGGTTCAGCTTGCCATCTCACCATAGGCTGTAAGGTGAATTTCTGCTCCAGTGCACTACCCTCCTCCCTACTCTTTCCTCACTGGTGTTGGTGTCCTCATAGTTGTTCCTCTCACATACCACTCATCTTCAGAACATAAGAAATTTCCCAACAGGTTTTTCCCCTCCTAAATATATTTATTGCAGAGGGAGTGATTACCTCAGCCTTGTCCAGAATCTGGTTCAGCTTGTTACTAGAGGAGCTTCTAGAAACTGCTCACAGGAGCCACCTCATCGCCACCTTTTCTACTATCAAAACCCTACCAGACACAAACTCAACACAGAGAATAAGCCTTCTACTTTGACCACATTTCTGATAGGTGCATGAATGCACTTACCTAAATAGTTTTCTTTTTTTGAGTGTCACATAATGAAAAGCCTATGTTCTCATTCTGTAAATTGATGTTAAGTAAATTCCGTCTATATTGTACAGCTTGTCACATTGTCCGTGGTTGATGGAACTCAGACTTGGGAAATCAAAATCCTGCAAGATGGGATTGTTACTCCATTGTTATCATTGTATCACTGAGAAGCAGCTATCAGAATTTAATTAGTGATAGCAAGGATATTATGAATCCTGCTACACAAGGAAGTGATTTTTATTCTTTTCAGTCTTTGTATAGGAACAATCTATTCTTGCTTTACATCAGTTTCAATCTCTATTACAGAGACTAGGATTTAGTAGGAGAAAAAAGTTACAAGTAAGGTATATGGTAGATATAAATTTGTCTCACACACATCTAATTGACACTGTGGAAGTAAACTGTTGGTTGTATTAAATGTGGTTAAATATCCGAGCCAGTGAAAAACCTATAGAAAGCAATTTTCCACTTGGTGGAAAGTGACTTTTCTTTCTGATCTACAACAACCTGAATATATTAAAGTTAATATTATTTTCTTTAAGGTCACACAGATAATAGATATGGTAATTCTCTTAGAAGTGCATGAGTAATGCAAAATGATTTGGGGAATTTTTTGCTATTTTTTTTTTTCGGCAATCTTAAACTACTATATGCCTATGTAAATAGTTGATCTATGTATAGTTTGGTTCAGAAGGCTGGAATAAGGCCTAGTATTTCTGTCTAAAAAAGATAGACAGGGTTATTTTGACTTTGGAGTAAGAGTTACATGTCCATTATATGTAGCATTGGTGAAGAATAGGATAGCTGTCAGTCTGGATTAGAATCTGGAGATATTTCTTACACAGATTTTCACATTAGTCTGTGACCTCTGTCAGCTTCTCTTTCTCATTTCTGCTGGATGTCATTTGGTAGGAGTGAAAGAATGTTTATTCATTTCTCACAGCAGTTCTTCCAAGCACAGGTCTTCAGGGTTGCATTTCTTTTTAGAGTAACAATTGCTAAAGCTTCAGTAGTTATCTCTCAGTGTTTTTAAGCAGTTACACTGTTATTTAGTGACACTTTTACCTTTGTGGTGAAAGTGTGACAGATAATGTGACTGTCATGATGGAAGATACTACTGAAAGTAAATAGGAAGGACACAACTGTGGGACATGGTCATCCACCCTGGCAGTTCTGATGGCCAAACAGGGGAAAAAACATTGATGGAACCAAAACTACTAGTGGGAGGTGTCCCTGCCTGTGTCAAGTGGTTGGAATGAGATGATCTTTGAGTTCCCTTCCAACTTTACCATTCTACGATTCTATGAAAACTTCATTTCTAATGGTTTGTTGGGTTTCTTGTTTGATTTTTGGGTTGGGTTTTTTTTGGGTGGGGGAAGTGGTGGTGGTGGTTGGGTTTTTGTATGTTTGTTTGCTTGGTTGTTTTCTTTTGATCTCAGGTTAAGCCTGTGGGTTTACATGTATGATCTACTATTCCTTTTAATGTCATCTATAAGAAAAACAGCTGCAGAAGGACATTGTTTTCATCCTGTCCTAGCTAAATATCTCAGTATTGACCTTATTGCAATTCATAGAATTGCAGGATTTGCTGTTGCTTTTTTTGTTTTGTTTTTGGTTTTTTTGGGTTTTTTTGGTTTTTTTTTGTAACAGGTAGAGAAAAAAAGAGGTAGTATTATGTTCCCAAGTATGGCAAATCATTACAATTTAAGAATTGAAATAATTCTTATACAACAAATTTGAAATGTATTTTTGTTTGTTTGTTTTTTGTTTGCTTGTTTGTTTGTAGTTAGTAAGGAAATCAAGGAGAAGTATCTGTCTTGAAAATATTTCTTCCACAGCTCTCTGTTGGTTTGTTGTTTTTCTTTCCCTACAACTGCCTCATTCCCTTCCCAATTTCTTGTGGGTGGACATGTGTATTCAGGCATTAATTGAATGTGGGAGACTGGGATGTCTTTGAATTAGTTGTTCCAGTTTCATTAGTTTAACATGACTGTGTCAGAACATCTCTTCTTTAAAGTGTTTACATTTTATTTGAAGTTATAATTTATTAGGACAAAAATTAAAATGTGATTGCTTCTTAAGTAAAATTCAGATCTCTTTGGTTTTAAAAGTTCAAGTGATGGATCTTCTTTTCCTCTTAACTTTCTAGCCAGCAACTTTCACTGGCATTCTTGATTGCAGTAAGCATTGTAGTCCTTGATGGATTCCTTTGTGTGATTTTGTTGTGTTCCTTTTTATGTTTTTCTTTCCTCCCATGTCACTTCTAAGGTCTGGGAGTATCCTCTTTTCTTCTTTTCAAAGGATCCCACTGTACACCTCTGCAGGTTCACTTCTGGCCTTTTGCAAGCCTTTGTGAGATGAAGGTGAGGAGTTCCTCTCCAAAACAATCTTTTTGCCCTCCAAAAATCTGCATTTGTCCCCACTAGCAGCAACAAATGCAAGGTAAATAGCCCTTCCTCTGTAGCTTAGCCATACTTGCAAAATGTAGCTTTAGGATAGTAAGTGACAAACAAAATAAAACAAAAAAACCAACCAACCAAAAAAAAAAAACGACACACACAAAAAAACCCCCAAACAAACAAACAAAAAACCAACCAAACAAAAAAAGCAGCAGGTGCTCTCCATCACAGTTCATAATGATGTCTTAAACAGAAGCCTCATGAATATGATTTATTTGGCCCAACATGAAATTATTTAGAATGAACAGGAGCTTAGGAGCAGCACAAACCTGGTGCTGAATATGTATCAGAGGTTTCCTTGCAGGATAAAAATGCTCAAAAGCCAAGCCAGGCTGGATAGCTGTCCAAGGAGTTTGCCACTAATATTATACTGCTTTGAGCATTTCACAAAAGTCTGCATTAGAAAGAGGCTTTTCAGACTCACCAGATTGTAGCTTGTTTTGACAATTGTTCAGTAAAGACAGCTGCAGGCACTGTGCTAGTCCATCAAGAAAACTGGGACTGCATTATGGAAAAAGAAAAAAAAGCAGATACTGGACTGTCTACACAAATGTGAAGCAGAAGAAATACCCCAAAGATACTCTCATGATTCATTGGCACAAACACTTTAAATAAAGAAGAATAAAGAAGGAGTTTTGTAATTTCTTTAGGCTCGATTATAACCAGTGTAGTTGCATATGCGTTGAAAATAGACCACATAAATGTAAAGATTGTGGTAAAAAGTACAATTAGTGAAATAAAAATTATGGAAGGTAAAATCTCGATAGAGCTTTCCAAAGTTTATCATAAACAGTTAAATACTAATAAAAGCCTTGCATGTTATCTGTATGTGGGATTAGCTCTAGAAACAATTTTATTATGGTGAATTCTAGCTGGTATGCTATGATGTGCTCAGTTTTTCTGTTTGAGGATCTATTTCCACAGCAGGTCTACATCTTCAGGTTGTCTTTATGGAATAGTATGTGGATTTGAATATGTTCTTTTGTTATGTCCCAAAACCATTTTGATTTAATAATCAGTTTGAAGCATTCTCCTCTTTCTCTTCCCCTCCCTTCTCTTCTGCTTATTGTGTGAAGCTCTTAAGTTATAATTTGGTTAGGAAGCTATTCCAGTCATTCTTTTTACTTATCCTCTTCTGCTCAGAATCTACTTAACAAGATGAAGTATGACTTCTGTCTAATTAGACAGAAAAAATCCTAGTCAGCTAAAAAGTATTTGGCTAATGATTTATGCTTTGATAGGGCCTGAGCAGAGTTTGTCCTTTCTCAGAGAAAAATGATGTTTCCCCCACCCAACACTGCCCAAGTCTCTGAATGAAATAAATTTAGACATTATCAATTTAATTTTTAATGCAGACCTATAACTCATTAATGATAATCAACACAGTATGCAAATTTTATATGCTATGATGAGTAGCTTAGTATGTTCTTTTTATTTTGAAATCTTGGATAGGCTTTTTGCTTCTTCATTGTATAAGAATAGTTTTCAATGGTACTCAGAGGTAAAGTCATGTAAGCAAGGATATTACAGAAAAAACTCAGCAGTGGTCAGTCTCAATACTTTGCTTGTTAACAGTTTGCTTCATCTATTTATACCCGAATACAGGAGTGTGCAGTTCTTTCAGGTCTCTGTGCAAGGCTGTTTTCTTGCAACTTCAGGTTCCAAGATGTATCTTTGGGGTCAATATTTACTCTTTCAGAAAGAAGAGTGTTCTGAAATTGTGTAACAGAGATCACTCAAGACATGTTTTTTTACTCCAAAATGGTGTCTGTTGTTACTGGCCCTTATCCACACTATTCAACAGACTTAGTAACATAATAGAAAAGATAGAAGTTTGATTTGTATTTACTGTCTTGCCTTTCTTGTGTTTTTTACACATTCTGAAGATATATGACAAAATTCAAGACAGACAAACTTTTGCATGAGAATGAAGGATGTTTAAGGAGGTTTTTTGCTGAGGTTATTGCCCTGTGAGAAGGGTGCCTCAATTTACTGTTCAAGTGCCTCCGTTCACTGGAAAATGTATTTTCAGTCTATTCCTGTAAGTTTCTCTTGCACAAATATCAAGTGGATCTTTAAGCAAGAGAAGATGTAAAGGTCAAACCTTGAACATAAGACATTGTTATGACTATATGTTATTACAATGAAGTGTATAGCTTTTATACTCAACTCTAGAAGGCAAAGAAAGCTTGTATGCTATTCTTTTGTCACACATTAAGTGGAACATAGTAGTTCATTGTCCTTTTGCAATCTGAAGAAAAATCTTATTCTTTCTGTGCAACTTAAGGACTTATATTATGTGTAGGAGTAGTAAATAAAATATAAAATGACAGCAAGAAGGAGTACCTTAGACTTTGACTATATTTCCTGAGTGAAGAAGTCCCTTGTGTTCTTGCTTTCCAAGGTAAAGATTATTCTGCATACTATAGGACTGCAAAGTGAGTGGTAGTACAATGGGTTTCAAATCCATCCTAAGAGTATTTAAGCCAGTAGGTTGTTAGCTTGCTTTAGGTCAGATGTCACGGAATGATTATTTATTACATATACTAATCCTAAGTACTCATACATCCTAAACATTAGATTCCAGTCAAAGGTATGTTGGTTTATAGAGTATCAGAAGAAGTTTTAAATGACACATGTCCATGTCAGGCAGTATATAGGTGAACTTGAGTGACCAGCTTCCTATATGGAATTGCTGTAATGAGTTAATAAATAAGTTCATATAATCTACTTTGTGTAGTCTCAGAAAGATAGGTACACTCTTAAAAGAGTGAAAGTCTCACCACAGATTAGATAGAATATGCTACTAATCATCAGAAGTTACACACCTCTAATTATTTAATTTAAATAACACTTGAATTCTCTCCAATCCTGGTGTTTTTTTCCAGCTATGTCTGACTGCAGCTTTTCTTATTGTTTAAACAGTTTCTGTAATCCAGAGATACATTTCACGCCTTTCTCATATCTCAGAAAAGCTTAAATAGATTTCTTAGTAGATAATAATTATATGTGTATGTGTGTGTATGTATGTGCATATATATATATATATAAATCATAGAATGGTAAGATGGTAAGGTTGGAAGGGGCCTCAAGCATCATCTAGTTCCTAGTCCCTGCCATAGACAGGGACACCTCCCACTAGTACAGGTTACTCAAGGCCTTGTCCAACCTGGCCTTGAACACCTCCAGGGAGGGAGCAGCCACAACCTCCCTGGGCAACCTGTTCCAGTGCCTCACCACCCTCACTGTAAAGAACTTCCTCCTAACATCCAGTCTAAATCTCCCCTCTGCCAGTTTAAACCCATTGCCCCTTGTCCTGTCATTGTAAGAC
>VWZE01002694.1:0-12472 GCA_013396675.1 Eubucco bourcierii | reverse complement strand
ACTCCAGGTGGGGTCTGACGAGAGCAGAGTAAAGGGGCAGAATCCCCTCCCTTACCCTGCTGGCCACGCTTCTCTTGATGCAGCCTAGGACTCGGTTGCTGTCTGGGCTGCATGTGCACACTGCAGACTCATGTTGAGCTTTTCATCAACCCAGACTCCAAGGTCCCTTTCCTCCGGGCTGCTCTCCAGCCATTCACCACCCAGCCTGGATTTGTATTGTGCCTACCCAGGTGCAGGACCTTACACTTGGCCTTATTGAATTTCATGAGGTTGGCCTGGGCCCACCTCTCCAGCCTGTCCAGGTCCCTCTGGATGGCATCCCTGCCCTCTAGCAAGTCGACTGTGCCACACAGCTTGGTGTCATCTGCAAACTTGCTGAGGGTGCACTCCATTCCTCTGTCCATGTCACTGGCAAAACCAGAACATGCTTTCCAGGAATGCACCTTATTTCACCCCAGTCCCTAAAGGGAAGTTAATCCACAGGACTTGACTGACATCGGTTCAAAATTAATTCTCTCAAAACACAAATAAGAGGTATTGCTTTGCTTGCCAGATGCATCACTTGTTCATGCAGTCATAGGAAAACCATTGCAACATAGCTGATATAATTTGAGCTGGCTTTTGATTTTTCTCACTCAGGTATTGAGATAGTAGTATTAACAATGTAAATAACGTTGTACCTTTAAACTATGTTTTCATGTGTTGATCAGGACATTATTGTACTACAACATTGTCATTATTATGTAATTGAAAATCAATAGGATTGAAGGATGGAGTCATAAAATGATTTGAAGGCCCTACAAAATGGGAGCAAAAGTCAGGTGTCTTGTCATGCTGCTTGAAGCTGTAAGTGCTCAACTAAATCTCATAATGTCATAATGGATACCAGGGGATCTGTTAATGTCATCATCTTCCAATTATTCTCTTGATTAACTGTTTATTTAGTCTCATTATGCAATTGGTTGTTCTGCCTTGCCTTGCCATTTGCAATTGGCGTGGCTGTCCAATGATCACTTGCACCAATAATCTCATTTTGCATTCAGAGGGAATTTCAGACAGCAGATGCTGTAGGATAAGTAGGAATGTAGTTCCCACTTGGGTATTTCTGGGTATGACATTGAAGTAGCTTGTATATCAGTGGTGGTAAACATATTTCACTGTTTGCTGAAGGAACGAAGAAAACCTCTGTGGTTGCTGCTTAGAAAATCACATAAAGTTGTCGGTTTCTGTTTCTATCTGCTACTCCACCACACTTGCAGTGCTTTTCTGTTGTTTGATTTTAGGATTAACACCTTTTCATAATTTCATCTTCAAAGGTCCTTGGAACAGGTTTTAAAGAAATATATGGGAGGCAGATTTCTGTTTCAGTGTTAGTATGTTAGTAAAATGTAGGTAATATGAAGGAAACTGCCATTAAATCTCTTCACAATCTCTCACACAAACTGTGAATGGATGGCCAATTAATAGCACCTGAAACTCATTGGAGTCCTCTTGAGGAGCTTTGGCACCTGTGCAATTCGGAGGTTTAACAGAAGGAGCTGCTGTAGTACCTTTATGACAATGATATCTATGGTAATATCTGCAAAGAAAACCAGATTACTGTGTGGGGTCGGGGGAAAGCTGGAAGACATTGGCAATGCCATTCTTTGCTTCACCAGGTACTGTGATTTCATCTTAACCCCTGACATGTGAGTGTAGGCATCTCAGGAAGTTAAAAGTTTCTGTTGCGTGTGTGACCTTAATGTGAAAGTGACCATAGTGGGCACTAGATAAAGGATTCACTATGTTCTGCATCTTAAATATTAGTGTCCAAAAGCAGACTATCTTGGAATTTGTATATCAAAAAGATATTTTTTTTCCTCACAGAATATTCCTCAATTCTCCAATAATTTGCAGCTCTGGAATATCCTGATCCAGAGGTGCATCTTCATATCTGTGAATCACTGTGGTTCAGATTCTCCCTGCTCTTTTGTTTTTTTACCAAGAATCTGCTGCAACAAGTTCCCCAGCTTAACTACATGTTGTGCAATATGCCTTTGTTTTCCTCAGAGCCTGCTTTCTTTGCAGCCTTCTCCCTTTATGGAACAAGTTGTTTCTTATTCACTTTTTTTATGTCACTCATGATGGTACAATTATATATTATTAGGGTATTTTAAAAATTATTTTTATATTTGAGACGTTTGTATGTTTGTTTTAAAGAACAAAGTAATTTAGTTACACAAGCAATATATAGATTCCTTTCTTACAAATATCAGTGTTAAAGAAGTTAGGTACCTCAAACGTTTGCTGCTTTCAAGGAGCAAAGCTAAAAATCGATTGTCACTTTAAGTCAAATATTCATTAGACACTTTTAACAAATCATCATATTTTTTATGCTTGTGTAAGAAAATAGTTTGAAAGGAAGGTATAGTGGGGGAAACTTACACAAGAAATCTGTTTCAGAGGAAATATGCCTTTTAAAAAAATCTGTCCAAGAATTACTTTTTCAACTAGAGGAAACTTACATGCTATGACATTGCAGCACTTCCATGTGTGTACTTAGTCCCAATGTGTTGATTTTGAAAAAAATCAATTACATCTCATTTTGAAAAGATCAATTACAACTGAAACAGCTGATCGTTATTCTTCAAGTGTTCCAGAAAAAATAAAACTCAAACTCTAGAAAGGTGAATTAAAAATGAAAAAAAAAGGATAGGAAATGCTTTGAGTAACTAACTAAATATGCATCCAGCTATTTAATTATGTATGTACAATTTACCTTCACATATAATAATTACTCTGGTACAGATAAGATTTGAAACAGATTTATATACAACTACTGTATATAAAAAAAAGAATTAAAGTATCTGTGACTTAGCATCACTAGGTCAATCTAATTAGATATCATAAAGTAAATAGATGAACTATTTATTGTTTATGTGTAAATATGATTTTTCAGCTAGAGTAGTTTTTATTTTTGGATAAGTTGTAGCAGCTTTCTTTTCTTTCTTTTCCCCAGAAGGATGAGAACCAAAAACTATAGGCACAAAAATGTACCTGTGTTCTAATTGCACTTCTGGTGAAATAATGGAAGTCTTAAAATGACGTTACTTTACTCTGTAGACTAAGGTACAAAAATGCTAATTTATTGCTAGACTGCAGCATCCAATTTGCATTCCAAATCAGACTGCAGAGCTCCCCAAATGAGTAGGTGCCCTCTCAGTGCATTTAACTGATGTTTTTCCTGAGTAAATTCGTAAGAGAATGTGTGTTTGTATGTGCTTCCTCACATACAGACCCACACATGGTGTTTCACCATTTTAAGAGGGTCCAGTTTTCTTAATAGGGATTTGAAATGTACGGCTAATTTTGGATAGTAGCAATCAGGAAAAGAATTGATGCAATACAGTATTAAGTCTCTGAATTGCCCTTATATTCCTATTTACTGTGACACTGACAGATAACATGTATATAATTTTCAGATTAATGTTGTGTATTCAATTGTGCTTGTATGTGTACATAAACACACAGTTGCATGCAAAATGGTACTATTATAAAGATGTCTCCTAGAATATTATATGAGTAATAGTGTATATTTGTTGTTAATTCCAGATGATACAGATACATGAGAAAGAGGGAANAGGAGAGAGAGAAAGAAAGACAAGTAATGCAACATAAAGAACCCACAGGCATCTGGGCTTTCCCACTTCAGTAGCAAATAGGGGGAATTATGGGTTGGTGGTCTGCTTCCCATTAAGAGGACACCCCTCCATCTGTTTTCAGTACAGCCTGTTTCCAATTTAAAACACAGATTTCAATACAAGCCTCAATTTCTTTTCTCCATTTTGTATGCAAAGTGAGGCTTATGAATCGGTGTCATTGCCATAAGGGCACAGACCAAATTTCTCCCCAAAATTCACAGGCTTTTCATTTGAATACCTGCTTACTGTGGTATACAATGGGCAGCTTTGAGAAGAAAAATTGATAATCTTCACGGAAGAGTAATTTGAATGAAATTACACTTGACAGCCTGTCTCCAAGCAAACAAGGAGAGTGAGAGAGCCTTAGCTAAGCTCTGAGGACTTGCCTAAGCCTCTGCCGTTGGAGCTTCCCAGGGAGAAAAAAATCCACACTTTTTCCTACATCTGACTGAAGCTTTTGATTAATTCTCTGTAGCTGTTTCTAGTGAAGAAAGATAGCCATGGAAGAGAATATGGAAGAGGGACAAACACAGAAAGGTATTGTGATAAAATCACTTTCTCTTTGCTGGGAGATAATTATATTGCAGTTCTTTATTTGCTTTAGCAGCATGCTGTAAGGTTAGTGAATATCCTTATGTGGCAGATGAAGAAAGATGTTTTTGTCATACCATTTGCTTCATTCGTGTCTGTGCAGTAGAACCTAGCATTAATGTAGTGACTGTCATTTGGTATCCAGTATTAAAAGAATCTAAATAGCAAATTTTACATCTGTGCTAATATTTTTGCAGGCATTTAATGCAGCCTGCTTCCCAGACAGGTCTTTGTTAACCTTCATTTATTTCACATTTTCACGCTTGTCTAGCTGGGTCAAGGGAGTCTGCTGTGAACTATGAGAAAGCTACTCACACAATATTTGGAGCTGGTTGTAGTTGGGTCTCTAACAATGTAACCAGTATTTACACATTGAATGAGAGTCCAGGCTGAACAAAGACATGGGGGCATATATTGTATACATTCAAGCATCACTGAAATTCCTCTTCACTTTTTTCTCTTTTATTTAGTGATGTGTTGAAGCAGCCTCGCTAGAAGTCTAATATTTGCATCGTACACATTTGCGTTTTGCTGAAATTCATCTTGCATGTTGTAGCTGCAGTTGCTTCAGCAAGATGTACACACCGTACTCAGAGCATTTCTCTTCCACTGTTTCTGCTCAAATTGAAACCAATGTTATGGGATGTGTTAGCACTTAAAGGTGCCATTTAAAATCGTTGCAAACTGTTGATTAATGTGTGAATCTCTATGAAATACAGTGGTTTCACCTGGCTGTTATTCTGCACAAGCAAGATTGCAGTAGTGAAAGGAGCTAAGGTTGTTTTGTTTTACTTTACGGCAAGCACAAAGGGTAGTCCTAGTGAATAATTGCCGCTTTCAATCATGTGTACTTTAAATTTTGTATCTATATTAAATTCAATTCAGTTTTGAGAAGGATTAAAGAACTTACCAATCCATTGCCTGTAAAGGCATATTTTTCTGTGCTGTGATGTCATATTCTGGTTTTCCACTCCCTGATCAATCTGCTTTCTACATGTAAATGTCATGCTTTCTCATAAGTGACCCATTTAGAAAGAATGAAGCTTGGAATTGTTTATAGTCTGAACTTGATCTAAATGCACAGTAGATAGTCTTCTCATGGATAAAGGAGGGTATATGTGCCCCTCTGTGTGTATACATACTTATATTTATACATAAATAAAGCAGTGTCTGGTTGGTGATTTCAGCAGCTTCTTCAGCTGAATTTCATGATTTCCAAATGGCAGAAAAAATGGAAAAGCATAAGACAGTTCAGATTCGTGGGATTTGGATTTTTTTTTGTTCCTGAATAGATAATCAGTACTCATTTTACATGGTTCAAAATATTTAGTGTGCTTTACATTCAGAAATTGGAGATATGCTTCTGAAATGCAGTCTGAAGTGTGGTGTGTGGTTGTTTTTTAACCTTCCTTTCCCCCCCACACCTTTTTTTTTAAAAAAAAAGTTTATTGAACTGCGTGGCCAGTGAATCAAATACTTCGTTGTTAATGAAGCATGTTGCCTGAAGGAACAGTGTGAAATTCAGAATCACTGAATTCTTATTAGAGACAAAAAGAAATAATCTGAGAAATAAGTGAATCATATATTATTAAAAGAACATGTTGTTGATAAGCTGTGTCCTCATTGTTCATATGATAAGCAGTTGAATGACCAATAACCACTCAAAATGGTGTGATTAATAGTGTGATTACAACAGCTAACACTGCTTACCCCCCACCTCCCATTTACAAAGCCATGTGTTCAATCTTTTTTCCCCTTAGTGGTACCCAGCTGTCATCACAGACTGTGACAGGAGAATGTTAAGAGCTCACAAATTATATCTGTTTTTCCTTATTGATGCTGAAGAGGATGCTGCTTGATTGCTCTGATCATACCTGTGAACCTGTCATGTCAGTCAGTCATGTTTCCACTTTGGGTTTTGACAATTTTTGGGGTGTTTAATACAGATGTTAGAATTATTGGGAGGTATGGGGATGATTACAAAATCATGAATCTCTTCAAGGCTTGCACTGCGCATTTGAAAAATATTGGCAGTTATAGATGACTTCATACCTTCATAGTGTCTGTGGTGGTTGTTTTTGTTTTCTTTTTTCTTCCAATTAGCATGTTCTGTATATTATGTCTGTAACTGATATCCATAGTATAGTTCTAGGTCATCTCAACTAGTTTTTCTACCTGTGATGTCCCAGCAACTTTAATTATGATTCATATGTTCTGATTTTCATCCTCCTTCTGTCTTGAGTGTCTGTTTCTCTCTTTCGTTCTACAAAATCAATGGGAGTATGAATTGTCACTGCTTATCAACTCCTGTGCTCTTCACAGCAGATGCTTTGAACCTCCCACTGAAAAGCATTACGTCTTGCTAGCAGCCATGATGGAAGTGAATAGTTTCATGTAGATGCGTTTCATAAATAGGATAAAGACAGCTCTCGTGAGACACTTGCAGATTTGTAATTCTTCTTATCTTAGAGAATTGTATGCATTAAGATACTGAGCAGTGCAGACATGAATCTTACCATAGTGGTTCCAAATAATGACCTTTCTGCTTTAATCTGTGTTTCACACTTAAAATTTGTTTATGGCTGAATCTTGGAAAACTGTTAACAGGGAAATGGAATGAATTACTACAAAAATAATTAATTACTAGAAACGGTATAGTTTGAAGTCATGACTGGAAAACAGAAATGTGTATTTTACTCTCCACCTCCCCACCTCCCATACCCTCTTTCTTTTTTTCTATTGGCCTCACAAAATGTAGTTTATTCTTGGCATCGGTACTCTTAATATGGTAATTTGAGATAATGACGTTGTTTTGAATCTAAAGCTGTGAAAGTTGAAACCAAGAGAAGCTTGTAATAATTCATTTTTTGGTTTAAATTATTAGAAGAATTGTGATTTTCTGCCTGTCTCTGCCTTAATACCACATTTCATTTGCTTGCAAGCCAGGACAGGTTGGGGAGCATGTTTTAAGGTATTTGTTGCATAGCTATCTGCAGCTGTCCAAGAACTGAGTGTAGAAAATCAGGCTGAAATGGAAGCTGCATGTCAACACTAAAATATATTCTAACAAAATAAAAAGTCATAACATCTCAGAAATACCAGCTTATTCACAATTTCCATAATACTGACTTTACACTGCATGCCTAGAACTGTAACATACTAAGATCTTTGATTGTGAATGTGCTGTCTGTAAAACCTAGGATAAGTAAAGCCTGTAATTTATTTGACTGGTTTATTTTTTGAGAATAATCAGCTGCACTTAGAAGTTTCACTGATGTCTTTAGGGATGCACACCAGTTTTGAAAACATCATGCATAAGTTTGCATGTGTCAGTGGCAGATCTCAGCTGCCAGTCTCCGAACGACAATGATGTCAAACTGTTAGCCTCGCTATGTGGAAAAAGATAATGGTCCAGTTCCTGCAGAACAGGTCTTCCCCTCAGGAAAACCATAGAATCATAGAATAGTAAGGTTGGAAGGGACCTCAAGGATCATCTNTCTACCACTTTAAACTCATTGCCCCTAGTCCTGTCATTGCAAGACCTTGTCAGTAGTCTCTCCCCAGCCTTCCTGTAGGCCCTCTTCACATACTGGAAGGCTGTTCTAAGGTCTCCTCGAAGCCTTCTTCAGGCTGAAGAGCCCCCCAACTCTCTCATTCTGTCCTCATAGGAGAACTGCTGCAGCCCTAGGTAAGGTTCCACTGGGAAATATTAAAAAAAAAAACCAACAAAACTGTGGCAAGAAATAGTTGCATAATAAAAATAAATAATTAATTAGTATTTGGTCTGTGCTACTGAGTTAAGTGGATCTGCAGCCTGTTAGCAAAGCTTTTTTTGTTTCATTCCACAGCGTGCCTCTAAGGGAGAGCCTTCGGCAGAGTCATGAGGAGTATAGGATGCTATCTTGCATCTTCAGTTAGATCTTTTTTATGTTGTTAGTACTCTGTCTAGTCTTAGAGGACACCTGAATTGCTTTCAATTTTGTGAGTAATTTGGAAACAACTTTTAAATTTGCCCTTTTAAGTAGAAAGTAGCAGAGAATTGCTGGTTGATAGTCTTCACACAAAACCTAGGTTTGCATTGCTTGATTCTTAACGTGGTGAGCAGAGGTCAATCTCATTTTCTTTAGGAATATACTTCCAGTTATTTATAGTTCCCAAGTGCATGTTCAGATTGGATTTTTTTCCAAGATCCTTCAGAATAGAATGCTCTTAACTTTCACCATGTTTCTTGCTTCCTGTTCTTAAAAGTGTTTATGTGTCTGTATAGTAAGTTAAAATACTTGCCAATCACAAAGTCACTACCAGAGTAAATACTTTTCCTTCTTAACTAATATTATTTATGTAAATAAATTTTAGCATCTGGTAGAGTATCTCATTAGTTAATAAAGTTTATTAAAGCGAAATGCAGTATCATTCAATATGCATTCAAACTTAATTGTTCTGATGTTGCAAGGCTTATTCTCCTTTATTTAGTAACTACAGACTACCTTACTTAACATTCTTGACTTTAGAACTTCCTGCTCCCTATGTGTAATTTAAATATATGTTATTATTCAAAACATTGAGCTTTTATTCACAGATAATTAAGACTTCCTTATGTATTTAATTTTAACATTTAAATGTCTGCGTTAAGAAGAGAAAACTTTGTATTTCTTACAGGCTTAACATCATACTAGTCATAGGCATGAAAATCCAGCATTAATAGGACCTAATTATAATTTTATATGTATATTCTTATAGAGAAAAAGTATTCCAACTGCCCTAAGGCAGGTGGAATCCTCAGTTCAATATGTGAGAATTTAAGTCTTCATGGTAATTTTGACACTTGTATATCAATTTCATAAATAAGCTAATTTAGAAAGAATATATTTTATAAGTAAGATATGTAGATGCTTAGAAAAGAATATTGAATAATCAATTAAAGTATAATAATTATTTTTTAAAATGCCATATCAAAACAGCCATATAGATTTGTAAAAACTTCAGTAGTTTGTGAAAGGTTTACTTCTGGCAAGATGTATTTTGGGTTTCTAGTTACTCTGGAAAGAAGACATTTGGTAATGCCAAAACAATATTTTATATCTAGCAAAAAAAAAAAAAAAAATTGATTCATCTTAGTGCTTGGCATCCTTATGGAGAAGGGTTTAGGGATCAGTATATCTGATATCTAAAAATTACTAATTTTGTTTCGTGACTATACATTAATTCTGATAAGCACCTCAGACAATTTTGGCAATGCAAATTTTAAGCTGTTTGAATTGCATTCCACTGCCCTAAAATTTAAGATTGAAAAATAGATGGAATGCTACTGGCAAACACGTTTGCTTTCTTGATACAAATTTTGAGTTGTTAATTCTCCTGTTATAAACAGGTGAGAATATTCTCTTCTAATAGTTTTATATGAAGGAATAAATACAAAATAATAAAGAAAAAACCACATTTTGGGTCTGTCTTCAGATTATGGGCACTATGTATGATTTTATAAAAACTATAAAACACAAGAACATGATAGCCATTGAAAATCAAAATATAAAATAGCAGAAGTGAATGCTGATCTTGTATCAAATATTTTGTCAGTTAATATTTCATTCAATGGTTCTATTTCAGAAGAATTTTCAGACAATTCACGCAAATTAAATGCATAATTCCTGCTGATATCTTAATCACAGACTAGCAAGTCCCACAAATTTTTTGCTTGGAGGAGGGGAAGGGTTTACAGAGACTTCAGTTCCATCATATAAGGAATGAGGAACAAGAATTTTCTCAGTTGTGGAGATCAAACTCAGAGCATCAAAACTGTGAGGGTCAAAAATAAACACCAAATAGGGATTAACTGTCAGAACTGGGTTTTTTTTGTGAATGTATTCTAGGCCCTTATGAAGGAAGACCGCTGACACAAAGCATGGCTTGCATATTCAGTTAGTTTGTCCATGCCAGTTCTTGTACCATAATATACTAGACTCAAGAATGCTACATTTTCTGTTTTTTCCTTCCTCTAGTATTTTCACCTGCTTCTTACTAGCTATCATGTAGTCCTCCCAAAATTTACTCTTCAGCCATCTGACATCATTGTTCCAAATAACAATATTTAGTTGCTAAAGTATCGCCAACTACTTGCAAGGATTACTCTTCTTTTTACATATATAGTAGCCAGCCCTGATATTTGCACTTGGACCATTTCTGAAGAATGTTTGTTTGGTTCACACAGTGGTTTGTTTTTTTTTTTTTCCCTGCAGGAGTAATAACAATACAACTGCACATCAAATTTATATCACGGTAAACTTAGTATCAATTCTAACAAAAATCTGTCTTTTTAATAGTGATGTGAGAGAAGCTGTGCATTTGCTGCAGTTCTGGTATAAAAACTAGACTTCAGCCAAAGGTGGGTTTTCTGAACTTGTGATGTGTAAGCTTTGCAGAAAAGTGCTACTGCCACTGTATAAAGTGAATATTTGTAGTTCCAGTTGGCATTTCTTCACTTTGGTAGTGTCTTCCTATTTGTATCCCAAGAGTGTGGTTTATTTTTCTGTCTCGCACTAAAACCCAAACCAAACAGAAGTAGCTCTTTCTGACTTCTGTCTTGCTTGTAACTGCTGTCCTGCTTTTAAATTTTCCGTAGAAACACTTTCTTTCTAGTGTCTTGAAGTTATGGAAATTAAATTCTACAACAATTACAAAAAATATTCTGGGAACATGTAAGATGAAAAGTGTTGCATGTTTATTAATTAAGTCATATCTAGTCATGTCCTACTTCTCAGTCTGCGGCAGGTAAAATTGAACATTGAGGAGAAACTTGAAGGAAGAGGCTGTAGTAGCTGTAGCAAAGAGGTTAGGTATGAATTATTTTGCATTAAGGCACTGTGGGGAAAAAAAATTAGAGGTGAATGAACTGGTAAAGGTAGAAGAGAGAAAATATGATGAAAAGAGTACAGGAATAAGCATTATAACTTGAAAGACCTTTGGAGTAGTGCAGAAGTTTGAAATTGCTATGGAAATAGAGGGAGACAATATTATAACTAGAAGAATAAAAGATACTAAGGTTTGATCTTTCACATGAGACCTGTAGAGGACCTTGGTGGAAACTTTAGGGCTTTATTTAGGAGTAAAATGTGTGTTAGAAGGTAGAGTGGTTTTTAAATGGCTTCCAAATATTTACATTTTAGTTTTTCAAGAAAAATAAAATCAAAATGTTTTATAGCGTTAATATAATGATATCAAGTCCAATAAGTTTAGACTTAAAAAAACCCAACCAAAACACAACCCAAGTTAATCTGTGAATCTGTAATATGAGCAGAGTAGTGCTAGATTGATATTTGTAGGTTGATGTTAGTAAATAAAACATCTGAGAAACTTTACATTAGAAATTATTAGGAGCATAAATTCAGGTTATCTTTTTTAAACTAATGAATGTGCATTTATTTTCCCTAAGTAAAAAAGCAGACTGTTAATTCAAGGGTGCTATGGTAATATTACTATGGTTATTTTGTAACTGTGAGCTGTTTCTAACTATTTTGAAGTCAGAAACCATGAGAGTGAAGATAGAAACTTGTGTGAGGGAAAGAGGGAGAGCAAGTTTTGTTAAACTCATGAGAGATAGGAGAGATTCTCATAGTTGGAAAAGGAATGTGTATCTACTTCAGATTCATGGCAGTTTTCCCAGTTGACCCATTGCCCTGGTTTCTCCAGTGAAGGAAGCTGGTACTGCTTACCCTTGCCTAGTAAGGTGATGTAGCCAGTGTGGGAGGCTCCATAGTGTAGTGACACCCTCTACTACTGGTGAATCAGCTTAGCTTTCTTTATGTAATTTATCAAAGCCTGCCACCTCCTAATTTCCCAACAAATCTCTATTAAGATATATGCAACAGCAAGCAGCTGGCATAATTCTGAATCAATTAAAAAGCTTGTAGAAAACAGCCACAAAGAGAGCTTGGTGTGTCTCTTTGCAGGTCTCATGTGAAGACATGTTTGACCATAGCGAAGAGCTTACACTTGCCAGGAGTAGATCCTGTGTCATGCTTTTGTGTTCTACTAACATCTGTCAGCTTGTTTCTTCCCTGTTTCTTTTGCCCTTCTGTTTCACCTCACTTAGAGCCATTGTCCTTCCAAAGATCTGCTTTAATATAGTGTAAGTTACTACCATTACCCTGAAAGTAACATGCTGGATCTGCATGCAGAATCATAGAATCATAGAATGGTAAGGT
>VWZE01002691.1:60434-76289 GCA_013396675.1 Eubucco bourcierii | reverse complement strand
AAATAAGTAAGTAGAAGGCATAAAATAAAAGTAAGAATAAGTATAAAATAAAAGTAAGAGTAAGTATAAGATAAAAGAATAAGTATAAAATAAAAGTAAGTAGAAGGCTTAAAATAAGTAAGTAGAAGGCATAAAATAAGTAAGTAGAAGGCTTAAAATAAGTAAGTAGAAGGCTTAAAATAAGTAAGTAGAAGGCTTAAAATAAGTAAGTAGAAGGCATAAAATAAGTAAGTAGAAGGCATAAAATAAAAGTAAGAATAAGTATGCAATAAAAGTAAGAATAAGTATGCAATAATTAAGTGGAAGGCATAAAATAAGTAAGAGGAAGGCATAAAATAAGTAAGTAGAAGGCATAAAAGTAAGAATAAGTATAAAAAAGTAGAAGGCATAAAATCAGTAGAAGATGGAAGGGAGGCGATAGGTGGAAGGGAGGTGGAAGGAAGGCAGAAGGGAGGCAGAAGAGGCTGAAGGGAGGCGGAAGGAAGGAAGAAGGCAGAAGAGAGGCGGAAGGTGGAAGGGAGAGGTAGAAGGGAGTTGGAAGGCAGAAGGGAAGCAGAAGGCAGAAGGGGAGGTGGAATGATGAAGGGAATTGGAAGGCAGAGGAGAGGCAGAAGGGAGCTGGAAGGCAGAAGAGAGGCTGAAAGCAGAAAGGAAATCGAAGGTGGAAGGCAGGTGGACAGCAGAACAGCGGTAGAAGGGAGGTGGAAGGCAGAAAGGAGGCTGAAAGCAGAAAGGAAATCGAAGGTGGAAGGCAGGTGGATGGCAGAACAGTGGTAGAAAGCAGAAGGGAGGTGGAAGGCAGAATGAGATGGAAGGCAGAATGCAGAAGGTAGGTGGAAGGCAGAAGGGAGGCTGAAAGCAGAAAGGAAATTGAAGGTGGAAGGCAAGTGGATGGCAGAACAATGGTAGAAGGCAGAACAATGGTAGAAGGCAGAAGGGAGGTGGAAGGCAGAATGAGATGGAAGGTACAACGCAGAAGGGAGGTAGAGGGCAGAAGGAAGTCGGGAGGTGGATGTTGGAAGAGGTGGAAGGGAGATGGGAGGTGGAAGGTGCAAGAAAAGTTAGAAATGGCATAAAATAAGAAGACATGAAAGAGGTAAAGAATGGCATAAAATGAGTAAAAATGGCATAAAATGAGTAAAAATGGCATAAAATAAGTAAAAATAATGTAAAACAAGGAAAAGGCATAAAAAGTAAAAAATGGCATAAAAGAAGGAAAAAGTGGCAGAAAATAAAGTGGCATTTCTCCAGGTATGTTTTGTGTTTTGTATCCTTTCAAGTCGTTTTGGAGCTGGGACCCCCCTGGCATCTCAGGACAGAGATGGGCTCATGGTTCCTGGCCTCATGATGAGGGCAGAGAAGAGAAGGGCTTGGCTCTGCTATGTGATGCTGAGCTCTGCCCTACCAGCTCTGTCCCAGGGCTGAGGGCTCCATCCAGGAAAGCAGCTCTCTGCAGGGTAGCTCCCAGCTCCATCCAGCAGACAGGGGCAGGGATGGACACACCTACAACATGGCTCAGGCAAGGACTGGAAGCCCTAAGCTCAGCTGAACTACATCCTCTAGGGTCTTGGGAGGAGATGGTGGGAATGGGAATCTTGGGGGAGGCTGGTCCCAGACATTGGGACCTGTAAGCACCCCGGGAGCCTCACAGAAGTATACTTGGTGGTTGGCCGCTATGGGGACAGTGCTGGGCCAGATGGACCTCCTCTGTGGTGCAGCACTACTGTTCTCAGGCTTTGGTATATTTGGCCAAGGGAAACAGCTCTGTCCCACGTGGGGGAAGCTTCTGGCAGCTGAATGAGGCCTTGAGTCATAGAACCAGTGAGGTTGGAAAGAGTCTTTGAGAGGTCATCAAGTCCAAGCGTTAATCCTACTCTACCAAGTTCACCACTAAACCATATCCCCAAGCACCACATCCAAACACATCCATCCTGGGCAGCCTGTTCCAAGGCCTGAACCACTCTTGCACTGAAGCGCTTCTCCTAACGTCCAGCCTCAACCTCCCTTGGTGCAGCTTGAGGCCATCGGCAGCCTGGGCTTGTGGAAGGTGTCCCCATGGCAGGGTTTGGAGCTAGATGATCTTTAGGGTCCTTTGCAACCCAGCCCTCTGCATGAAGCTTCTCACAGAAGACACCACTGCAGCCCTCTTCTATTACCTTAAGAAACAGCAGAAAGGGATGCTCACATATTTTTAAAAGCTTGAACCATCTTACCAAGAAACCAATGAAGAAAATGGAAGAAACAGCTTTCCAGAAGTAGCATTTCTGCAGATATGCCTTTCTCCTCAAGGCAGCCTGTATTACTTTTTCATTCATTAGTTATTTTGTTAGCATTGTGTAGCTGTTACTTATAAGGCAGGGGTGAAAAGTACTGCTGAGATGACTCTTTGTATCATCCCTCAGAACCCAAAGCTTGTTACGCTCATCGCCTTAGGAGCTGTTACTACTTGGTCCCAAGCTGAGGCAGAACATTTCCAGACAAGGGCCACAAGGGTGATCAAAGGGCTGGAGCACCTCTGCTATGAGGAGAGGCTGAGGGAGGTAGGCTTGTTCACTCTAGAGAAAAGAAGGCTCCAAGGAATCCTTATTGTGGTCTTTCAGTATCTACAAGAAAGATGCTGAGGGACTTTTTAGGGTGTCAGGTAGTGATAGGACTGGGGGAAATGGATCCAAGCTAGAGGAGGGGAGATTTAGATTAGACATTAGGAAAAAGTTCTTCACCATGAGGGTGGTGAGACACTGGAACAGGTTGCCCAGGGAGGTGGTGGAAGTACTATCCTTGGAAGTTGTTTAAGGCCAGGCTGGATGTGGCTCTGAGCAACCTGATGTAGTGGGAAGTGTCCCTGCCCTTGGCAGATGGGTTGGAACTGGATGATCCTTGAGGTGCCTCCCAGCCCTGAGAATTCTGTGAAATGTGACAAGTATAAAGTCTGGTTTGCAAGCAGCACTGCACAAACTCTAGGTAATGATGTGGCATTGACCCACAAGCCTGTATCTCATGATTAAGGTTATCTCTTACAGGGCTCTCTCTCCAGATGTGTATAATTTCAAAGGGAGAACAAAACCAAAACAACATTTAAATCTTTTTTTATGCCAAATATCTACCCTGGGCAAAACCAGAAAGTAGAAAAATGAGTTATGAAAGAGCATTCCTGTAATAACCAAGAGTTCCTACTCTCTGCAAGTGTTCAAGCAGAGCAACTTGAAATTGGGCAGGGAGGTTGTTCCATTAAGTGGTAAGCTTGTTATCCTGGCTGTTGGAAGCTAGGATAAGGGAACACTTCCACTCCCTGGAGGTGTTCAAGGCCAGGTTGGATGAGGCCTTGAGTGAGCTGTACTAGTGGGAGGTGTCCCTGCCTATGGCAGGGGGTTGGAACTGGATGATCCTTGAGGTCCCTTCCAACCTTACCATTCTATGATGCTAAGTGGTAGAGAAAATGTATTTACTTCAGGGAGACTTCTATAAGGTGTCTGTGTCTGGGGTTATAACTACAGAAGTTAATCTCCAAGTTTTGACTTGCACATCTCCGAAAAACCACAGAATCTCTAGATGTTTCTCTGGCAATACCATGGCTCAGGCAGTGTGGGTGGCCCTAGGAAAGACTCTCCCATGTATGCCACCGGCCAAATAGTTAGGGGTGGCACTGGGGCTAGGTGCAAGCTCTTTCCTGAAATGCGATTTTTGGTGCCAGCCTCTTACAGCAACGTGCCAGTAGATGGCAGATGCAGTGTAGGGGAAGGACAACCCGGGGACAAAATACAGGGAAAGCAGAACAGAAAGTTAGACAGGGGACAAACCTTTTTTTTTTTTTTTCCCCAGTTGAGAGACCAGGCCTTCCACTGCCTAAGGAACTGGCTGGATGGTGGCACACAGAGAGTGGTGATCAAGGGCACAATGTCCACCTGGAGACCAGTGCCAAGTGGTGTCCCTCAGGGGTCAGTGCTGGCACCAGTGCTGTTTGACATCTTTGTCAGTGCCATGGACAGAGGAATCAGTGCACCCTCAGCAAGTTTGCAGATGACACCAAGCTGTGTGGCACAGTCACTTGCTAGAGGGCAGGGATCCATCCAGAGAGACCTGCACAGTCTGCAGAGCCTCACGAAGTTCAACAAGGCCAAGTGTAAGGTCCTGNCTCTGCTCTCCTCAGACCCTACCTGGAGTCCTGTGTGCAGTTCTGGAGACCCCAGCACAGGAAGGACATGGAAGTGTTGGAGCAGGTCTAGAGGAGGCCACGAAGATGCTCAGAGGGCTGCAGCAGCTCTGCTGTGAGGACAGGCTGAGAGAGTTGGGGCTCTGCAGCCTGGAGAAGAGAAGGCTTCCAGGAGACCTTAGAGTAGCCTTCCAGGATCTGAATGGGGACTACAGGAAGGCTGGGGAGGGACTATTGACAAGGTCTTGGAATGCCAGGACAAGGGGCAATGGGTTTGAAGTGGCAGAGGGGAGATTTAGACTGGATGTTAGGAGGAAGTTGTTTGCAGTGAGGGTGGTGAGACACTGGCACAGGTTGCCCAGGGAGGTTGTGGCTGCTCTCTCCCTGGTGGTGTTCAAGGCCAGATTGGAGGAGGCCTTGAGTGAGCTGTGCTAGTGGGAGATGTCCCTGCTCATGGCAGGGGGTTGGAGCTGGATGTTCCTTGAGGTCCCTTCCAACCTTACCATTCTATGATTCTATGATTCCCTGCTCACAAAGAGAGGCTGCTTAGAGTTGCTGCTATGTATAACTTGTTAAAAATTAAAGCTAGAAAAGGAAATGAGAGCTACAGGCAATGGCATCCTACCTTGGCCAGAGTGATACCTGTGGTCCAGAGAGTGTGAAGCCAGCATTTGCCATAAGCAGGCAACATCAAACCTGACCAGAGTGTTTCACCCTCTGACAAAAGCCAATCTTCTTTCAAAGACTGTGTGTTGGGGGGAAATGTGGAGAGAGTATAGTTAAATGTTTATCAGGCAGAGGAATGCTGTGGAGCAAAATCTGGCTGTGGGAATGCCCCTTCCAATAGATATTTCACAATCCTGCCCAGAGGAGTTGAGAGAGGAGGAGGCAGAAAAGAAAATGGGGAGGACTGGTTGTTCTATGAATACACATTTGAGTGATTGATTGCCCCCAGCCCTGTTGTCATAATGATTTATTGTGTGTATTTATCTGCTATGAGCTGTGGTTTCTGGTTTCTAAGTTGGTATGGCTGGCTAGGGATCACAACAGGGCATTGTCCAACACATGCAAGCTGTTATTCCTTGGGAATAAATATTGATCATCTAAGTAATTGAAACAGGCACGAAGGAGCAGGCTGCTTTGTTGCTGCTCCTTTGGCAACGTGAGGTATCAGACCCACACTCTGTTTTGGCAAAAGGAGATTTATTTCAGCTAATAAATGGGAATGTTTGTAGGACAGGATGCTGTCTTGGGCAGAAGTTGGCAACCAAAAGCATTGGGAGTTCTGCGCTAGGTGTAAATCCTTGTGCTGAGTCACAGAATGGTAAGGTTGGAAGGGACCTCAAAGCTCAC
Organism: Eubucco bourcierii; assembly: GCA_013396675.1. NCBI lineage: Eukaryota > Metazoa > Chordata > Aves > Piciformes > Ramphastidae > Eubucco > Eubucco bourcierii. The sequence continues at coordinate 70,786 of VWZE01002691.1, read as the reverse complement.
CCAGTTCCAACCCCCTGCCATAGGCAGGGACACCTCCCACTAGCACAGCTCACTCAAGGCCTCCTCCAACCTGGCCTTCAACACCCCCAGGGAGGGAGCAACCACAACCTCCCTGGGCAACCTGTGCCAGTGTCTCACCACCCTCACTGCAAACAACTTCCTTCTAACATCCACTTTCAATCTCCCCTCTGCCGGTTCAAACCCATTGCCCCTTGTCCTGGCATTCCAAGACCTTGTCAATAGTCCCTCCCCAGCCTTCCTGGAGCCCTCTTCAGATCCTGGAAGGCTACTCTAAGGTCTCCTGGAAGCCTTCTCTTCTCCAGGCTGCAGAGCCCCAACTCTCTCAGCCTGTCCTCACAGCAGAGCTGCTGCAGCCCTCCCAGCATCTTTGTGGCCTCCTCTGGACTGGTTCCAACACTTCCATGTCCTTCCTGTGCTGGGGGCTCCAGAACTGCACACAGGACTGCAGCTGGGGTCTGAGAGCAGCAGAGCCAAGGGGCAGAATCCCCTCCCTTGCCCTGCTGCCCACACTGCTCTTGCTGCAGCCCAGCACACAGTTGCTGTCTGGACTGCACTCACACTGCAGCCTCATCTTGAGCTTTTCATCACCCCAGACCCCCAGGTCCTGTTCCTCAGGGCTGCTCTCAGCCATTCCCCACCCAGCCTGGAGTTGTGCTTGGGATTGTGCCTACCCAGGTGCAGGACCTTACACTTGGCCTTGTTGAACTTCATGAGGTTGGCCTGGGCACAGCTCTGCAGCCTGTGCAGGTCCCTCTGGATGGATCCCTGCCCTCTAGCAAGTGACTGTGCCACACAGCTTGGAGTCCCTGCAGGGCTCTTGATTGGGAACCTACCAACAGGTTCAGGCAGTTAACAAGAGGCCTTAATTTCATGTAAACAGCTGCAGCAATTCTTCAGGCTCCCACACAGGTGCAAATGAGCTTCCTCTTGCCAGCACCAGCTCTGAAACCTTTTTGTCTCTTTTAAGCTGTTTCTCAGCCTGTGAGTCCTGTGCAGTCCTTTTACAGGTTGATTGTTCATTTTTCTACTTAATATTCAGCAACCTGCTTCAAGAAAACAGTGCATACATGGGAGGTAAAACCAAGGTATGAGGACAGAAATGTGCAGCTAGCTCTGCACTTGAGGGGTTGGATTGGTTTAAGAGGGACAGGGGTCTGCTGGAGTAGGTCCAGCAGAGAGCTGTGAGGATGATGAGGGGACTGATCGCTGCCTGGTGAGGAGAGGCTGAGGGACCTGGGGCTGTTCAGTCTGGAGAAGAGAAGACTGAGAGGGGATCTAAGAAATGTTTATAAATATCTGGTTGTTGGGGGTCAGGAGGGGGGGGGCAGGCTCTGCTCACTGCTGCCTGGGATAGGACAAGGAGCAATGGATGGAAGCTGCAGCACAGGAGGTTCCAGCTCAACACAAGGGAGAACTTCTTGATTGTAAGGGTCCCAGAGCCCTGGCACAGGCTGCCCAGAGAGGTTGTGGAGTCTCCTTCTCTGGAGCCTTTTACAGCCCTGTCTGGATGTGTTCCTGTGTGCCTAGAGCTAGATTGTCTGGTCCTGGTCTGGCAGGGGGCTTGGACTGGATGCTCTTTTAGGGTCCCTTCCAACCCTTGCCATCCTGTGAGCCTGTGATCTTTTGAGGTCCCTTCCAGCTTCTAACATTCTGTGATTCCCTCAGCACTAAAAAACATCTTCCCTGAATGTTGCTATATGAATTCAATATCATATTGTCAAGTGAAACAACCACAAAAATCTAAACTAGTGTTTTCTCTTCAGATTTTTTTTTTTTTTTTTACTACACTAAGAAGCAGATTTCAAATTTAAATCTATCTCTGGGGACAAAACAGAAAAGATAATTCAAGCTCCCAGACTCATTTGCAGGATAAAGATGAGAGCAGCACAATGGAAAGACAAAAAATACATTACTTTCCAGAGTGAGTGAAATTGGAGCCTCACACAGCCCATTCATTTACAGTTCCACCAATCAAAAAAAACAAACAAAAAAAAGAATACTGAGATTTTTATGAGCTTGCCACAGTTCAGTGCCTCTGAATATGCTACTCTGGGTGCTGGAGTGCTCTGGGAGGGCACAGAGAACCATTTCACAAGAGCTGTCACTAAACAGCTGTGATGTTGGGTGTGGGTGTTTGCTCTGCTGTCAGAACTTCCTTCTGTCACACTTATGTTCTGTGGAAGTCTTAATTGCTAGAAAATCCTGCAAAGTATTAATAGCAGTTAGAGCTAACAATGGCTGCTGTGTCAGCTTGTCACTTCAGCTTACTGGGTTTGGAGGCTGTAGAAACACAGAGGATAACCTCAGTTTGCTGTTTTCTGTTTCTCCCCTCCACACCTTCTGCCCTAAAGTGTCTCACAGTTTTATTCCTGACTCCTTTATTCTACTTTAGATCTTAGAGCTGTCATCATTCTTAGCCTGTGTGCCTATAAATGATACAGTGGACTAATCCTCAGTGCTCTGTAGCAGGACTCTACTATGATTGATGTTTCCAGTGCTAGCCATGCCAGTTTAATCTTCTGTTTAAACAGCTTTGGCTGAAAAATTGATCAGAAAAATAGCCTGCAGGTCACAGGATGTTTAACATCTTTGTCAGTGATATATGGACAGAGGAATCAGTGCACCCACAGCAAGTGTGCAGATGGCACCAAGCTGTGTGGCACAGTCGACTTGCTAGAGGGCAGGGATCCATCCAGAGGGACCTGGACAGGCTGCAGAGCTGTGCCCAGGCCAACCTCATGAGATTCAACAAGGCCAAGTGTAAGGTCCTGCACCTGGGTAGGCACAATGCCAAGCACAGCTCCAGGCTGGGTGGGGAATGGCTGAGAGCAGCCCTGAGGAACAGGATCTGGGAGTCTGAGTTGAAAAGCTCAAGATGAGGCTGCAGTGCAGTGTGACAAGGGGCAATGGGTTTGAAGTGGCAGAGGGGAGATTTAGACTGGATGTTAGGAGGAAGTTGTTTGCAGTGAGGGTGGTGAGACACTGGCACAGGTTGCCCAGGGAGGTTGTGGCTGCTCCCTCCCTGGGGGTGTTGAAGGCCAGGTTGGAGGAGGCCTTGAGTGAGCTGTACTAGTGGGAGGTGTCCCTGCCTATGGCAGGGGATTGGAACTGGATGATCCTTGAGGTCCCTTCTGACCTTACCATTCCATTATTCTATGTTAGGGGTGGGACCTCTGTGGATTGCTGAGTCCAACCCCCCTTGGCTCAATACCTGAGTACAGCTTTCTGTGTGGCCACAGAAACAGTTATCCAGGAACAACTGAAGGGAAAGAACAGTAATGAGGACCAGCAGTAGCTGAAAAGCTTCCATCAGTCTACCTTGAGTCAGGTTGTCTACTGCACAGCAAATGCAACCTTTAGCAGAACAGCTGTGGTCAGCACTTGTGTATTCCAAAAGTGTTCTTGCTGTGTTTTCAGCTTTCACAGAAGCACAAACTGTCAGGATTTGGAAGGAACCTCAAAAGATCCAATCCTGCCAGAGCAGGATCACCTAGAGCAGGCTGCACAGAACACATCCAGGTGGGTTTTGAATGCCTCCAGAAAAGGAGGCTCCACAACCTCTCTGGGCAGCCTTCTCCAGGACTTCATCAGTGTATAACCTTTTTGCAAGTCATTTGCCCTCTGTTGTTTTGATTTGTAACATTGCTGTAATTAATTTCTCAACAGGGCATGAGTATGGCAGAGCTTTTACCATTGCAGATACTAATGTGAAGGCACAAAGAAATGCCACAGCCAATAATGAGCACTAGATAATGTTGTTGAATTTACCAGTTTGCATGGAGAGTCCCTTGCAGGGTGGTTAGTTGTGCATTTATTTGATAGTTTGTCAGCTCCAGCAATTTCTACCTCTCCCTTTCCTGACAGCTTATCCCTGCTTTGTCCCTATCCCTTTGCAGGGCCCAATCCAGTTGCCAGATGAGAGGAAAAAAATACTTTCTTAAATCAGTTACTTGAGCTGTTTTGCTGTACAGCCTGCAAACAGCTGTTACTGAAAAACTGAGAGCAGCACAGGAACAGATACAGACATAGATATAGGAGAGGGACCTGGGGCTTGTAATTGACAGGCAGCTGAATGTGAGCCAACAGTTTAGCATCCAGCTCATGTCACTGAAAGCTGCTCAGTTTAAATAGGCTGAAGTGTTTAGTGATGGCCTCAATGGAGACATGCAGTTGTGTCATCAGTAAGTTCAGAGGTCACATCAAGTTGGGTGGCAGTGTTCAGCATCATGAGGGTAGGGAGGCTCTCCAGAGGGACTTGGATAGATTGGATCCATGGCCAGTGTTAATGGGATGAGCTTCAACAAAGCCAATGGCAGGTCCAGCACTTGGGCAACAACAGCCCCAAGCAAGGCTACAGGCTTGGGGCAGTGTGGCTGGAGAGCTGCTGGCAGAAAGGGACCTGGGGCTTGTGATGGGCAAGCAGCTGAATGTGAGCCTGCAGTGTGCCCAGGTGGCAAAGAAAGCCACTGGCATCCTGGCTGGGATTAGAAATGCTGTGGCCAGCAGGAGCAGGGAGGGGTTTGCCCCCTTGGACTCTGCTCTGGTGAGGCCACACCTTGAGTGTTGTGTTCAGTTTTGGGCTCCTCAATACAAGAGAGATGTGGAGGTGCTGGAGCAGGTCCACAGGAGGACAAGGAAGCTGGGGAAGGGCCTGGAGAGCAAATCTGATGAGGAGTGACTGAAGGAGCTGGGGATGGTTAGTGTGAAAAAGAGTTTTAGGGCAGAGCTCATTGCTGTCCGCAGCTGCCTGAAAGGACCTTGTGGAGAGGTTGGTGCTGGGTTCTTCTCACAGGTAATTAGTGCTAGAACAAGAGGGAATGGACTAAGGCTGCCACTGGGTAGGTTTAGACTGGACATCAGGAAAAATGTTTTCCCAGCAAGAGTGGTCAGACACTGGGATGAGCTGCCCAGGGAGGTGGTGAAGTCTGACCCTGGATATGTTTAAAGGTGGTTTGAATGTGATGCTTGGGGATATGATTTAGGATGCACCTTGTAGAGTAGGGTTCTGGGTTGGACTTGGTGATCCTGAGGGGCTTTGCCAACCTGAGTGTTTCTGTGATTTGGGAACAAGATGCTACTGCTGCTTCCAGAAAAGACATACTAAGAGCCACAAACTCAGTGGCTCCTGAGTTTTAGAGCTAGACCCTTGAGCTACCTTGAGCACTTGGCAGCATGAGGAAAACAGTTGCTTAAATGATCTTACTGCTCTCTCCTTACTGCTTCTTGTAGCATGCTTTTAAAACAATTTCTAGTACACAAAACAACCACTTAAGTGACTTGCAGAAGGTACTGATGAGCCCTGGGGTATGGAAATGTGATTGCAAAGCAGAGAAGTCAATATTACAGGAGGAGCAATTTCTGCAAAGGATTTGCCTGAAAATGTAAAATGGCCTTTGAGTGAGTGATGAGGACTCCATCCATGAATGATTATAATTAGACAATTTTAATTTAAGTGAACCCTGGATGACTGGCATGAAGAAATCAGATCATCTGCTTTGAGGCAGGGTGCAGCCACCTTGGGGGCTTAAAATCAGTGAACAGGGCATACATTGCCTTGTATATGTCTGCTTCAATGAGTATTGGATGTAAAACTTTCTTGTTACAAAGCTTCTCTGAGGATAATATATCATAGAATCATAGAATGGGAAGGTTGGAAGGGACCTCAAGGATCATCCAGTTCCAACCCCCTGCCATAGGCAGGGACACCTCCCACTAGCACAGCTCACTCAAGGCCTCATCCAACCTGGCCTTGAACACCTCCAGGGAGGGAGCAGCCACAGCCTCCCTGGGCAACCTGTGCCAGTGTCTCACCACCCTCACTGCAAACAACTTCCTCCTAACATCCAGTTTCAATCTCCCCTCTACCAGTTCAAACCCATTCCCCTTGTCCTGTCATTACAAGACCTTGTCAATAGTCCCTCCCCAGCCTTCCTGGAGCCCCCTTCAGATCCTGGAAGGCTACTCTAAGGTCTCCTGGAAGCCTTTTCTTCTCCAAGCTGCACAGCCCCAACTCTCCCAGCCTGTCCTCATAGCAGAGCTGCTGCAGCCGTCTCAGCATCTTGGTGGCCTCCTCTGGACTGGCTCAAACAGTTCCATGTCCTTCCTCTGCTGGGGGCTCCAGAACTGCACACAGGACTCCAGGTGGGGTCTGAGGAGAGCAGAGCAAAGGGGCAGAATCCCCTCCCTTGCCCTGCTGCCCACACTGCTCTTGCTGCAGCCCAGGACTTGGTTGGCTGTCTGGGCTGCATGTGGCTTTCATGTTCCTTGAGTTTGAAAGCAGAGGATGTCTTCATCAGACTAGGGTGGGCTGCCCTTGGTGGGCTGCCAGGCACCCACCCAGCTGCTCTCTGCCTCCCTCCCTTCAATAGGACAGTGAAAGGTCTCTCGGGTTGAGTGAAAGAGAGCAGTGTTGCTTACCAGCTGCTGTCAGCTACAAACCAGGCTGGACTTGAGGAAAGTGAATTGAATTGAGGGAGCAGCCACAACCTCCCTGGGCAATCAGCTTCCATTTTCAGCAAGAGGTTTGTTTCTTTTTCTTCCCCTCCACAATCATCCTGAAGAGCAAACCTGCACCCGAATACCTGATAACATCCTTCTGTGCCCGCCACTGACGCCAAATAAATTATGTTAAGGCTGCCATAGACCTGCCAGTTTATTTTTAAAATGATTGGTCTCTAAGTAGCTGTAAATAAGACTAATCAAGATGGAGGTGTTTTGGGTTTTTTTTTCTTTTAATCCTCTTTGCATCCTCCAGCAGATTAAGTGGATATGTCCATGCTGAACTTGAATGTTAGCCAGGAATATTTGATTTATGGAGCAGGCATGACTGAAGGTTGAAACACTGCCAGATATTAGGGTAATGGCTGGGTAAATCCTGTCTCTTTTTGTTTGTCAGAGCTTCCCTAGAGGCTGCTTGTCTTATTTAATCACTCTGCAGTTGTCTTTCAGAAGCCTAGGCCTTTCTAAAGTATATATGTATATGTAGGGTTCATATATATGTGTATATAAACATAGGATGCATCAAGTATTTCCTTTACTGCAGTCATTACTGAGGGAAGAGCATTCAGGTAAGCACTGGTTAATGGCATTTCATTAAGGGCAAAAGTTTTTTAGCTGTCAGAAGAAGTGATCTGATGGTTTTAAGCATCCTGTATGGTATATGCTTGTATGATACAAAACCTGAGAGAGGGCCAATGGCAACCCGGGATGCATCAGGAAAAGTGTGGTCAGCACACTTTTTGGCTTGCACAGAGTTGAACTTTGGATCTGTTCTGAGCTTAATTTGGACTCAGGTTGAACTTGAAAGCCAGAGCTGATGTCTTCTTCAATGAGTAATGAGGATTTTTTGCAGCTTTTTGATGTAGCTCTGTAGATTGTAAAGTTTTTTTCCAAAACGAGAGGGTTGTGGAGGTGCTGGAGCCAGTGCAGAGGAGGGCAAGGAAGCTATGGAAGAGGCTGGAGAATAAATCTTAGGAAGAGTGACTGAAGAAGGTGGCTTATGGTTAGAGTGAAAAAGAGGAGGCTGAGGGCAGAACTCATTGCTGTCTACAGCTACCTGAAATCATAGAACCAACTAGGTTGGAAGAGACCTGAATTGAGGTCGTGGAGAGGTTGGTGCTGGTCTCTTCTCACAGGTCATTAGTGCTAGAACAAGAGGGAATGGCCTCAAACTGTGACTGAGTAGGTTTGGACTGGATATTAGGAAGGATTTCTTCCCAACAATAGTGGTCAGGCACTGGAATGAGATGCACAGAGAGGTGGTGGAGTCCCCAACCCTGGATGCATTTAAAAGTGGTTTGGATGTGGTGCTTGTGGAAGAGGTTTAGGGTGAAACTCATAAGGTTCTGGGTTGTACTTGGTAATCCCAAATACAGGTTGGGTGGGGAATATNAAGGGGCAATGGGTTTGAAGTGGCAGAGGGGAGACTGAAACTGGATGTCAGGAGGAAGTTGTTTGCAGTGAGGGTGGTGAGACACTGGCACAGGTTGCCCAGGGAGGTTGTGGCTGCTCCCTCCCTGGAGGTGTTCAAGGCGAGGTTGGAGGAGACCTTGAGTGAGCTGTGCTAGTGGGAGGTGTCCCTGCCTATGGCAGAGGATTGGAAGTGGGTGATCCTTGAGGTCCCTACATAGAATTATAGAATGGTAAGTTTGGAAGGGACCTGAAGGATCACCCAGCTCCAACCCCCTGCCATAGACAGGGACACCTCCCACTAGAACAGGTCACTCAAGGCCTTGCCATTTCCAACCTTGTCATTCTATGATCCCAAGGGGCTTTGCCAGCCTGAATGTTTCTGTGATTCTGTGTTTCTGTGAGAGAAAAACTAACAGGTTTATTTCTACTTGTTTATTTGTTTAAATGTGCTCACAGCCTCCTACAGCAACAACCCTTTTTGTGGTTTTGTTTCTCTGTCTCTTTTCTCCAGTCAAGGCCTCTTGCCCTGCAGGACATTCTGTGAGGCTGCAAAAGAAGGCTGCGAACCAGTCCTGGCTATGGTAAATGCTTCTTGGCCAGAATTCCTGAAGTGCTCTCAGTTCCAAACCCAACCTGAAAATGACAGCACAGCAAGGGTCTGCTTCTCACCACACCAAGAAAAAGGAAAGCAGTGTAAGTTGCCATGCTTAACTCTCCCCCTCTAGTCACGACTTTCTATCCTATAATCTGTTTTTTTATCATGTAGGAAAAACCCTGTGGGGAAATTATTTCTGGTCCTGTTATGAAGTTCTTTCACAGTGCTACTGTTGAGTGGGGTTGTCATAGTTTTGCTGTGCTTTAACTCTTTGGGCTGAATTTTATTGATTTGAGGCTGCTTTGTTTTCATCGAAAGTTCTGAGGTGTTTCAAGTAGTAAAAAAAAAAACAAAACCAAACAACAAAGTGGAAGAGAAATGATCATAGAATGTAATTATTTAGTTTGGAATAGATGTCTAAGATAATTAGGTCCAAGCATACAGGCCAAGTGTAAGGTCCTGCACCTGGGTAGGCACAATCCCAAGCACAACTCCAGGCTGGGTGGGGAATGGCTGAGAGCAGTCCCCAGGCAGGAGGCAGCCATAACCTCCCTGGGCAACCTGATAGAGTTCCACCACTGCCACCCTGAAGAACTTCTTCCTCAGATCCAGTCTAAGCCTACTCTTCTTCAAACCATTCCCCCTTGTCATGTCTCTAGACACCCTGATGTAAAGTCCCTCTGCAGCCTTCCTGTAGGATCCTTTCAGCTATTGGCAGGCAGCTCTAAGGTCCCCCTGGAGTGTTCTCCTCTCCAGGCTGAACACCTTCAGCTCCCTCAACCTATCCTCACAGCAGAGCTGCTCCAGGCCTTGGATCATCTTTGTGACCCTTGTTTGGACTCACTAGAGCAGCTCTGTGCCCTTCTTCTGCTGGAGACACTAGAACTGGGCACAGTATTTGAGGTGTGATCTGAGCAGAGCAGAGCCAAGGGGCAGAATCCCCTCTCTTGCCCTGCTGCCCACACTCCTCTGTCTGCAACCAGCACACAGCTGCCTGCTGGGCTGCATGAGGGCACTGCTGGCTCCTGAGGAGCTGCTCAGCAGTCAACATCCCCAAGTCTCTTTCTTCAGAGCTGCTTACAAAGTACTCTGCACCCAGCCTGGGTTTGTGCCTGGGATCAGCCCAATCTGGATGCAGAGTGCTGTGAATTACTTCACGCCAGACTGGTTTGTGGGAAGAGATTAAAAAGAACTTTCCCTTCTTTCCTGAGTGAAGTGTTGGCTCCAAAAAGAGGATTTGAAATGGACCATCAGCTGTGTATGCACTGATTTTTTTTTTTCACTTAAGCTCAGCTTTTGTTTGCCCAAGAATGTGCTTAATCAACACATAGTTGCAGTTAATACTGTTACAGATAATTCCTTATGCTAGGAATTCTCCTGGGTACAGCACTAAGTAAAATATTGAACCAAGTGTTATCATGGTTGAATTAGTAATGGTTTCATCTGAAATTTATGGGGTGTGTCACCTTTGTGCTATCACTTGCTGCAGTGCCAAGCTCAGGCCATAAAAGCTCATGCTACTAAAAATCATTGCGGTAGGTATTTGATTGGTTGTCCTTAATTTAAGGCTAAAGTGCATTCTGTATGGATATACTTGCTGGGCATAGAACTACAGAACCATAGAATCAAGCAGGTTGGAAGAGATCTCCAAGCTCATCCAGCCCAACCTAGCACCCAGCCCTAGCCAATCAACCAGACCATGGCACTAAGTGCCCCAGCCAGGCTTTGCTTCAGCACCTCCAGGGATGGCAACTCCCCCACCTCCCTGGGCAGCCCATTCCAATGCCAATCACTCTCTCTGCCAAGAAATTCCTCCTAACATCCA
>VWZE01002691.1:31421-46956 GCA_013396675.1 Eubucco bourcierii | reverse complement strand
GGAGGTGTTGAAGGCCAGGTTGGAGGAGGCCTTGAGTGACCTGTGCTAGTGGGAGGTGTCCCTGCCTATGGCAGGGGGTTGGAGCTGGATGATCCTTGAGGTCCCTTCCAACCTTACCATTCTATGATTCTATGTGTTGCTGTGTGACCTGCTCTAGGTAATCCTGCTCTGGCAGGACTGGGTTGATCTTTCANCAGAAAGATACTCAGAGGGCTGCAGCAGCCCTGCTATGAGGACAGGCTGAGAGAGTTGGGGCTCTGCAGCCTGGAAAAGAGAAGGCTTCCAGGAGACCTTAGAGTAGCCTTCCAGTATCTGAAGGGGGCTACAGGAAGGCTGGGGAGGGACTATTGACAAGGTCTTGTAATGCCAGGACAAGGGACAATGGGTTTGAAGTGTCAGAGGGGAGATTGAAAGTGGATGTTAGGAGGAAGTTGTTTGCAGTGAGGGTGGTGAGACACTGGCACAGGTTGCCCAGGGAAGTTGTGTCTGCTCCCTCCCTGGAGGTGTTCAAGGCCAGGTTGGAGGAGGGCTTGAGTGACCTGTCCTAGTGGGAGGTGTCCCTGCCTATGGCAGGGGTTGCAACTAGATGATCTTTGAGGTCCCTTCCAACATTACCATTCTATGAAAACCATATCCCCAAGCACCACATGTAAAAGACCTTTAAACAGATCCAGGGGTGGGTGACTCCACCACCTCCCTGAGCAGGTCATTCCTGTCCCTGACCACTCTCCATGAAAAAAAAATTTCCACATGTCTTGTACCGTTCCCATGCCTTGCCCTGGAAAAACAGTGGAAATGGCAACCCACCATTAGCAAATGAATTCATGTGGCCTGTGGTGTGCCCGTGGCTGCCTTTGAGGAGGCCCCTGGGAAAGAAAATGCATGATCTGCTGTGGTGGTAACTTGCCTTCAGTTACCACTCTTGCTGGAAGCTCTTTGGAAGTGTCTATGTGTGGTGACCTAATGTTTGTACTCAGCTTAACCTATTGCACACATGTCTATCCCCGGCAGGGGCCAGGTGATGGTGTTCACAAATGCATTAAGAACATTGAGTTTAACATGCATGTCCTATCCCACCAGGGCTAGAGGCAGCCTCACCTCACTCCAACCAACCCCCTAAACACTTAGCAAGGCATTCCAAACAGACCTTGCTGCTGCTGAGCAGAGCGTTGAACAGAGGCTGCAGGGAGTTCACCTTCACTGTGTTCTCCCTGGGTGAAACAGGAGTGGTACTGTGTACAGTGCAGATGTTCTGCTTAAAACTCACTGTATGAACTTGGCATTGCCTTCCAAAATACATGCTGTTGATTCAGATTAGATCAACTGAAATGCTACAAATGGCTTCAACAACTTCACAGAAACACACAGAAACATGCAGCTTGGCAAAGCCCCTCAGGATCACCAAGTCCAACCCAGAACCCTACTCTGCAAGGTCCACCCAAAACCATAACCCCAGGCACCACATCCAAGACTGGGAACTCCACCACCTCCCTGGGCAGCTCATTCCAGTGCCTGACCACTCTTACTGGGAAAACATTTTTCCTAATGTCCAGCCTAAACCTACTCAGTGGCACTTTGAGGCCATTTCCTCTTCTGCTATCACTAATTTNGACCTGTGCTAGTGGGAGGTGTCCCTGCCTATGGCAGGGGGTTGGAGCTGGATGATCCTTGAGGTCCCTTCCAACCTTACCATTCTATGATTCTATGTGTTGCTGTGTGACCTGCTCTAGGTAATCCTGCTCTGGCAGGACTGGGTTGATCTTTCAAAGTCCTTAATATTCCGAGATTCTGTGATTAATTTCTGCCTGTTGCTAATTCCTAATATGTTGATACTGCCTGGCATAAGTAGTTTCCATGCCTGCAATTAGACCAGCACAGCTGCAGCCTATTGAAAACACAGCCTGTGAAAAATGTTTGGTGCTAAGCAGTGTTATTGGCTCCTCCTGAAACAATTTCAAGGTGATACTGAAACATGAGCAAAACCTTCATTAACCTAAATTGATCAGAATGTCATCTTTTTGTGTGGTTTTTTTTTTGTTTGTTTGTTTTTTTAATTCTCTCTAGCATGCCATAGTCAGGGTCTGGTGGAGTGCAGAAATGGGCAGTGCATTCCTAGTGCATTCCAGTGTGATGGAGATAATGACTGTAAAGATGGAAGTGATGAAGAAAACTGCAGTGAAAGTAAGACCATTCCTCGTTGTTCTGTACTCACTGAACCTACACCTGACTGCTTTTCCTCAAACACCTTAGCTAAAGCTGCCTGACCAATTGTGCCTTCCACTTAACACTTGCTAAAGCTTCTTTCACACAGGAGGGTGTAAGCAGAGTTTTATTAGTCCTTAAAAACTTTTTAAAAAATCAGAATGAAGGTGATGTTTAGCATAATATTTGGCTCTCTGTCATGATCTGCTGTATCTTGAAATAAATTAATACACATTCACATTGGCTTCAGCAATTGGAAGCTGCTATCACAGGGATTCAGGTTGTCTGAGGAGGAGTTTTCTCATGAAAAGACTTCCATCAGCACTTGGGGATCAGAGAGAGGATGCTTTCAGAAGTAAATTAATGATTTATTGTGACTAAGGGAATACATGAAGATGCTGAGAGGGCTGCAGCAGCTCTGCTATGAGGACAGGCTGAGAGAGTTTGGGTTCTGCAGCCTGGAGAAGAGAAGGCTTCTAGGAGACCTTANTGATCCTTGAGGTCACTTCCAAACTTACCATTCTATGATTCTATATATGAGAATGTAAGCTTTTACACTTAAGTAATAGCTGTCTGATGATGGATTGTATGAAAGAAAAGGGGTGAAGCTCCTCTCCTATGAGGGTGGACTGAGGGAGTTGGGGCTGTTCAGTTTGGAGAAGAGAATGCTCTGAGGAGACTTTATTGTGGCCTTCCAGTATCTGAAGGGGGCTACAGGAAAGCTGGGGAGGGACTTTTTAGGGTGTCAGGTAGTGACAAGACAGGGGGGGAATGGATCCAAGCCAGAGGAGAGGAGGTTTAGACAGGATGTTAGGAAGAAGTTCTTCACCATGAGGGTGGTGAGACAGTGGAAGGGGTTGCCCAGGGAGGTGGTGGAAGCCTCATCCCTGGAAGTTTTTAAGACCAGGCTTGGATATGGCCCTAGGCAACCTGATCCAGTGTGAGGTGCCCCTGCCCATGGCCTTGAGGTTGGAATTAGATGATCCTTGGGGCCCCTTCCAACCCTGACAATTCTGTGTATCTGTGAAAAGCAAACCAGACAGTTTCTTGAGCCCTGCAACGTGTCTGGTATCCTGTGGTACCTTTTGCTATGCAGAGAGAAACATTGCCATGTTACTGTGGCTTCAGCATTTGAAGGTATTTTTCACATGTCATTACCCTGTTCCTGATGAGGCTGAGGTTCAGATTGTAGCCTTTCTTGCACTGTAAGAGCTCCTGATGTATTTTTTTTGATCTTTGTTAAGAATGATGCAAAATTAATAACTGATATTAATGGCAGAAAAGGAAAACAAAAGCCCTGGAGGCACCTAATGTGGTCAAGCTTGGCAAAGTGCCATCCTGATTAGGACAGAAGGTCCTATTGCAGAAGGGCAATAGGAGAACCTATTCAAAGGTTATTACAGTAGAACAGACCTTCTGTCCCAAGACAGATGCACAATGTGGTTGCAGAAGGCTCATCTCTTTATGAAACCAGTCTAGAAGGGATCCTTTCATGGGTGCATCTACTCAATCCCTTCTGGTTGCATTAAGTACTCAGGATCACTTAGCATTAAATTGCAAAGCTATTAAATTCAAAAGTTTTTCTTGTTCTTATTATTCATTCTCCAATATGGCAAAAAAAATAAAAATAAAAAATAATCTAATTTTGCTATATCACCTAGAGGAAAATTCTGCTTTTATGCAACCATATCTTGCCCATCGTAAATTTGCATGACAACACATGGGCAGAACTTGGACTTTGTTTGAATTAGTCCACTTTGTTTCCTTCCAAAGACCATACAAAAGCAAGGCAGAAGTTTGGGGGTTTATCTTCTTGTTTGTGTTGTGTTGATTTCAGCAGCTACAGAAAACATAATAGAATGCACACTTTGTACAAAGACTTCTCTGCTCTGTGGATCAAACCATTTGGATATGCCTAGCAGAGGCAATGGAATGAGGTTTGAAGTAACCTGGAATATTGGGATGGTTGCAAATGGTTGGGATGGTTGCACACACTGCAAATGTGTGAAATCAACATAGAAATTTGAGGGCAAGATGCAGTGATTGGCCATTTACCTGTGTGAGGATACAGAAACCTTGGGGAACAGTCCAAGGGATTACAAATGGCCATTGCTTTATCTGTACCTGAATGAGGAAAATGAAGCCCTTTGCTACATCCCTTAAGGAAATGTAAGGTGTGGCATCTATTAGCATTGCTGCTGACATCAATTTTATGACAGTAAAAGGAATCCTACAGGAAGGCTGCAGAGAGACTTTTCCTAAGGGTATCTAGCAATAGGACAAGAGGGAATGGTTTGAAGCTGAGAGAGAGTAGGCTTAGACTGGATCTTGGGAAGATGAGAGTGGTGAGACTCTGGAATGGTTTGCCCAGAGAAGTTGTGAATGCCTCCTGCCTTGGGGTGTTCAAGGAGAGGTTGAATGAGGCCTTAAGCAGCTGAGTCTCGTTGAGAGATGTCCCTGCCCATGGTGGGGAGGTTGGAGGAGATGATCTCTGAGGTGCCTTACCAACCTGAACCTTTCTATGACAATGACAGCTGGTTCTGGGACCCCTTCAAAAGGCAGGGTTGAGTATGTTTCTAGAAACATGGCATTGACTGTGCTAGGATGAGAAGAATCTGCAGTGGATCACAGAGGCTATCAAAGAGTAGAGAACTTCTTCCACTGTGAGATGAGATGGAGCTGGAGCCAACTTGAAAATTTAATTTTAATGTAAAGATTTATGATAGCTTTAGAAGTCAAAAGGTTTTCCCTGCCTTTTGAGTTTCATCTAGCAGATGCACCTGTAAAATAGGGCAGTTGCTACAGCAGAAGGAAATATCTCTATTCCTTCAATATGTAACATATATGAAGGGCCATGAAGATGCTCAGAGGGCTGCAGCAGCTCTGCTATGAGGACAGACTGAGAGAGTTGGGGCTCTGCAGCCTGGAGAAGCGAAGGCTTCCAGGACACCTCAGAGTAGCCTTTCAGTATCTGAAGGGGTCTACAGGAAGGCTGGGGAGGGACTGTTGACAAGGTCTTGTAATGACAGGACAAGGGGAATGGGTTTGAACTGGCAGAGGGGAGATTGAAAGTGGATGTTAGGAGGAAGTTGTTTGCAGTGAGGGTGGTGAGACACTGGCACAGGTTGCCCAGGGAGGTTGTGGAGCACAACCTTCCTGTGCTCCACAACCTTCTTGGAGGTGTTCAAGGCCAGGTTGGTTGAGGCCTTGAGTGACCTGTGCTGGTAGTGAGAGGTGTCCCTGCCTATGGCAGGGGGTTGAAACTAGATGATGAAGTCCCTTCCAGCCCTACCATTCTATCATTCTATAAGTAAATCCACACAGTTATGGGCATGACTGCATTGTCAGTTAATTTGGACAATATTGCTCTCTGGGTCATTGAAACAAGCTGCTGCTTCAACATCTTCCCAATGTAAAGGTGCCATGGCTGAATCATTAATGGCTTATGGACACTTCAACCCCAGAAGCCTATGGTCCTAAAGATGAAATTCAGAATCACTAAAACCAGCACTTCATTGAAAAGTTACTCAGCATGTTACCTGGGTAGTTAGTTTCTCTGACAAATCCCTCATCTCACACTGGTGATAGCTCCTTTACAAACCAATAAATCCTCTTCTCCATAGGACTTGAGTGAAAGCAGTCCTCTGATTTACTGTTCTGCATAGAGAGACTGAACAGTGCGGATTTTATCGCCTCATCTTGGTTTAAATGATGGATTGCAACTTTTTCTTACACAGTAGTGTTGCAGGAGTGTCCCACAAGCCATTAATCATTCAGCCATGGCACCTTTACATTGGGAAGATGTTGAAGCAGCAGCTTGTTTCAGTGACAGCAACCTTGTCCCAGTTAACTGATGATGTAGTCATACCCATAGCTATGTGGACTTACTTCCCTTCATACATGTGCTGGTTTCAGCAATCCTGAATTTCATCTTCAGGACCACAGGCTTTTGGGTTGTTTTTTTTTTCCTTGGTGGTGGTTGGGCTTTTAGCATGCTGAAGCAGCACAATAAAGCTTCAGCTCTGAGGACCTTTCTTCAGGATGGTTTTTATTGTCCACCAAAATGAGAAGCAGATCAACTGAATGGCACTGAAGAATTAATTCCCAGAGGGTATTCCTTTATAGCAAAGACATATTGTTCCCTTTTGAAATTTGACTACTCTGCCAGAGGATCCTGGTGAATGGCTTTCAGAGATCCATATTTCTCATTCAGAAACTGGGATATGAATTCTTCTGTTAAACAGAGGGATAAAGAAAAGTGACATCTGGACAATGCTGAGCACTTTTTTTCCTTACATTTTCTTCTTGCACCTGAAATTCTATGGGGTATTTACTTGACTGTGTAAAGGAAATCCTTAATTGCAACATAAACTCTATTTTCTCCTTCACTACACTGCAGTCATGGTTATTGGTCTGGTAAATAATTAGAAGAGTAAATTTCTATTTTCCTCAGGTCAAACCCTCTGTCAGGAGGGAGACCAGAGATGTACTTCCTGCCCTGATCCCTGCGGAACCTCCCTCTGTGAGACAAGAAACAGCCAGACAAACTGCAGTAAGTAGGCCATGTGCTTTGTTCTGGGTCTTATAGAGTGTGCTGGGTCTTATAGAGAGTGCTGGGTCTTATAGAGCATACTGAGTATTTCAGAGCGTACTGAGCGCTTCAGAGTGTACTATTTCAGAGGTACTGAGCATTTCAGAGTGTACTACTTCAGAGTGCACTGAGCATTTCAGGGTATACTGAGCATTTCAGAGGTACTGAGCATTTCGGAGTGTACTACTTCAGAGTGTACTGAGTATTTCAGAGTGTACTGGGTATTTCAGAGATACTGAGTATTTCAGAGCATACTGACCACTTCAGAGTGTACTATTTCAGAGGTACTGAGCATTTCAGAGTGTACTACTTCAGAGTGTACTGAGCAGTTCAGAGTGCACTGAGCAATTCAGGGTATACTGAGCATTTCAGAGGTACTGACCATTTCGGAGTGGACTACTTCAGAGTGTACTGAGCATTTCAGAGTATACTGAGCATTTCAGAGTATACTGAGCATTTCAGAGTGTACTGAGCGTTTCGGAGGTACTGAGTATTTCAGAGTGTACTGAGCATTTCAGAGGTACTGAGCATTTCGGAGCGTATTGAGCGTTTCAGAGCATATTGAGCATTTCGGGGTGTACCGAGCGTTTCGGGGTGTATTGGGCATTTCGGAGTGTACTGAGTGTTTCGGGGTGTACCGGGTATTTCAGAGGTACTTTGCATTTCAGAGGTACTGATTATTTCAGAGGTACTGAGCATTTCAGAGTGTACTGAGCATTTCGGAGTGTTTTGAGCGTTTCGGAGCGTATTGAGCGTTTCGGGGGGTACCGAGCGTTTCGGGGTGTACTGAGTGTTTCGGGGTGTACCGGGTATTTCAGAGGTACTTTGCATTTCAGAGGTACTTTCAATTTCAGAGGTTCTGATTATTTCGGAGTGTACTGAGCATTTCGGAGCGTATTGAGCGTTTACAGGCTTTTGGGTTGTTTCGGGGTGTACCGAGCGTTTCGGGGTGTACCGAGTGTTTCGGGGTGTATTGAGCATTTTGGGGTGTACCGAGCGTTTCGGGGAGTATTGAGCGTTTCGGGGTGTACCGAGCGTTTCGGGGTGTACCGGGCGTTTCGGGGTGTACTGGGCGTTTCGGGGTGTACTGGGTGTTTCGGGGTGTATTGAGCGTTTCGGGGTGTACTGGGTGTTTCGGGGTGTATTGAGCGTTTCGGGGTGTGCTGGGCGTTTCAGAGTGTACTGAGCACTTCAGGGCGTACTGAGCATTTCGGAGTGTACTGAGCATTTCAGAGTGTACTGAGTATTTCTGAGGTACCGAGTATTTCGGAGTGTACTGAGTATTTCGGAGTGTACCGGGTATTTCGGAGGTACTTTGCATTTCAGAGCGTACTGAGTATTTCAGAGCATACTGAGTACTTCAGAGTGTACTATTTCAGAGGTACTGAGCACTTTGGAATGTACCGAGCATTTCAGAGGTACTGAGTATTTGGGAGTGTATTGGGTATTTCGGAGTGTACCAGGCATTTCAGAGGTACTTTGCATTTCAGAGCATACTGAGTATTTCAGAGTGTACTATTTCAGAGGTACTGAGCATTTCGGAGTGTACTGAGTGTTTCAGAGGTACTTTGCATTTCGGAGTGTACTGGGTATTCCAGAGCTATTATTTCAGAACTATTTCAGAGCTACTGAGTATTTCAGAGTGTACTATTTCAGAGTGTACTGAGTATTTCAGAGTGTACTGAGTACTGAGTGTACTGCCCAGGGAGGTTGTGGCTGCTCCCTCCCTGGAGGTGTTCAAGGCCAGGTTGGAGGAGGCCTTGAGTGAGTTGTACTAGTGGGAGGTGTCCCTGCCTATGGTGGGGGGTTGGAACTGGATGATCTTTGAGGTCCCTTCCAACCTTACCATTCTATGATCTCTGACCTTATCCTGATTTCTGTGAATGATCTGTGTTTCCCTTTCAGGACTTCCCCTCTTGTCAGGAGGCTTTCAGGTGCAGGCAGATGTCTTGTGATGTGCAGTCTCAGCATGATGTAAGGATGGCTGTGCAGGGCAGTTGTGTGGAGGCATTTAGAGCCTGTTCCTGGTAAACTTGAGGCAGACAATTTCCAGGCAGTTCAGAATACAGTAAGGCAGAACATTATCAGAAGAGGAGAGCAATGGCATGAAGCAACAGCAGGCAAGCAAGCACAGATACAAGGGCAGAGCAGGTTGTGTCACCTGCTCATCTCCTTTTATCAATACAGCCTGGGACTAATGGGCCTTTGGACACAGAATAGCCAATCAGAATGGCAGTTAGCCAAGCCTGACCATATTAGGTGAAGCCATAGGCTTGCTTTACCCAAAATTGGGATAAACAAAGAACCTGGAGCCATTGAGTCTAAGGACCCTGCCTTGCCCAGACTTGTTTAGCTCCTGTTTGCATCCTGTGTTAAACAAGGTGCATGCACTTGGCTTGTGCCTACCTCTTGCAAGGCCTATGTTTATCCCAATTTTCACAGTATCAGATCACAGTGTGATCTGTCCTTAGACTCAATGGCTCCAGGTTCTTTGTCCTCTTTCCCACAGTTGCTTCTCCCCATAGCAGAGAGGAGGGGAAGCAGAGGAACATGTCTAGGCAAGTCAGGACACATTCAGGCCTATTTTGGCCTATTTAGATCTACCACGGGAGACAGGACCAACCCCACACTCACAGCTGATGGTTGTGCAGCCACCAGCTGTGGATGACAGCTTCTCTGGCTGACAAACAAGGCACCACCAACAGCCTTTCTCAATGGGATAGTTTGGGAGTTCCCCACCCCCCACACTTTATAAAGTCACACAGACTAGATTCAGCTGGCTGGAAGTTAAGGACTGAAGCTCTATTTACAGCTTGGCACAATTTACAAGCAGATGTACACAAAATAGATAGGAATAGTTACAGAAAGACACAAGTTAAAGGTAATACAGATACACAATACCCCTCCTAGAAATCAGAGTCCCCAGGAGGGGCTCCCAACCACCCTTCCACCTTCTTCCCATCCCTATACTTTACCCCAGGGTCTGCCTTATGCACAAGGTGAGTTTGGAGGATGGGCAAGAGGGATTAGAAGCAGAATGGCTAGTTAGATTGGTCAGCAGAGAGGAAAAGACACACTGGCTCCCAGAGAGACCAAGAGACTCTCTGTTATCTATGTTTGTGTCCTTGTTCTTATACCTCTCAGCAAGACTATGAGTGAAGCAGGCATCACCAGTGTTTGCTTTTCACAACCTATGATCTAATTATTTTCATTAAAATATTCCAATGAGCTTCAAACCAGCACACTCAACAAGAAGCAGAACACATTCCCACAGTGACCTCTGCTCCTTAGCTACTAATCTTTTGTCTTGATTACTAAAGAAATGGCAAAAGAGTGAAATCTGCAGCATCTTTTGTCTTGATTAGTAAATAATCATAGAATCATAGAATAGTAAGGTTGGAAGGGACTTCAAGGATCATCCAGTTCCAAACCCCTGCCATAGGCAGGGACACCTCCCACTAGTACAGCTCACTCAAGGCCTCCTCCAACCTGGCCTTGAACACCTCCAGGGAGGGAGCAGCCACAAGTTCCCTGGGCAACCTGTGCCAGTGTCTCACCACCCTCACTGCAAGCAACTTCCTCCTAACATCCAGTTTCAATCTCCCCTCTGCCAGTTCAAACCCATTCCCCTTGTCCTGTCATTCCAAGACCTTGTCAATAGTCCCTCCCCAGCTTTCCTGTAGCCCCCTTCAGATACTGAAAGGCCACTCCAAGGTCTCTTTGAAACCTTCTCTTCTCCAGGCTTGGGGAACAGCTCTCTCTTAAGCCAATTACCTTTCATAAGCAGCAACTAACAGTCCTGAAAAGGCATCAGGGTGGCTGCAATTCAGCCTTTCTTACAGTAAAGAGAGCTGAAAGTATATTTCCTTTCTTGACTTCTCTTCTTTGCAGACAGACCAGCGTGAGACTTACTGTGGTCCCAAGCCATTTGTCCTGTAGTCCATACCCCTTTTCCTGGTCAATACAGATTTTTCTATTCCATTGTATGTACAAACAGCAATTTTGGGTGGCTAAGGCTGCTACAAAATGATGGAGAACTCCTCACTTTTTAAACATGTGATATTTGAGTTGCAGCACAACGTTCCTGTTCCATGTCATGAGAAACCCAACAGCTTTTTAGTGTAGATGTTTTTCCGTGGGCAATTCTCAACAGGAGTGACACATAATCTCAATTAGTCTTCTGGATCATCTCTCTTTATCCCTTTCTGGTCCAGTTGTAATGTAATTGTTCCTACACAATGGGATACCAAGAGAATTTGGGAGAGGTTTTTCTTGTGTAACATCTGGAAGCTCTGCTGGGGTTGGTGGGTTGGTTTTTTTTTTTGGGTTTGTTTGTTTTTTTGGTTGTTTGGGTTTTTTTGTGTGATTTTCACTGTTCCTATTTTAAACCAGAGTTATTTCATCTTTAGTAAGAAATGAGAATTCCTCTGGAAATTTTCAGTTTTGAGCAAAGCAGGAATTTCTGATTGGAAAATACAGCCTGGGTGGTGAATGGCTGAGAGCAGCCCTGAGAAACAGCCCTTGGGGGTCTGGGGTGACGAAAAGCTCAAGATGAGGCTGCAGTGTGAGTGCAGCCCAGACAGCAACTGTGTGCTGGGCTGCAACAAGAACAGTGTGGGCAGCAGGGCAAGGGAGGGGATTGTGCCCCTTTGCTCTGCTCTCCTCAGACCCCACCTGCAGTCCTGTGTGCAGTTCTGGAGCCCCCAGCACAGGAAGGACATGGAAGTGTTGGAGAGGGTCCAGAGGAGGCCACAAAGATGCTGAGAGGGCTGCAGCAGCTCTGCTGTGAGGTCAGGCTGAGAGAATTGGGGCTCTGCAGCCTGGAGAAGAGAAGGCTTCCAGGAGACCTTGGAGTAGCCTTCCAGGATCTGAAGGGGCCTACAGGAAGGCTGGGGAGGGACTATTGACAAGGTCTTGGAATGCCAGGAAAAGGGGAATGGGTTTGAACTGGCAGAAGGGAGATTGAAACTGGATGTTAGGAGGAAGTTGTTTGCAGTGAGGGTGGTGAGACACTGGCACAGGTTGCCCAGGGAGGTTGTGGCTGCTCCCTCCCTGGAGGTGTTGAAGGCCAGGTTGGAGGAGGCCTTGAGTGAGCTGTGCTAGTGGGAGGTGTCCCTGCCTGTGACAGGGGTTGGAACTGGATGATCCTTGAGGTCCCTTCCAACCTTACCATTCTATGATTCTATGAAAATTGCCAAACATAGGCCACATTTCACAATGTGGGATACAATGGACATTCTCTCTGTGTAATAAACTCTGTTTTAGGTTGGCATTGTAATGGAGTTACACCACATTTAGTGTACCAGAACAACTACCTGAAGGAAGAGTGTAAAGAAGTCAGAGCCAGGCTATTGACTCCTTCCTTGGAGATACTCAAATGTTCTTGTCATGGTTCTGCACAACCTGCTCTGTTTGTGGCATTGCTTGAGTGTGGAGGTTGGACCAGATGGCCTCCAGAGGTGCCTTCTAATTTCAGCTGTTCCATTGTTCTGTGAAATATCCCCTGCACTTCTGTTACAATGTTGGGCAGGTAGAGCAAGTTAATAATAAGCACATGAAACTAGAGAATGCAGTCAAACTAGAGTAGATTAGATTTAGATTGGATGTTAGGAACAAGTTCTGCACCATCAGGGTAGTAGGATGCTAGAATATGTTGCCCAGGGAGGTGGTTGAGGCCTCATCCCTGGAGATATTCAAGATGAGGCTGGACAGGGCTGTGGGCAACCTGATCTAGCTCAGAGTGTCCCTGCTGAGTGCAGAGGGGGTTGGACTGCATGAGCTTTGGAGTCCCCTTCCAGCCCAGCCCATTCTATGATTCTATGGAGATATTAAACCCAGGCATAATTGAATAGGTTATTAGGTAAGTATAGGTCAAACTCACCTTTCATTATTGGTTTGAACAGGCTCATATGGTGTCTTGAGCTGTGAAACATGTAGTTTCTCCAGCTTGAGAGGAAATCTGCATCTGTGAAGTACTTCTGTAATTATTTCTTCCTTGTGTCATTTAACCTCCCACCCTGCATGGCTTTTGTGTTTGTTTTCTTTCCATGAAAGGTCAGTGTGAACCAATCACTCTGGAACTCTGTATGAACTTGCCTTACAACTATACTTACTACCCAAACTACCTGGGCCACAGGACACAGAAGGAAGCCTCTATCAGCTGGGAGTCTTCTCTTTTCCCAGCCCTGGTTCAGACCAACTGTTACAAGTACCTTATGTTTTTTGCCTGCACAATCTTAGTGCCAAAATGTGACCCCCACACAAATCAGCGGATCCCACCATGCAGGTACTGTGATATTTAATTCATGACTGACTCAATTTTCTCTTTCTGTTGAAGATGTCAGGGATTTTGCTATGGAATTTCCTAGCAAAAGGTAGAGAACTGTGTCCCCTTCCCTCTCATTATCTGTTAACTCATTAGGTTGATTCCTAGACAGCAGCACAGTTGAGATTTGACTGAGAAGCAAAGCAAGCAGCCTGTTACCAAAATATTCTGTGAGACTCCATGTAAGAGCAAGAAGGAATAAAAAAGAAACCCCAAAGTACCAAATGCTCTCCCAGCAGTATTGCAATGAGCTTTCATATGCACTGTGATGGGCACAGCTTTGAAGATTATTTTCATTTTAGTTCTCTCACCACAAGCTGACAACTAAATGGCTGGAGCAGCTTTTGGAAAAGGTCAGCTATGGCTGAGGGTCTGTGTGGGGAGAGAACACAGGACAGAAACGGCTTAGAACTCTCAGCTAACAAGATCAAAACTTTCAAATGCTTTCATCCTATTGTTGGGTTTGGGGTTTTGACATGGGTAAATGAAAATGCTGGCATCCAGAATGCTGAGGGTGCAAAGCAGTGTGAGCCAATGGTTTGGATATTCAGGAAGATGTAAAAGCAAAGGGAGAGTCTGTAACTGTAGCATGGTTAAGCGGCGTCCAACCATTCATCCATTCCTTCCATCTGCTCGACTTACTGGCATCAGAAAAACACTGAGTTGTCTTCATGGCTGTTCCCCCATCAGAAAACAAACTTTAAGAAGATTAATAATGTATTGTTTTCTCAAAACAGCATAAAATAATTGATCCTAAATGGATATTTGCTCGGTTTTGGTCACTGCGTTTCTCGAAGCTCATTGCTGGGGGAAAACAAAAAAATGAAGGAAACTGGGGAAAAAAAATAATGGGTGGGTTCCTGCATTGAATAATTTTCATCCTATAGGCTAAGTGATGAATGGTTGGAGAGCAGCTCTGAGGAAAAGGACCTGGGGGTCTGGGGTGATGAAAAGCTCAAGATGAGGCTGCAGTGTGAGTGCAGCCCAGACAGCAACTGAGTCCTGGACTGCAGCAAGAGGAGTGTGGGCAGCAGGGCAAGGGAGGGGATTGTGCCCCTTTGCTCTGCTCTCCTCAGACCCCACCTGCAGTCCTGTGTGCAGTTCTGGAACCCCCAGCACAGGAAGGACATGGAAGCATTGGAGTCAGTCCAGAGGAGGCCACCAAGATGCTGAGAGGGCTGCAGCAGCTCTGCTGTGAGGACAGGCTGAGAGAGTTGAGGCTCTGCAGCCTGGAGAAGAGAAGGCTGCCAGGAGACCTTGGAGGGGCCTTCCAGTGTCTGAAGGGGGCTACAGGAAGGCTGGGGAGGGACTATTGACAAGGTCTTGCAATGCCAGGACAAGGGGAATGGGTTTGAAGTGGCAGAGGGGAGATTTAGACTGGATGTTAGGAGGAAGTTGTTTGCAGTGAGGGTGGTGAGACACTGGCACAGGTTGCCCAGGGAGGTTGTGGCTGCTCCCTCCCTGGAGGTGTTCAAGGCCAGGTTGGAGGAGGCCTTGAGTGAGCTGTGCTAGTGGGAGGTGTCTCTGCCTATGGCAAGGGGCTGGAACTGGCTGATCCTTGAGGTCCCTTCCAACCTTACCATTCTATGATTCTACGACTGTGTTGATCTGTTGAACTTTATGTTTTATTGGATTTCCCTCTGGGGAGTTCTTTGCTCTTTTGTGCACAGGTTTAAGTATTTAATCCTTCTGAAACTGGTTTCTGAAGGTGCTTCATCAGAAGAGGTCACATTGCACTGTTACAATTGTTAATTGTGTTTTTTTCCTGAGGGAGGGGAATTGGTGCTTCTTAAAAATGATTCTCTGCCACCCCTTAGAGAGGAGAGGATGGTTGTAAGTAGTGATATTATTTGGCTGTTATGTCATAACTCAGCTAACAGTCTGCATCCAGTAACTTCAAATAGTCTTTCAACAACAGCAACACAGTTTTTGATACTTCTAATTTTTTTAATTTTTTTTTTTCATGTAAAGAAATCTTATTAACTGCTTTTCCCTTCACCTTTAGCTTTGACTGGGATTGTTAACTGCCAATAACTGAGAACTTCTAAGTCTCCCACTAGGTGTAATTCCCTTGTGTCTCTTCAGGACGTTGTGTGTACAGTCCAAGGAGCGCTGCGAGTCCGTGCTTGGGATCGTAGGTCTGCAGTGGCCAGAGGACACAGACTGCACTCAGTTTCCAGATGAGAACTCAGATAACCAGACCTGTCTCACACCAGATGAAGATGTAGAAGGTAACTCCTGATAATACAACTAAGAGCAAATTAAAGATTCAGATTCTCAAAGTCACTGGTGCCTTTTTTCCCTCTTATGTCACCTCTTTAAATGATATTTAATAAGTTAATTATGTATGTATTAGAAATAAATACATAAATACCTACCTATCTCTCTCCCCCCATTCCATCTCTCTCTCCCCCCAT